>LPNX010742543.1:26610-121033 GCA_001517045.1 Pseudotsuga menziesii
GATGATGAGGATGATGATGTTGATGATGAGGAAGGTGATGGTGATGACGATGATGATGATGATGATGATGACAATGATGGTGATGACGATGATGTTCATGATGATGATGACGACGATGGTGATGACGATTATGTTCATGATGATGACGACGACGACGATGATGATGATGATGATGATGATGATGATGATGGTGATGATGAAGCTGATGATGACGATGAGGATGAGGATGATGATGGTGATGGCGATGGTGTTGATGATGATCATGTTGATGATGATGATGATGATGATGATGATGATGAGGAAGGTGATGATGATGATGATGATGATAATGATGAAGTTGATGATGACGACGATGGTGATGATGATGAAGATGAAGATGAAGAAGGTGATAATAATGATGATGATGTTGAAGATGATGATGATGAACATGGCGATGTTGATGATGATGATCGATGATCAATGATCATGGTGATGATGATGATGATGATGATGATGAATATGAAGATAATGAAGATGATGTTCATGATGTTGATGGTGATGATGATGATGAGGATGATGATGATGTTCATGATGAGGATGATAATGAGGATGATGATGATGATGTTGATGGTTATGATGATGAGGATGATGATGATGATGTTCACGATGTTGATGGTGATGATGAATGATGATGAATGATGATGACGATGATGAAGGTGATGATGATGATGAGGATAATGATGATGTTCATGATGTTGATGGTGATGATGATGATGAGGATCATGATGATGTTCATGATGTTGATGATGAGGATGAGGATGAGGATGATGATGATGATGTTGATGATGTTGATGGTGATGATGATGAGGGTGATGATGATGATGTTCACGATGATGATGGTGATGATGAATGATGATGATGATGAACGATGATGATGAGGATGATGATGATGATGTTGATGATGTTGATGGTGATGATGATGAGGATGATGATGATGCTGTTCACGATGTTGATGGTGATGATGAATGATGATGGTGGTGATGATGATGATGATGATGATGATGATGAAGGTGATGATGATGATGAGGATGATGATGATGATGTTCATGATGTTGATGGTGATGATGAGGATGATGATGATGATGTTGATGGTGATGATGATGATCATGTTGATGATGGTGATGATGATGATGATGATAAAGGTGATGATGATGATGATGATGATGATGATGTTCATTATGTTGATGGTGATGATGATTATGAGGATGATGATGATGAATCATGATGATGTTCATGATGTTGATGGTGATGATGATGAGGATGGTGATGATGATGATGATGATGATGTTCATGATGTTGACGGTGATGATGATGAGGATGATGATGAGGATGATGATGATGATGTTCATGATGTTGATGGTGATGATGATGATGATGATGATGTTCATGATGTTGACGGTGATGATGATGAGGATGATGATGAGGATGATGATGATGATGTTCATGATGTTGATGGTGATAATGATGAGGATGATGATGAGGATGATGATGATGATGTTCATGATGTTGATGGTGATGATGATGATGATGATGATGATGTTGATGATGATGATGGAAATGGTGATGATGATGATGATGACGATGGTGATGATGAAGGTGATGATGGTGATGATGACGATAACGATGATGATGAGGATGATGATGATGATGTTCATGATGTTGATGGTGATGATTATGATAAGGATGATGAAGGTGATGACGATGATGATGATGACAATGACGACGATGGTGATAATGTTGATGATGATGATGTTCATGATGTTGATGTTGATGATGAAGATGAACATGATGATGATGATGATGATGATGATGATGATGATGAACATGATGAAGATGATAATGATGATCATGGCGATGTTGATGATGATGATGATGGTGATGATGAGGAAAGTGATGATGAGGAGGAGGAGGATGATGATGATGACAACGATGGTGATGACTATGATGTTCATGATGATGATGACGACAATGGTGATGATGATGTTCATGATGTTGATGGTGATGATGATGATCATGTTGACGATGATGATGATGATGGTGATGATGATGAAGCTGATGATGATGAAGAGGATGAGGATGATGATAATGATGATTAGGATGAGGATGGTGATGATGATGATGGCGATGGTGATGATGATGATCATGTTGATGATGATGATAATGATGATGATGATGATGATGATGATGATAATGGTGATGATGATGAAGATGATGAGGAAGGTGATGATGATGATGATGTTGATGATGACGATGGTGATGATGATGATGATGTTGATGATGTTGATGATGATGAAGTTGAAGATGATGATGAACGCTATTTTTGGTTTAACAAAACGCGCATGCGTTTTGTTTCTATAAAACGTGCATGCATTTTGTCTAGTTAAATTGCGCTCGCATATTGTTTAAATTCAAAAATTTATTCCCTCCAAATGATAAGGCCGAGCCTCCACCCATGCTTTCGTGGAATTTCTATGCCTATGTGTCTACTTTGTACTTTGCTTTGGATTCAACATGCATGTGCCTTGGAGTATGATCAACCATGGCTAATTCAACATTATATCCAAATTTTCAATATGCTCGTGTTTAGCGGTTCGTCTGATTATGCTGCACACCTCCATTTTTTATGAGATTTTAGAAACATATATGGTTTTTTTTCAGATTCTAAATATGTAAATTTTAACAAGAATACATAATTTTTTCTATTTTTTTCTTATTTATCTTCTGTCATCACTCCTCAACTCAAAAAACACACTGGTAGGGTTTCGTCCATATCTCTTTCGTTTCTCAACCATTTAAAATTTTTTTTATATGGCGCACTAAAGAACACCAATCTCTACATGTTATAAAAAACCCATTTCCAAATAATTGCATTAAGACTTATAAACGCTGCACCCACAAATGATGTACCATTTTCGAGGTTTGATCTCTTGGATAATTAAAAAAAAATTAAAAAAATTATTTTTATTATTGGAAAAATAGTCGTGTACTAGTCCTATATGTTCTCTATATGTATACCGGTTTTCGTAAGTTTATTCCATCATTTAGACACTCAGACGCTGCACCCACAAACACATATACCTTATAATTTGTCACAAAAATAAAAAGTGCCTGTTAAAATTGATCTAACTTTAGATATTTAACAACATTTTCAATAGAAAAAAAATATATATTTGGAAAGGTCATTCAATTTCCTACATTTCTTGTTTTTTACTAATCGCAAGATTCATTGTGTAAGTGTCTCAAAATATCCATGCAAGTTGATGGATGTCTATTTTTTTAGTTTTGTATTGCATCTAACGCACCAAAAGAGACCCTCAACTTCTTGCACACACCCATATATTTTATTAAATCCAATAAATTCTATATGAGTGCATTTATTATTCTCCTTGGTATGAATAAATCGACTGTTTCCATAAATGCATCATCATGACCCATGTTTGTGTCCTTAGAATAGATGATCATCAAGTTGTATTTCATTTCCATCCATTTTGAAATTTGTTTCAATGTTGATTATATTGCACTATGGTAAAATACCTTGTAATGATCTAAAAAACAAGATATGTCCCATGTGAGATCGCACAGATAGAGCCCACATGTAACACCCTGGTTTTGACCCTGTTTGCATTAAAATGTATATGATGTATATATTGTAATTAATCATGGTGTGGAGCTAAAGGAAAAATCCCCACCATCGATTTAATTGTTTTATGTTCCAACGATTAAAATCGGTGTTGATGGTATATCATGCTATCTGACACATTAATTTTGGCAACATGTAAACATGCTTTTTAATTAAAAATACCCACAACCAGCTATGTCAATGCAACCATAATGAAAAAGGCATGATTTTCCTAAGGATCATGGAGTTACTTGGGGACAGTTATTGCTTGGGCAGTGGTGTGTAGCAAGACTGTCAGTCCTTTCCCACACACACACTTCACCAGGGATATCCTTCACCCTCACATGGGAAGGAAGAGGGGATGACCTCCATCTTCATTTTTGTCACTCATGCAAAGAACAGGAAGAGAAACCTTACCTTCACAAATTTCCTGTTTTGGAGTTTTTCGTCATGCAAGTGCTCATTTGGTTTTCCTCACCTCAGGTGGGCAGTCATGTTCTTCCTTCCCCGTTTTTTACTGTGGGTGATTTCCCTTGACATAGGGAGTCAGTTTGTGTCTACATCCCTTCTCGATTGGGTCGTGGCTCTCCTCTACATAGGCGTAGGATTAGTGGTTGTCTTTCCCCCACGAATTGGGTTGTTGTGGGTTGTTGTTGAGTCGTTTTGGCCATGATAGGGCCAAGAACGACTCTAGAGTCGAATTGCTAAGTTTGAGCTGTGTATTACCCAAATTGTCATTTCGGTTTTGTTCTATGGTGTTTTCTTTTAAACCCTAGGGTTGTGAATGGTGGTTTTCATGTGTGTGCACAATGGATTGGTCTTTGGACTGTGTAGGAGTGGAAAAGAGTCTGCTTGACCAACCTAGTGTTTTGTAGGAGCTTCATAAACAGATCTAGAGGGTTGGCTCTCTTCTCTACACCCCCTGAATAACACTAAAAGGGAAGTCATGTCCTGAGGGACTGTGCAGCAGAGAAGGGAATGATTCCTTGTCTTGGGTGTGTGTGGATTTCTTAAGAGTCAATCTAGTTCTGGTGAAGGCATCCTTATCTCTTCAATGAGCCCACTATCTTAGCAGACAATGCTTCCATCTCCTGTAACCTGATAAACCCAACCTGTTGGCTTGGTTATGTGTTGTTGTGCACTCTTGGTCTAATAAAACCAACTTGTGTTGTCTTGACATATCTTTGGCTATGTGTGATCTTGCATAAATTCCTTATTCCTTGGGGAATCATGCCCAACTCGGGGGTGACAGTGTTGCTGAGAGATTAAGGAGCACACTGGCCTATGGTTGGGTGGAACGTTGCAGCGACATAGCTGGTTGTAGGGCGTTCTTCTTCATAAGATAAGTATTCTTGTGTCTAAGTTCCTGCAATTACATTTGATAATGAATTACAATGAACATGTTGAATGCTTGAATGTATGGTTTTGCTTCCATTGTATGGTAATAATCTATGCATGTTTTAGTTCAAAGCATTTCAATTTTTATGTGTATGTTCATGGGGTTGGTTGCTCGAGTAGATAACAACATCAGTAGCGTCCTCTTCATCAGTTGGAGGGTCAGGGACGTTACACCACATGTTCAACATGTAGAGCACTAAAAGCCACAAGGCCTTCACTTAGTGAAACTATGTCATAGCACCTTCGCTCATGGGATATTAAAGAATACCTGTCATTTCACTAGATATTGATAATTACTTAAAAAAATTCTTTTGTTGAGACCCCCTCCCAATACATATTTCCAATTAAAAAACATATACTTTTACAATAATTCCTTATTTTTACTAGAAAACCCTTTTTAGATCCCCCAATACCTATAAACCCCCCATACCCTATTCTTCGCCCCCAATACCTACAATATATTGACCTGATCTTTTAAAATTAAGAACCCTCCTTTATAAATGAACGTGATAAGATATGCTCAACAAGGTGAATCCCCTTGTGCTAAAAGCACGCATTAAAACGAATTTTAGGTTTTGTAAACGTATAAAGGGGAGTTTAAGTAGGGTTTTCATTCACCATTTGAGAAATGATGAAAATTTTGTGTGGATTTAACTTATCTCTTGAAATTTTAAACATTTGGTGCAAGGAAACTATATCTTTCATTTGTTGAGTTTCTCATTTCTTAGTTTTTTCACAAGACAATGGTCTTCAAGCAAAACCATGGATCAATTATTAAGGGTTGTTACTCAAAAGAAGGGTAGCTACTAATCTACCCTACTTGATATTTTTCATTAGCATTCCATCAATACTATAATAATTTTTTTTAATATATTTAAGTTTTCAACTTTCATTATATCTATATAATACATTTTAATAACAATGAGAGAGCTATACTACTTTTCCTTAATGAATTCATGAGTTTATGGTTGATCTATAATGTTATCCTTGTGGATTGTGCATTTGATGTAGATCTTTTCTAACTATTCAAGGATACATATGCTCTCGAGGATCTACAACCCAATTCCCTTAGTATATCAAGGGTCAACTAGGATTCAAGTATGGTGAACAATATTCATTACAATAAATGTTGTGGCAACAACATTGTGAACGGTTGGATCTCAATCTACTTGAGATCTAACAACCCCAGTGTTGCTACCATAACATTTGTTATTTTGCTGCATGTAAAATATTTTTTTCCCTCAAAAGCTAACAATATTACAAAATAATATCTTGATGGGTCGATGTACAAAAGTCCACAATATCTGCAACATCACGCTTCATGAAGTCTTCACTTCCACTCTCGTCTCAACCCACTTTCGCATGTGTCGAAGGCTCCTCATTCACCTCGGATGCCTTCGCCTCTGCCACCAAGTCTTCTACCAATTGTTAGCTCTATCGAGCAAATGCCTCATCGCACTTCCATTCATCAAGGCTCTGGCCACCTTCTTTCCCAAGCAAACCCACTTCTTGGGATGCTTCATCTTCACTTCTCTCACTTAGTTCACATGTTGCCACGTCAGGAGTGCCTTCTTCCACGATCTTTGTTGTCTGCATTGGTGTAAGTTCTGCCTTGTCTCCAACATGCTATCTATGGTCACCCAGAAATCACAATTGTTCGGTATTTGTCGCAGCCCACTCTGCCTGAAGCTCCAATGCTGCCAACATGTGTACCAAGTGATTAACACTTTATGTTGCACCAAAGGTCTCTCTACCCAAACCTTCTACTCGTCAATGATGTGCAACATTGTAAGGCCTATCTGTGGGAACCACAACTATTTCAACCAACTACATGGATGATATCCTAGGGATCCACCCCATCTTTCACGTCAACATCATTGGAAAACTCAAAGTCTTGATTTCACCCAAGAGCACCAAATTGTCTTTATAGGGAAGCGACACAACTTTGGCCAACTTCAGGAAGTATTTTACCAAAACATCCAAATGGTCATCCAATGGAGCTACCTCCAAGTCAAATCTTCCATAATAGTCTCCAACCTTCATCGGTGATGCATGAACCACATCTGCAACTAACTTTGTCATTGAGTTTACCACCTTAAACATGGACTTGCTACCCCTAACCTTACTATGAAGTGTTGTTGCAGTTCTCTTGTTAACTAAACTGTGGGTCGTGTCGTTTTCCACCAACACGGCAACCTGCAACCCACTAATCATCACATTCACAAAACAAAGGCCCTGTAGGCTGTTGGTTTACATCTTGGGAACCGTATTGACCCTCTATCAACTTTCCCAGACCTGCAAGGATTCAACCATTTCCAACACTTCTCCCAAAGGTCACTACGCTTAGGATCCTCCCATAGCTATTAGCTTCATCTTGGTTGGTCGCCCTTGGATTTCTTCCAAGTTTGCTTCTAACTCTTCCTTCATCGGACAAGCAATTGCTAAGTGGTTCACATGGAAAATAAAAGAACATGTTTTCTTACTTCTCTTCATGGACGGTCCCGGCTATGAAGTTGTCTTCCTTTGGGCATCATTCACCACAATGAGCGACCCCAATATGGGCATATCCCAATTTCCCACTTGGTATGCCAAGACTACAACCGTTGAACCTGAGCTCTGCTTTGCTAGCCGAACTATTCAAGCTTCTTCACATGTGCCTAGAACAATTATCGCATCTCACAATCCATCGTTCGAAGCTCCCTGTCATGGCTCTCATCTCGACTTCCCATGACTCTTCTTCACCTCACACTTTATGTCGTAACTCCTGTTCAGTTTGACAGTCCTGCATCAAAGTAAGTCTCTAATAAGCTAATTCAAACTCCATCAAAACCCACTATCATCCAGCATGTAACACCTTGACTTCCTGCTAGTCGAAGCCTGATGTGTGTTGGGGACACTTCCTATCAAGATGTGATGCATGAAGGGAAAACCTTCTGCCAGAGTGCACCTCTGCCAACACTTCACTCTTCATGCTACCAATACTTCTTCTAACAACTTGCTTCATAGCTCTTCAAACAGTCTAGCCGATATTTCACTAAGTGTTGGTTGAACCTCTCTCTTAGGTGCACTTCTATTAGATGCATAGGTTCCTAGGTGCCTCCTGAAGTCTTGTGTCTCGTAGTTTCTTCCCCAAAACTTTAATGCATGTTTGGGTGCACTCTTCTAAATGCCATGTCTGTTGGGTACCCTCTTACTGTCACTATATCCGAGCACACTTCACCCAAGTGTGCAGAGCATCCTACTTCCTAGGAACATCTTTTCCAACTCATAGTGTTTCACTGTCATCCTATTGCAACATCCTAAGCATACTGCTACCTAGTGTAACCTCCCTACAGTTCTTCTGGTGCACTACTAAAAACTTAGGCTTCCAGCACTTGGTGGATTCCACTTCAATCCAGCTTCTGGCACAAACATCTTCTAGCACAAACATGGTGAAGAACCCATCAATTCACTACTATGATACAAACCTGTCATGGAACCAAGGACCCAACCCAACGTCGGAGCGTCATTTCATTCCTTGGGCATGTGGCACTACCTAGACAAAACCTTCGGTGGCCAAGCCATCCTAGTAACACACACACCTCTACCATCACTTTTTATGCTTACTTATTAGTTGTTGTTTGTTAACACTTTAACACTTAACCAAATAAAGCATACACAACAACATATGAGCCTGGTGAAACCTCAATAGGGTGTGCCCAATATATATATAAACACAAGAGAGAGTACATTGATGGGAGAGTGATTGCGGGCCACTTCTTCAGGAGTGCATCCAAAATGCCAACAACTCCTCAAGAAAACCCATGAATTCCTTTCACCTCTTCTTAACGATGAACTTCTCGACTACGACTTCTTGGCTTCTTGTGTAGCACACGTAGGTACGACGTGCAACACTTGACCATAACACAACTTAGACCACTATGCACCACCTAAACTCAAGTCTTCCTTTTCTAACTTGTGTCCAAGGGTGAACAATACTCTATATACAGTGTGACATTTAATGCCATGGTTGATAACCAACAAGACTCTACATGCAGTGTGGCATTAAATGCGACGGTTAAGATCCAACGACACATAGTGCCACTACCGTCGCATTAAATGCCACACTTCATATAAAATATTTTTCGCCTTTACCCTTTAGGTGGCACTTCTTCCAAGGTGTTTTGACTCGCTAAGGAATCCCATTGCTTGGTCGCACGCTACCTGGGTGGGATTCTTCCTACACCGATGTGTCCAAGGGTGCCCATGCTAGCCCCTTGTCGAAGTCACTCAAACCTCCACGTTGGGCAGTTCTTCCATGCACGTTGGTTTGTCTTTCTTGCGAACGGTCTCTCGCCTCGAACATCCACCCTTGGTTTGGTTGCTTTGTCACCACACACCCATATCTTGCGCCACTTTACCACAGGAAATTATGTGGGCTCCCACCCCGTGTTGTTGGGTTTGCTTACACTTCATTGGACTTGACCACTACCATGTATTCCTCACAGGTGCCGAACCAAGGTGTGGGTGACTTGCACCCATCCCACACCATAGAGCACCTCAGTATGCTCAATCACATCACCAACTCTATCGAAGACGTCTCATGGGCAAGGGTGGTTCCCAAGGTGCTTATCTCACCAAGGCCTTGGCAAAGTGGCTCTAGCTAATCCCTAACAACATATCACAAAAATCAAACACAAAGAAACCAAAAGTTACTCTATAGAGTTATTTGTATTGTATTTCTTAAAATCAAAAGGTGAAAGCAAAGGTGAAAGCTTTATTATAACAGGTTACAATGGGATATAGTCAATCTAATGTATGAATGTGCTACAATCGGATAAAGTCAATTCAATGTATGAATGTGCGATAAACCGAGAAACACGATAAAATGAATAGAGCATTAAAAAAATAACATAACCTAAAGCTTAAAATGGCTTTATTAATCTCTAGATCTAATAGAATTTATTATTAAAAACTAAGTTTTATATTAACAAACATTATTTAGCCAACATAACTCCAACATTAAAAATATATAAATTAAAAAATTAAAAATAAATAAATAAACCTTATATTTTGATAACGGCATTGAAGTCTATGTGCATGAAATTGGATGAATAAGTGCAAATCATTTGAAGTCTTCCAACCTATACTAAAATTTTGGTAAAACTCATTAATTGAAAATTTGTTGGAATTCGAATCTAGCCACTTTATACTCCTTTAGATGCAAGTGGTAATTATTCTATAAAAAGGAAAATAAGTCTTTCAATATGTATTATAACTTTGTTAAAATTATTAACTGAAAATTTGGAGTTAGAAATTGCTATAACCAAGTCTTTATGTTGCTTAGAATTAAGTATATAGTCATTATGTAAACAAACTAAACTCATGTCTCTCAACTCCACCTCTAAAAAAATTCTATAAGAAATTCATTGCCAATGCCTCTTACAAGAGTGTGTACTTAATATGTTTGAGTGATTTACTTATCTCTAAAAATTCAAACTATTAGTATCAAACAGCTTTGAGAATTTCAAATGCATTATTATTAAAAAAGATGTCTCCAAAAAAACAAGATATTGCATGTTGTTAGATGAGTGCCATTTACATCGGTACATACTTCTACTAGTTATTTGGATATCACATTCTCAACTTTGAAATGAATGTTACATAATCCCAAATTGAGACACTTTTAACAAATGAAGGTGCAACAAATCACTTTAAATATGTTTATTGTTAATGAATTTAGGCACATCTAATTATCAATTTGATAATTGATGAGTTCATATGTTTTTATTAACCCTTTGCATGAAAATTTATAATAATTTTAAAAAACCAGATTTACCAATTTGAGAATTAATGGGGTCAAATGTTGCAATCAACATTTTACATAAATTGTTGTTACAATGGAATACGCTATGACTAACATGCATCATTGCTAAGACATTTATATATGCTTGTAACAAAACTATTGCAAAATCTAGAAAATTCACCAATATTTAAATTTAGAATGATGTATCTACTCATATTAATGTTCACCGCCAACTCGATCAATTAGGCCAATGCACAACTCCACATTGTTTTAACAATTGAAGTAGCATAAACCATCATTTCAAATATGAGTTGTTTGATTTAGTTAACCAAAATAAAAGTGTGCAAGGCATTGTTCTCTAAAGATAGGGATTCCTTATATTGAAATTAGTTGTTAAGTTCCTTGTATGAAAATTTGATGAGAAATAGAATAGTAAATTTTCATCTTCCAAATTTTAGATGACATTTAATTCAAAGAAATGGATAAACAATATTCTAATAAATATTGAGGAGAAAATAACAATTTAATGAATGTTATATGCATCTCTGAAATGAAGCTAGGGTACTATAGATAGGGCATCAGTTTGTTATTAATGCAAGGTTTCCCAACATGAATTGGAGTGATATGCCTAAAAAAATGAGGATCAGTAATCCTAAATGTGGTAAAGACAAGTATTTATAGGTAACACCCGTTTCTCAAATATTATCATTATACCTTCAATTTTAGAGAAACCTAAAATCATGACATTTTTTAACAAATGACTTTGAAACACCATAGCTTTTGCATATGTATAAGATTTGTTTCATAGGACCATAAATTTAGGCACACAAAATATATTTCGGAGCCCTAGAAATTTTAAAAATCTATACTTTCAAACACTTCCAAAATTTCACCCCATTTACTTAAGTTTTCTCAAATCTATTTCATAGAATTTTCAACCTTATTGTTGAATTTGAGCTATTTATTTTAGTGACATATACTTCAATTATAACCAACTTTTTCACTAGAAGCTCAAGAAAATAGATCACTAAAAAAGTACATGAAGGAGAGATGAATATCACAACCCTAGCTCACATCAAGAATTTAAGACAAATTCTTGCATGCAAAGTCATCTCTAGGGTTTACTTTACACAAAGCTTTAGTCTTCCATCTCTTGTATCACACAAGCATGAAGACTTCAAGAATAACACATCAAGATTACAAATATATATTTGAATAATGAGTTATATTGAATGTTCTCTCCTCCCTTTATATAATATAGGTGAGGGAGGCCAACAACATAAAATCCTTACTAATTAGACAACAATCTACGATCACTACACTAGGTCCACAAACTGAGCACTTCTATATCAAGAGAGTACACTATTCACTTGGTGGTTGGGGACCACTTCCCAAATGGAGCTCACTCCAATCTAATCCGCCACATTGCAAGTGCTCATCATCACAGGGTGACATGCTCTTGAAGATAAGGTCCAAAGCTCAATGATGTTCCATGTGTGTTGATCGGTCCACAAACAACCTCCAAGGGAGCACCATCCAAGCAATACTCCCTCAAGCCAAATGCATAAACAAAATTGTATCATGATTCATATTTCACGTGATAGAGCAATCTATATCTTATTGAAGTACTGCATATTTTATTAAATCCAATAAATTCTATATGATTGCATTTATTATTCTCCTTGGTATGAAAAAATGGACTGTTTCCATAAATGTATCACCCTGAACCATGTTTGTGTCCTTAGAATAGATGATCATTAAGTTGTATTTCATTTCCATCCATTTTAAAATCTGTTTCAATGTTGACTATATTGCACTATGATAAAATAAATTGTAATGATCTAAAAAACAAGATATGTCCCATGTGTCACACAGATAGAGCCCACATGTTCAACATGTGAAGCACTAAAAGCACACATTAAAACAACTTTTAGGTTTTGTAAACATATGAAGGAGGGTTTGAGTTGGGATTTCATTCACCATTTGAGAAATGAAGAAAAGTTTGTGTGGAGTTAACTTATCACTTGAAATTTTTAGCATTTGGTGCAAGGCAACTCTATCTTTCATTTGTTGAGTTTGTTATTTCTTAGTTTTGTCACAAGAAAGTGGTCTTCTAGCAAAACCATGAATCAATTATTAAGGGTTGTTGCTCAAAAGAAGGGTCGCTACGAATCTACCGAACTTGATATTTTTCATTAGCATTTCATCAATAGCATAATAGTTTTGTGTATCATATTTCAAGTTTTCAACTTTCATCATATCTATATAATATATTTTAATAACAATGAAAAAAGTACACTACTTTTCCTTAATAAATTTATGAATTTATAGTTGATCTATAATATTATCCTCTTGGATTGTGCATTTGATGTAGATCTATTTTATAACTATTCAAAAAAATTATATAACTATCTTTATTTATTTATTTTTATTTTACACATATTCTACATTTCCTATAGCCATGTCTTCACATCTCTTCAGAAAATATACGCATCCATATGGAGCACTTCCGTTTATAGTTGATTTATAATGTTATCCATGTGAATTGTGTATTTGATCATTTGATGTAAATATTTCTTTTATATATATATATATATATATATATACATATATATATATATTCACATATCTATTCAAACTTACACATCCATATCGAGCACTTGATTTTCATGTCCCTATATCCCTATATCATGTGACTTTGGTTACCACCTTTGGGGTTCAACATTATTTAATTCAACTTTATTTAATTGATTGTATTGTCTAGAAGTAAAATACCATTCCATGGGTAGCACCTTTCGAATATATTGGTCCCACTTGGTTATAATACATTTCATTGAGTTGCCACCTTCAAGGGTAACTAGTGTTGATTAGTATTCACTTTTATTTATATTATGTGTAATGATGGGTACCTAGAGTGTGTGAATAATTTGTCGCTCCGTTGTTCTTAGTTCTTCTAACTGTCGATGAATTTCTTCTATTGTCACTCTATCGGAATGTTTCTTGTCATCGATCAAAAGCCGTAATCAGTTTGCTTCCCATCATTACGGCTCCCTAGGGAACTAGCTCGCTGATTGTTAGTCCTTTAAAGTTCCGACACTGACACTGTGGAAACCTTTAGCTTTATCTTGTCAATTTGTAGTCTTTAAAACTTCCGATTGCTATTTAAAAATGCTCTGATGGTGTAAAAAAGTTACAGCAATATGCCTATCTGCTGAAGGGGTCTTCCACCTGCTATTTATCTTCAATCTTTCGGTGGCTAATGAGATGTTCTGATCCTCTCCCAAGCCAGTGAACTCACAACTTTGTGAGATTTGCATAAACAATAGAGGCTATCAAAACTGTTAGTGATCTTCATATGCTTCATTGCATGATTTTAAATTCTTCATACTATCAAAAATAAATTCATTTTATTTTAGGAGATAACATCTAGCTCCTACTCGGGGATGGGAACCTCCCTATGAGGTCCCAAGAACCCCAGACCAAAATGCCTTTCCCTAAAAGCAACTAAGCAACTTAACACTATTCTTTATTGTTCGATCAGGTATGGAGTCTTATTCTGAAAGCAAAACAACCTACTATCTACTAATTTATAATCATAAGGCCTCAGAGCCTCAAATAAAATAGAGTTTTAGGAACCACCCATTTATTGGGCCATCGAATACCTATTCACCTTCTAGATTCTGCAATTTGAAGGTGTTATTTTCATATACCTAGTCTATAAAAAAAAGGGCCAATCCATAACGAGTCAAATTTTCCATGTTTTCCCTTGTCTTGTTTGACAACATCCCACTTGAGGACCCAATCTTCAACCTGGAAGTTGTCTGCATTTTCTCTTTTGTCAAACATGCCCTTTATCCTTTGTTGATGAGCCTCTGATTTTCCTACCACTTGCTCCCTGATCTGCTGTAACTCCACCAAATCCATCATCCTTCTCATCATATCATTTGGTTCATCTTCCTCTTCCTAAAAGAACTTTGCCACTAGAAGGATGAGCTGGATAGGAAAGATGGCGTCAGTGCCATAAACTAGTTTGAATGGAGAAGTCCCTATGGATCTTTTATCTGTCACCCTATCAGCCCATAAGGAAAACTTAAGCTTTGAATCCTAGCTTTTCTGATTTGTCTCTAGCAATTTCCTAATGATCCGGACTAAGATTTTGTTGGATGACTCAGCCAGACCATTGTCTTGTGGGTAATAGGATGTGGAGTGCACCAGTTGAATACCCATTGATTCACACAATTTAACCAATGCCCCAGCTTTAAAGGCTTGTGCATTACCAGTTACTAACCTTACCAGGAAACCGAACCTGCTAAAGATGTTCTCATATAAGAATCTCATGATGACTTGATGAGTGGAATTTCTGGTGGGTATTGCTTCTATCCATTTGGTAAAGTAGTCAGTGGCTACTAAGATCCATTTATGATGTCCAATAGAAGATGGATTTATTCCACCTATGAAATCTAGATCCCATTGCTGGAAAGGCCCATTTACTGTAATAGGCCTAAGGGGCAAGGATTTGAGTTGATGCTTCCCTACAAATCCTTGACATTGGTCACATGCCCTTGCGAAAGTGCATACATCAGCAAAGAGGGCTGGCCAATAGTATCCCACTTTTAAGATCTTATGGGCTGTGGTGTTCCAGTAGTGGTGGCCTCCACATGTACTAGAATGAAAGTGATGCATGACCTACTCTGCTTCCTCTTTATCTAGACATCTTAACAAAATCCTGGACTGATCCTTCCAATACAGCAAATTGTCAATTATGCAAAACTTAACAGATTTCAACTTGAGAGCTCATGCTTGGTTAGGAGTAAGATTAGGAGAAACTTCTAATTCTAGAAAAAATTGAATGATACCTGAGTACCACTCACATGAAGATATGTTCTCAGCCACTACTGGACTGTTATTCTGATCTTGATTTACTTATGTTTCAGCTGCTACTATAGTTTGCAGCTTTGCTGATCTGACATATGTGAAATTTATTCCCAGCAGTTCATAGTTTTCTTTGGCCATGAGTTTGGCCAGACCTAATCCCTTTACCAATTTGGCGGGTTTCACCTCTACATCAAACTCAATGAGTTTGGAAATCCACTTAGCTCTCTTCCCATCAATGTCATGTTGAGTCAAAACATCCTTCACTACAGCTGAAGGGACATATGCAATGACCTTTGCATGGAGAATGTAGATTATGAATTTCTTCAAATATTTTATGAGAGCATAAGCCTGCTTCTCAATTGGGTCATACTTCAGCTCAGCATCTCTCAGGGTTCTGTTGAAGAAAGAAATTGGATGATCAATACCTTCATCATTCTTTTGTAATAGTACAGCAGCCACTGTGTCATAAGATGCAAAAGAGAAAATGTAAAAACCCTTGGTGTAGTCGTGACTAATTAGGGTTGGGGCCTCCATGATGGCTTTCTTAATGTCTTCAAAATAATTTCTTTCCTGGTCATTCCACTTTATTTCTACGTCCTTTTTTAGCATGGCTGTTATGTGCTTTACCATCTCAGAGAAATTTGGAACGAATCTCTTGACAAAGTTTATCTTGCCTAAAAAGGACTGAATGTCTCTTTTTGACCTTGGTATTGACAACTGCTGAATTGCTTCCACTTTTACCGGATCGATCTTTACACCTTCTGCTCAGACTATGTGGCCTAGGAGCTTTCCTCCATTGAGTGCAAACTGGGATTTCTTGGGGTTCAGTGATATTCCATACCTTCTGCACTTCGGAAATACCTTCCTTAAATGCTGCAAGTGGTCATGATGGCTATGAGAGTAAACTGTTAAGTCATCTAAATATATCAGCACATATTTATCTTTTAGCCCTACAAAATCTAGGTCCATAGCTCGCTGAAAAGTAGCCCCAGCATTCAGTAGCCCAAATGGAATTTTAGCATACATGAAGGTGCCCCAGAGAGTGGTAAAGGTAGTCTTCTCTTGGTCATCTAGGTGCACAACAACTTGGTTGTATCCAGAGAAGCCATCAATGAAGGACATAACCCTAGCCCCCGAGACTTTCTGCAGCAGATGTTCCATCTTGGCAGTGGGTAGTTGTCCTTTTTGGAACACTTGTTCAAGTTTCTAAAGTCCACACACAACCTGATTTCTCCATTTTTCTTTCTTACCACTACTAGATTTGAAATCCACTTGGAATACCTGAGAGGGATTATGATCTTGGCTTTGAGGAGCTTGTGGATCTCTTTCTCAATCACTGGTAATAGAAGAGGGATGATGGGTCTTAGCTTCTGTTTGAAAGGAATGGTATCCTTCTCCAAAGGAATCCTGTGTTAGATGATGTTGGTGAAATATGTTTTTAGGTCACTATACTCCCATGCAAAGACATCAGCAAAATCTTTTATCAAGCTGGAATATTCATACTTTTGTTTAGCAATCAACCCAGTGGATAGATTTATCAGTTTTGAATGGATTTGGATACCTATGTTCAACTCTTGGACAGCAGGATCTAGCTCCCTTTTGGCAGGCTTGAAAGGGATGTCATTGTGGTCAAACAGTTGTTCCAATGGTACTAGACCTTGGGGTATGTAGTTGTTGGGCAATTGGACTATATTCTGCTCAGTCACTTTATCTTTTAACTTGAGCCATTTAGATTCCTCCATGTTAAGGTTTTCCTGGTCTATGTGTGTGTCAGAGAATTCACCTCCTACCTGAAGAAATTTACGAAGCTCCCCATCATCTTCAAACACCCTCAAAAATTTTACATTGTTTGGCAGAGAGGGTCTGTACTTGACCTGAACATCATAGCTTAGTCTAGGGGGTAAAGGGGGAACAAACAGACTTGCAGAGACAACCAGGGAATCAGCTATGTGATTCAAATCCCTAGGAATATACGACAGTTCAAAAAACATAAAGGAGTCTCTGAGTTTCCATACCTCGTCCCTGTAGGCCTTCAATCTAATATTTTTTGTCTGAAAAGTGTTGTTGACCTACTGTATGATGAGGTCTGCATCCCCAAAAATATTCACAGACATGATCCCCATCTCCTTGGCCGCTTTAACTCCCAGCAGCAAGGCTTCATATTCTGCTACATTGTTCGTGGTCTTGAAATCGAGCTTATAAGATAAGTGAATGTTCTCGTTAGCTGGGGAGATCAAGACTATACTCACACCTGCTGAGTTTTGAGCACTTGCCCCATCGAAATACATGGTCCAGATCGTTGTTGTGACTTCTTTAGATTGTGGATGGGTGGGCTCAGTGAGCTGAACTGATGTCTGCTAATTATCATCTATTTGCAAGATGCAAGATCCAAAATCAGTGTCCACAACATAGATGGGGTGATTTACTGAGCGGCTCTCCTTGCTTATGATGTATGCTAGTTGATTTTCCCTGTACATTCTCTTAGTCTCCCGTCCAAACATGGGAATAGTGGCATACATGAGATCCATCTGAAGGGTGCTACCCAATCTTTCGCTCCATGACCGGGACAGTAAGAGGCCAAATTTTGGAAGAATATCAGCCACCACGATGTCCATCATTATGCTTTTTGAAGGTAGCTGCGTTAGGTTTACGGTGAGGTCTTTGATGAGACCCAAGAATTTGACCTTCCTGGAGTCAAAGGATAATAAATATTGGTAGGGCTTGGTAATGCTGAGGCTTATTTCATCCATCACAGCCTTAGGCATTAGGTTATGAGAGGCTCCTGAATCCAGCAGACAGTTATGGAGGATTTTATCATGGATGTTCAAAGAAATATAGAATGGTGGGAAGGATTCCTTTAGGTCTTCGATCATGAGGCCCAGGGTTATAACAGGCTTGTCATATTGCAGGTTCATGAAGTCAGTGTCGATGTGCACCTTGAGTTGAAGGGAATTCAGAATGGAGGTTTTAAATGCATCATTCTTCATCAACTCAATTAAAGGGAAAGGGATTTTCAATTTTTGAATTTCAGACTCAAGGTTGAAAGCATAATGCAGCTTATCTGGAAACCTTACCTCATGAGCTGTAGGTTTGAGTTGGACTTGACCAGGTGTGGCTGAAGGTGTTGGTTTAAGCAATGTTTTAGATGAAACAACCACTTTCTTTGGTAAAACAACAACCTTTCTAATAGGTGCAGAAAGCTGCTTGACAGGTGCAACATTCTTCTTGAGGGGATAAACCAACCTAAACCTCAGTTGGTAACCTTCCTGACTATTAGCCTGATAGACAGCCTCTTTAGCGATATACTCATTATTCAAGGCTTCTTAATATTTTTCCTGGGTCAGAAAAAAATAGTCCACCTAATTCTCCATGTAGTGGATATTGTCTTCAGCTTCTCCTTTGTCTTCAATGAATTCTGGCTCTTCTTCTAATACAAGATTTTGAAATGGAGCTCTTATCCTCTGGTATTCCCCTTGATTTCTCTCCCTTCTAAGAATCTGAACAGGGGGGTTTCCTCTTCTATAAGGAACAAAATTTGGGTTTCTAGGAGCAAAGTCACTTGGCTCCTTACCCCTCACCAGCATATGTCCTTGGTCCTTCAATTTTGACATTTCAGCAGTCAGGTTATCTAAGAGTTTGGTCATTTTTTCAATCTTTTTCTCTAATGCAAAAGCCCCACCAAAGTCTGCTGGCCACTGTCTCCTATCTACCTTCCCTTTGACCTTCAAAGATGCTAGAATGTTTGACTCTACCTCTAGGGTAGCATCATGCATGAGTGATAAGGATGCAAACCTCCTTTCTCTGAGAAGTAGGAAGAAGTCAGATTCAAATGCATTTGCATAAGTTATCATAGATGAGGCACCGATGGGCTTAATCTCAGTGGGGATCTTGCTGTACATGTTGTTGAATCTTTTGGTAAAATTGGAGACAGACTCACCATTTTCTCTTCTCAGGTTTCTAAATTATGTGATATAGTAGAGGTGGTCTCTCCTTTCTCCCCAATGTTTTAGGAAAATGTCATCTAGGGCCTCTATGCCTGCCACTGACCTAGTAGGCAGTTCCTTAAACCACTTTATAGCATGGCCATCTATGCTTTGCACAAAAAACTAGTCCATACATATTCTTGTTCTATATTTATATTTTCAACATAAATATAAAAAGCCTCTAGATGTTATTTAACAGTGAAATCCCCTTCCCCTGTAAACCACGGGGACTTCACTTAGTGAACCTCTGACATATCACGTGCAATCGTGGGATATTAAAGAATACCCTTAATTTCAATAGATATTGACCCAAACTCTTTTTGTTGAAACCCCCTCCCAATACTTAAAACCTCCTCCCTACCCCTTTTTATACCTCAATCCTTATAAACCACCCTACCCACCCCCACCTTAAGCCCATCATCCCCCCAATACCTACAATATATTGGTTCGATTTTTTATAATTTTAAAACCCACAATATGAACTAACGTGATAGGATATTGGTCAACAAGTGAAGTCCCCGTGCTGTAAACTTAGGCATATACTTGAGGTAATCCCCAGTAGGCATGGCTGGGAGAGGGTTTGGAAAAACAAGGGGTGCATACCTAGCTACTAGGATCCTTTCCATCTTGGTCATTTCAGGGGAAGCCATATTGGAAATGGGTATGGACAGGGTTGTGGAAGGAAACACTGATGAAAGTATTTGCGGAGAAGGAAGTGGTATACTTATCCTAGTGGAGTCACCAGGGATTGGATCTTCACAAGCAGCAATGCTTGAAGATGCCCAAGCCCTAGATGTTTTTGATATAAAAAATTTCTGGGAATTCAGAGTTTCAGCAGAAGAAATAACCGCAGAAAGATTTCTTGAAATACTTGATGTAGCGTTCTATGCAGCACTGCTAGTCTGTCTTAGTAAAGCCCTAGCTTTCCTCAAGATTTCTTCTGGATCTGAAACGGGTGTTGTTGGTGGCCCCTTTGGGTTTGCTCTGGTACTTGGTCTTCTTGAAGCCACCTTATCTCAATGGAGTCTCCATATAGATGATTACAACCGTAATAATGTCCAAGCCTTGTCTATCATCAAAGAATGGATCTACGTCATCTCCCAGGGAAGCTGAGCTTCAATCTCCTCTCCCCGGCAATGACGCCACTTTGTTATCACTTGAGGAAAATCCTCTAGGTTGTAGCTCGAGTATGCTTGGTAACTTAAAATGTTTTGGGATTTTCTGATATGGATCAAGCTGGATAACCTATATAACCTCTCACTTTCAAGACATGCATGAAGCTCACTCAATCACAAGGCTTTTGGTTACAACTTGTTTAGTAGTTTGACAAAAAGGTGCAGGGATGGAGAACTCAATAGGCTGGCAGACTTACACACATAACACATGCATATAAATGGCTAAATATGCTAAGGATGGTGTTTATAAATCAAATATCACTAAATAACCAATAGGATGACAACTATTGACCTTTTAATAAATCTGAAAGTTACCTAAATGCACATTCAGGCAATAAACACAGTAAAGAAAGAGATGGATGAACAAATCACAACAAAAGAGCTTATATTTAGAATAAACCAGATGAGAAACTTTATAATGGAACAGGCTCATAAATCCTCGAAGTTGAACCTTTATTAATAATTTAATCATGGGCTGTATAGCCTTCTACAAAATTTACAGATCTTGAAAATCAGATCTGTTTACACAAAAAATAATTGAAAGTGATAGTTTTTCCTCATTAGGGCTAAAAAACCTTGCTAAATATTTGTTTATCTACTATGAAGATTTAGTTCACTGAGCGATATTTTAATGTCTGAAGTGGTCACTGATCATTCCCACTGTTGGTTCACTATGAAATTGCTGCCAACCGCCAGTGTATCAATGTTTAACTGAAGTACCTAGTCTTGTTCAATCTGCCCGTAAATTTTCTACTTTACTGCCGCATTTGTCGATCGAAGGATTTTTCTTTTATCTCATTAGTGGTCCAAATCTTAGTATTTCTGTAGTTTCAATGCCCCAAGTCCCAATGTTTCCGTAGTCTACCACCGCAGTCGTTGATCGAAAGCTTTGTCTTCTGTTCCACCGGCGCCCCAAGTCTGAATGTTGTCGTAGTCTCGGTGCTCCAAGTCACTAGCATCGCGACGATTTCCTCATCGGTGCTTTCCCTCACTAGCTTGTCGGCAATTAGAGGCTGAAACGACCAAATTTTATTTCTGTCGGAAGTCTTTTGACGAAGGAATCAGAGCTTTAGTTATCTGTGTTGCTGATAATACAGAGGATTTTAGTCTTAAACTTGTCGATCAATAGTTCTTAGCTCTCCTGATCGCCGATGATTTCCCATTGTCACACTTATTGGAATTATTTTCTGTTAGTTGATTGGAAGTCGTAGTTTGTAAGTTTTCGACCGTTTCGACTCTTTTGTGGACTAACTTGCTGATACGTAGTCTGTACATCTTTTGATTGCCGATGATCTTATATTGTCGTGCTATTGGAAGCTTTTTTTTCATTTATTAGAAGCCTTAGTCTATTTTTCCTCCGTCGTTACGGTTCCTTCATGGACTAACTCGCCGATACGTAGTCTGTACATCTTCTGATTGCCGATGATCTTCTATTATCACGCTATCAGAAGCTTTTTTCATTTATCAGAAGCCTTAGTCTGTTTTTCTTCTGCCATTGTGGCTCCCCCTTGAACTATCTTGCCGACGGCTAGTGATTCCGAGTTCTGACCCTAAAGTTTCCATCTGCTCACGGAACCCGTAGTCTATCTTTCTTTCGCCGTTGTGGCTCCTTAGTGAACTAGCTTGCCGCTTTGTTGTTCTTAGTTCTTCCGACCGCCAACAATTTTGTTCTATTGTCGCGCTATCGAAATGTTTCTTGTCATTGATTGAAAGAAGTAGTCAGTTTTCTTCCCGTCGTTGCGGCTCCCTAGGGAACTAGCTCACCGATCGTTAGTCCTTTAAAGTTTCAAAGCTGACACTATGGAAACCTTTAGCTTTATCTCATTGATCTGTAGTCTTTAAAACTTCCGATTGCTGTTTAAAAATGCTCCGATGGTGTAAAAAGGTTACAACAATATGCCTATCTGCCGAAGGGGTCTTCCACCTACTATTTATCTTCCATCTTTTGGTGGCTATTGAGATGTTATGATCCTCTCCCAAGCCACCGAAATCACAACTTTGTGATATTTGCATAAAAAATAGAGGCTTTCAAAACTGTTAGTGATCTTCATACCCTTCATTGTATGATTTTAAATTCTTCATAGTATAAAAAATAAATTCATTTTATTTTGGGAGATAACAACATCTTCAATGAAGGTGACCTGGTCCTGTGATATGACCAGAAACACAATAAATTAGGAGGTGGAAAGTTGGAATCCATGTGGAATGGGCCTTACATTGTTAGTCACATCTTAGAGAAAGGATCATATGAGCTAATAGACTATGATGGAACACCTTTGGGTGAGCCTTAAAACGGGATTTACCTTAAGAAGTAATATTCCTAGGTCATATAGCATAGATACCTTGTACATATTGTTTATAGAGTGTGTTGTTTGTAGATTGGATTGTGTTTTTGTTGTGAATGTAGGATCCATCTTAGATGAGCTTGGTTATATAGTATTGTGTTTAAATGAATATATGACCACTTACTCTAGCTTTATACCTTGAATCTCACATCAGCGGCTTGTGTATTGTATTCTCCTACCAGTGATTTGGTAATCTTAGGGGGAAATTGTTTGGGTTCCGCTACGAACAATCTTTCATAGTTCCATGTAGTGAGCGGGTTGTTAAATGAATATTTAACAAGTGATGTGAGCCATATTAGGGTTTATTTAGATTTGGAGTTAGTTGTACATCAACTAAACCGAGACTATACTATCTGTAACCCCTTACTTATTCATATGTTCCAGAGGGTTTGGATCTTAGAGAAGTCTTTTGAGTGTGTTTTCTAACATCACATCCCAAGAAATTTAAACACAATGGTGATTCATTAGAGAATTATGTTTTGGATTCGTACATGGATCATGTTTGATGTTCATTTTAAGTTTTGATTACATGTAAAAAGATCACATAAACAAAATATCCATTCATGCACATAACACATCACATACACACATGTATGTAAAAGGTTTTTTTATATATATAACTAATGCTAAGATAAAAAAACTGTAGCAGTAAGCGTTCAATATACCCAAAATATGAAACCATCATGTTTCTAGCACATCAAGAGGTTACAATATAAAGCTTCGAAGCTTTACTTACATATATACAATACAAAAACAAGAGTCACTTTGGACTAATCTTCATGCTCATGATGACACATAAAAAGACGATCCACTCGAAGAAGTATCCTCCCAAAATGCCTTGATAATCCTACAGTATGGTGGTGATAACACCTAGGAAGATCATTAATAGAAATGTCAGGAACCACCTCGGTCAGCCTCTGGAGGTTTTCTTTAATTTATTGAAGATCCTTCTCTACTATTGGTGTTTCTACCTTCAACCTAAGTTCATACCTTCTTTTTAAGACAACAAATCCCAATATATCAGCCTGATCAATCAAGGCTTAGTTAGCATGACCTACGATGTAGATGTAGTCTCACCCAAGATATCTCTTATGGGTAACTTCTAGAACCAAGTTTCTACAGTTGGGTGGGGGTTTCTCCTCTCATAGCACCTTACCAACTCGCTCAATTGAATCCAGTGGATGTCTTACTAATACTTATAATTATTATGCACATTATATATATTACTCTACTTATCCATCAACAGAGATCACAACAGTGAATATAATGCCTTATTAGTGATTCCAACTAGCAACAATGCGAAATATTCATACAAGAACTATTTTTAAGCAAATACATAAACACTTATTCACAACATACATTCATGAAAAACAACACATTCATCAAATACAAATTGACACGGTATTTAATGTGGAAACCCATCCAAGAAAAACCACAAAGGCACTCTTCATATGGCATGAGAAATATATGGCACCTTTCGTCTACGTACTCAGCTTGTAGACTCTATTCTAGATATTCTTCTACACTCTATATTGGATTCTCTCTCCTCTCATGCTCTATAGTCTTTGTTCTTTGAATTTTTCCTCCCCTTCACTAAATTGTCGATCCACATAGAGCCTAGATCAACTCACTCTTCTCTACAACTATATGACTCTTCGACTCTTCTACTCTTTTAACAGACATATACCAACTAGGAAGTAAAAAACAAATTAACTGACGAGGAAGTAACCCGCACACAACTTGGTTTCTTCCTTTTATAGACTCTTACATGTCGTAAACAGCTGAATTCACTCTGTTAGCTGACAGGATGTCATTCTCATTCTCATACGTTTGCATTTCAATTCTTAGTAGGCACTATTGACCCAAAATAAAAAGATGCTTTATTCCCTAAAGCATGCAAGACTTAGCCTACTTCTTACCCGCGATGTCTCGAGTTGTCCTTTTCAATCGCTGCACACCTTCTATCATGGTTCCTTCCTTTGTGAATGATCTCATCACATCTTTCCCTTCTATTGTGGAATTCTTCACTCGTGGATGATTCTATCATAGCTTTCCTTCTCTTGCTACTTAGTATGTCTTATATATTCCTATGTCGCAACTTCCTCTATTGCACGACTAGACTCTCCACATCCCAAGAAAAATTCTAATTGAATTCTACCTATATTTTCCCTAAGGCCAAAAATCCCCCAACACTCACTTGTGGCTCGTCTCAAGCCACGCTATGCTACTAAGAAAGTTCTATAGTTGTGATGACCTCACTTTGAAAATATTAAAATATTTTCACTATTTCTTCTATCTCCCTTCGCACATCCTCTTTTGCCTTCTCCAAGTTTTCCACAAGGTTGAAATTGATGTGTTTCGACGTTGCAATTCCTGTGGACTCTGCTTCTGGTCACACCTTCTGATCTATAGGTGGAATGATTCCTATAACTCTTTCTGCTTCGGCCTGCAACTCTATGACTTTGTCAGTCCTTTTTTGGTGTTGATTTCACAGTGTTGTGACTTGTTGCTGTAAAGTTTTCATATCCGCAGCCTTAGCCATTTTCTCTGCTAAGGGCAGTTTCTTCATTTAATTTTTCATCTAATTTTCCTCCGTCTCAGTAATGTGAAACTACTTTGAGGTGTTTTCTAGATCTGCATCACCGATAAATGATTCCCAAGTCTAATAAATGTGTTCAATGGCCTTGGCACACATTGCCTCCACTTCTTCTATTTTCTTCACAGCTTCTGCTGCTGTCATGCTTATTTCTTCAACCACCTATGGGGGTGTACTAGGTTTTACTTGTGCTTCTAATTTTATGATTTTTTTTTAAGGTCCTCTGCAATTTTTCTAAGTTGAATTACTTTGAATTTTGAAAACATTCACTTTGTTATGCCTTCATCTAAAAAAATGTTGCAAGCAAGTGCTACAATATTGTCGATTATATGCCTACCCTCTTCCTAATTTTTATCCTTTTGTTCTGCTTCTTTGACTAATTTCGTCATCTTACTAACATTCTTATTCAATACTTTCTCCTTCTTGATCAATGTGCCTTCTCTTACCTTCATTTTGGTGACTATGACATTCTGCATTACATAGACTTCATATAGTGATATCTACAAAAAATATATTGTCACATGGACCAAGTTCTTGTCCATAGTATTCAACTCTGATGTACCCTAGTCAAGTGATTCTCCCACCACTTGAGTCCTTTTTTATGGAATTGGTATTGATACCTCACTTGGTCACTCTTCTGGTGGGCCATGTAAGTCTTGCGACATTATTGATGGTGGTATATAGTCGACTGTGACCTGTACTTATTTTAAGGACTTGTAGAGTGTCTATAGTACATCTGTAATACTTCTTGTGATCTCTTACTGGCGCTCTTCTACTTTATTCAGGGTTTGTGTCACAACTTTTGCAATAATTTTTGTCAGAAGGGTAAAATATTCAACATCAAGGATGAGAGTGCCTGTAGTTTTATCAACCTTTATTTGCTTATGCCTTGTCTTAGGCTTCTCTACCTGAGTCTGCTTCCTCTTATCTCCTACCTCTAGGTCTTGTTTGGTTGTACTTGAACCTGCATTTTGGGGAGGGTTGGGATCTTGTGTTTTTATCAGTGGTGGGTCCCCTCCCTATTTTCCATCATTCTACATTTGTGAGTCATCTTGTCACAGCTCTTCTTCGGTAGATAGTAGTTTATCTGCGATAGGAACCCACCATTATTATGGCCTATCTTAGGCAATAGCTTCGAATTCTTCTTTAGAAAACAAAAATTGGGTCACCAATTGTTGGCGTTGTGTATCTTATTGTGACTTTAACAAGATATGATGGGGCCCAATTATAAATTTAATAATGTTTCAAAACCATCGAACAATTTTGTCTATAATTCTTGCTTGATTCTTCACTTGATAGCGTAGATCCTCTCAGTGCATAAAGAATTACACATTGTTGTCTCTCTGTCGGTCCTTTTTATCTTTGTTTCACCAGAGGTTTTGGTATCAATATCCTCAACAGTAGACTGGTATGTCTATCGCTTATTATTTTTCTGGTTTCGACCATCCTACAAATGAAATCAAAATGAGTAGCTAGGTGTAGTGGAATGAAATACCTTTTTCCTACGACTCTTCTGCATCTGCTAATAACTAATTCAACAGATAATGGGACAAGTTCATTTGAACTCGCTTTGCATAGAGTTTATCTGCTTTGATCATATCCGTAATACATTGGTTTGGTCGCATTTTCCGCAATAATTTTGAAGCTAGTACCTTTGCAGAGAACTAAATAGTATGGTCATTGACGAAGTTGATTAAGAAACCTATGGTATCCCTAGACAAGTCATATTTGTCCTCAATCTTGTTCATTAGCATAGTGTCATGGTCTTTCTTGGAACACGACATTGGGTTTATGCCTTCAAGTGGTAGTCTTGTTAGTGCTTCTATGAGTTCAACATCCATATAAACTTTCTTGTCAAGCCATAGGAAGCCACCGTGCAATGATACTAGTAGGTGCTTGACACACAGATTCACTCTATGATTTGGATGAAATGCGCCATGTCTTATTTCCCATTCCATTGGAGCTAGGTGCTTCGGGCCATCTGATGTAGCCTGTATAACAACCATGTAATTCTTCATGTCCAAATTTCAATGTTTCCATGTGTCCTGATCAACAAAGGTCAAATTCTGAAGGTTTGGTAAAATGTTTTGTGACACATGAACTCGTTCCAGCACAAATGGCATTGGCAGTGGGTACCATGCATTCTTTAGAACTCTAATTCTTGGTGCATCAGATCATCTTGGTGGAGCATATGGTAGCATAGTTGTAGATCTTGATTCTTCCTCTTCCTCCTCCTTAGGTTGTGGTGTTGTTTCTTTCTTCCTTCAGCTCCCAAAACGTTTCCCCCTTGTTGTACCAAACAAACCCAGTTGGTTTGGTTGTAACCTAACTAAAGAGATAAATGGATCATATTTAGCTTCTTCGCCAATCGTAGTATGTTGTGGGATGTATCCAACGGTGTATTCCATGATAATTGTAGGTGATGCAGTCATAATACCAGATTTTATAGCTATGCTTGTGATGGAAATCGAAATAACCATTCTCTACAGAAAACTCAGTTCGGTTCTTGCAATTACAAACATCAATTTCTCTCTCGAATGTAGTAGAATGACTGAATACTTGAGAGCAAATGGTAATAATTTCTAGTTGTTCATTCCATCAGTCCTTCACACGAGCGAGACATAAATGAAAAAGTAGTTGTTATTTTTGTCACATGGGTGATCATTCGAATGATTAAGGAAAATTATATGAATGCAGCCACTCACCTATCACATCTATGGTAGTTATTGTACAATAAATACAGAAGTGACTAAAAATCATGCCACCAAAATCTCTTGGGATTTTAAATTAATTACAATCTCCTTTAAATTAATTGTGGCCAACTGTCATTTTTGTGACTCTATTTTAACTTGTGATAGCATCACTTTTCCTACGACCGATATTCACCCTTTGAAATTTCCCTTTTCCTTATGACATACATATTTTCTTCACCCTTCTTTCTCCTTTTGTGACAAACAAAGAGTCCACGACAATTTTCCTCTCTCTACGACATACTAGCAATATGCGACCATTTTTTATTTTTCTTTGTGACAACTGATTTCCTGCGATTAAAACAAAAATATTCAGAGGGTTTTTATTTTTGTTTCTTCTCTCTCTCTCTCTCTCTCTCTCTCTCTCTCTCTCTCTCTCTCTCTCTCTCTTCATTAGACCGAGTCATGGCTATCCTTATAAGTATTTAGCCAACTTCCATTACTAGTCCTTTGACAAGTCTTCTGTCCAACTTCTGTGATTGGACTATGCCTCCGTTAGTGATATCTGTCACAATATACGGTCCGAACTAGTGTTTTTTTATCTTGGATACTTGAAGAACTTTATATGATATAGAAGAACAAGTCCTTTGACTTGAAATTGCTTGTTCTTGATTTAGTGATCACGCCATACTTTCTGTCATTCTTTCCCAACGTTTTGATGATATCCTGCAACAAAAAGATCTTCTTCCAACAGTATAAGTTGTGGCATTCTTTCCTTGACAACACCAACATCTTTCATCTCCATGATCACAACAATCCTTAGGCTGGGGACAGATTATTCCATGGGAATCACAACGTCTTGTCCATATACTAGATTAAATGGAGTTTGGTTTGTCAACTTCTTATAGGTCGTGTGATACGCCCACAATACTACGGAAATTTTATGATCACATCCATCTCTTTGGACATTGTAAATATTTGTCAATGCATTCTCTAAGATTTTGTTAAATGCTTCAACAAAACAATTCACTTAAGGATTATATGGAATTGTCTTTCTATGCTGGATCTAGAATTCTTCTCTTAGTTCCTCAATCAACTGGTTGACAAAGTGTGTACCTTGGTCACTTATCAAATTTTGTGGGAATCCAAATTTAGTCACAACATTTTCAAATAAAAATTTAGCAGCAAAAACATTAGTACAATATTTTACTAGGGTTGCTTCATCCCATCTGGCATGAGAGATTTGGCCATCTCAATTTCAAATATCTAAAGCTACTCCACAATGATAAAATGGTTGAAGGTTTTCCCTCCATCCAAACTTCCGATAGAGTATGTGTCGGTTGCTTGGTAGGTAAGCATCCATAAAACAAGTATGATATTGGGAAGGCACATAGAGCTACCTCTACACTTGATTTGATACATAGTGATGTAGTATGACCTATGCCCAAAAACTCCATTAATGGTTGCAGGTACTTCCTCACCTTATTGATGATTGTTCTAGATACTGCTGGATCTACTTCATGAAACAAAAATAAGAAGTTTTTGATACTTTTAAAGTTTTTAAGGCTATGGTTGAGAATAGTTGCAATAATAAGATCAAGTCAATAAGATCTAATAAAGGAGGAGAGTACATCAAAGGATATTTCCAAAGTTTCTGTGAATCATAGGGGATTCGAATGGAACACTCAATTCCATACACACCACAACAGAATGGTGTGGCTGAGAAGAAGAATAGATCATCGAAAGAGATGGAAACATTCCTTCTCCATGTCAAACATCTACCTCCTTCTCTTTGGGCTGAAGCAGTAAACTATGCTTCATATTTGCAGAATAGGGTGCCCCACAAGTCAGTGGTCGGGGTCACTCCATTCGAAGCACTACATGGTTATAAGCCCAATATCTCTCATCTGAGATTTTTTTGTTCCAAATCTTGAGCTAGAATACCACTTGACAAGAGGAAGACCTTCCAAGCACAAAGTAGTGAATGCATTTTGCTGGGATATGCAGAAGATGAAAAATATTACAAACTGATGGAGGTTGCAACTAGAAGATGCTTCATTGAAAGAAGTGTCCAGTTCAAAGAATATCAGTTGCATGATACTCCTCTAGCAACACAGGAAGGTATAACTATTTCTCCACCTATTTTTGATAATGATGATGTGCTACAGGTTTCAGATTCAGATGAAGAAGATCACATTTAGCATGATCTTGTTATTGAGACTGAATCTCAAGAGATTCTAGATCTAGATCCAGTACCTATTCCTAAGTAGAATCCTAAACCTAGATGGGATCAAAATATTCTTGATGCAGCTAGAAGTGGTGCTAGAGATCAAGAAGACAAAAGAAGAACAAGCTCCCAGTATCAGAATGAGCATGATGCACTATCTCTCACAAATTCGCTCTCTACAGTATGGTGTAGCAAAGTTCCAAGTCAGTGCTACTTGATGATGGCAAATGATCAGCTACATGGCCCACAGAAGCATAAACTTGATCATTTCCTACCTTCACCATCCAGAAGAGACAAACAGAGTGATCAGTTCAGAAGTACATTGAGAGGTCCACTGATGGACCATGCTATTGCATAGAGCTGCAAATTTGTAGCAGTGTTTTTGCTCAAGTTATTTTTCTAAGGAGGAAGCTTCTTTATTCTAAAGATATCTTGTAGTTTGCTATTTCCTTCTTATTTTGAGGGCGGGGAGGGGGGGGTTCCCATGAGGTTTTCCCCTATTTCCTCAGTTGTATTAAAAAACATTTTTATTCTTGTCTTTTATATTGTATTTGGGTGGCCTATAGTTTTGTTACTAGGGTCCACGGTTGTACAAGTTAGGATTCAAGGGGGGTGTTAGGATTATTAATCCTCCCTTGGTCAAATGTCTATTAGATTAATTTTGTTGGAGTCATTTACCAAACATGCACACTTATTTGGTCAATTTTGGCCTATTTACCCACTATCCTAAGATTAGCACACTTTGACATTAGAACGAGCTCACCCACGCACTCCTTCAGTCAATGAGGCCAACTAAGCCTTCTCCTTCAGTCGAGAAGGATAACTGGGCTTCCTCCTTCAAATAGGGAGCATTTCTTGGGTGATCTGAGTGTCATAAATGCACCTAATTTATAATTGATTGTTACAATCAGTTAACTTGAGTTGTGAAGGCACCTCCATCCATTGTTTAACTATTTTTTGTCATTATTTATGAATTGGAGCTAACACATCCACCTACAACCACTTCTGATGACATGTTTACTTTAGTTAACTCCATCAGAGCTACTTGGAGTTATGGATGTGAAACCTCCTTCACTTGGACATGCAGTTACATGTGATGAGTCACTTTCAGTTAGACTCAGTCATCTATTGTGCTCTGCTTCAGTTAGGTCTTAGTTGAGAGTCGGTTATTGATTAGCTTGATGGTTAACTATGTGTGCTGATTGTGGGTGAAATTTAGTTAAGCTACACACATCCATTCTATTCGAATGACCTCCTTGAGTATTCGAATTGTCTTGGAATTCATGCATCTTGCATGATCATTGTATTGTATTACTCATTCTTTATTGATTATACAGAGCTGCCACTCCTATTGCAGCACCATTATGTTGTTTTCATGCTTAATTGTCTGAAATCTCTTATGAGACTATGTTTTAGTCCCTAGATTATTGTGACAGATTAATATGGTATCAGATCTCACGATGGGATTAAGATCATTCTCTTCAAAAACATGGTTTTTGACGAATATTTCATGAAAAATTGAGCAAAATCTGAAATTCCAACACTGCACCAGAAGCCGAAGGTTTACCACTTAATACCCCAAGTTAAGGAATTGTTGATCAAGCTTTCTTGATCAATTATGATGGGTGTTATGAAAACCTAAAATGTGCAGGCTGTTCGACCTTACGGTGACTTTTTTGTGTTTTTGCAAGTACAACTTCGAATGGAGTAATCTGTCCCTCTTCTCACCCCATTCACAAGCTATTCAAAATTGAAGTTCAAGATGATTGCATCTCTGAAGAGACAAGGTCTCTATGACGTGTCTATTGGACTTGGAAACGAGTCTTGTGAGAATGAGAATGACTAGCTAAATGATGGTGATAGATATTTTGGAGCAATATGTCTGGCCCTTTCTCCTAGCTTGTGCTACCTTATTGGTTCTGTTGAATACCCAAAGGATCTCTGGACAAAATTGGACAGAACCTTTGGCAAGCACAATGAGGATCATAATAGCACTTTGGAGATCACATCTAGCACCACAAGATTTCTTTACTCAAAATTCTCAACCTCTACTCTCTCTGATGAAGTTGTTCAAGATGAAGAAGAAGCAGAATCTTCTACATAGTCAATTCGAATTGAAGAAAGTCTCCTTGTAGTGACTCCTTCTCCTGATGCTCCGGAAGTTTGTGAGATCTATGATGTCTTATCTCCTCATATGTCTGAAATGGAAGAATACATTTGAATCTATGATATTGAAGAAAAACACTGCTGTTCTTCCATGCAAACATTCACCAGTGATTCTCCTTTGAATTATGTGCAAAATTTTCCAGCAATTGCTTTTGAAAGTGAAGAGAAATTTGATTTTTCTCCCTCTAATGTTGCTACTGGTGTGAAAATATGTAATAAATTTGATATTTTGAAAAAAATATCATATTACAAGAGTGATGAATTCTCTCCCCATGATCTAGATCTTCCAGCAAATTCTTGCAGGTTTGCATGCACCAAAATTCAGAATTTTGAAGAAAAAGACAACTGTGCATCCATCGTCTCGATTGACCATTTCTTTGGATATGATATGAACCTTATTGGATATGATATTATCTCATTTATATATGATCTAATATTAACTGGTTCGAATTTTATATTCCAAGAGCTTCCAGTACTGCTTGAAGCTGCTCTCACCAATTTCAGTGTGAAAAATCAAGTACCGCAATTCTTCTTCAAATTTGCTGCTGGGGATTTGGTGTTAGTTTCCTCTTATGAGGTTGATGATATTTTATTTTATGAATAATTATCTATTTTCGAAGCTATATAATATTATGGATCTCAAGAATTCACTCTCCACAATCCCGGGGCTTCTCTAACTTCGGTCACATGCTCATCTCCTCACAGAACTTGTAAAGAGGAAGACATTTTGCATCCATTTGGATGAGTGTTCCACACATGGTTCGAATCCTCAAGAACTTTTTCTCTCTTATCAGTTGATTTTAGTTCCTCTACATGGGTCCAATTTTCATCCTACAGCTGTCTATGTTCATGATTCATTTGAGCACATTATTCTTATTCCAAAGAGGAAGATTCCTCTAGACATATTCATTTATTTTGGATTCATAGGTTCACATGCACAGTCTTAGGATGCTGCTGCATAGAAGAACCACAAATTTCTTGATTTACTGCTTAGTTTGAGGGGGTGTATTTTTCCCATGAGGTTTTTCCCATTTCCGTGGTTATATTAAGCAGTTACTTTATTGTATAGGGTGACCTATGGCCTTTTTTGCCGGGCCCCTAGAATTTCATGCATTTTTTCTACTCCTCCTAAGTATAGCTTAAGGGGGGGTGTTGGAGTCATTTACCCAACATGCATACTTATTTGGTCAATTTTTTCCTATTTACCCACTATCCTAAGTTTAATTGACTTACTTGGCATCAGATGAGCACACTATGACATCAGCATGAGGTCACCCATGCCCTCCTTTAGTTAATGAGGCCAACTAAGCCTTCTCCTTCAATCGGGGAGGCTAACTGGGCTTCTTCCTTCAAATAGGGAGCATTTCTGGGGTTATCTAAGTGTCATAAATGCACCTAATTGTAACTGATTGTTAAAATCAGTTAACTTGATTTGTAAAGGTGCATCCATTCATCGTTTGATTATTTTTTGTCATTATTAATGAACTGGAGCTAACACATGCGCCTACAACCACTTCTGATGACATGTTTACTTTAGTTAACTCCATCAGAGCTACTTGGAGTTATGGATGCACTACCTCCTCAGTTGGACATGCAGTTACATGTGATGAGTCACTTTCAATTAGACTCAGTCATCTATTGCACTTTGCTTTCGTTAGGACTTAGGTGAGAGTCAGTTATTGATTAGCTTGGTGGTTAACTATGTGTGTTGACTATGGCTGATATTCAGTTAAGCTACACACATCCATTCAATTCGAATGACCTCCTTGAGTATTCGAATTATCTTGGCATTCATGCATCTTACATGATCAGTGTATTGTATTACTCATTATTTATTGATTATACAGAGCTGCTGTTACCACCTAAGTTGTACTTAGTGGTTTTTTTTTATCAAGTGAGCCTGGTGAACCAGACAAGGTTAACTTGTTCGGACTTTGAAAGACCTTTGGAAGTACTTCTGGGAAGTGCTTGTTGTACTATATCACATGTTCATACCCCATGGGGGAATTGTAATAAATGTTCTATCATGATAGTGTCTGTAAAAGACTCGGTCTCTTAGACTTCATTTGTCAATCCGATCAGCCGAGGGTGTTTTTTCCCTTGGTTATTATGGGTTGTTGAATAAATGACTGATAATTTCTGAGTTTTTCTCTCCATACCTCCAAAGTTGGGGTGGTTGGCTTGGCATTTATGCCTATTGAGGTTATTAGAGTCTATGTGTCAATGTATAAGCATGCTAGACATCATTTTTTAGTCATATGAACATGTCTAAGTCCCCCTAGGTGTTTTCAATTTTTTCAGTGTTTTTTATTAAATTTTAATTTTTCCAAAACTTAGGCTATTTTTTGATAGTTTAATTGGAAAAATTGAGTTTGTAATAAAAGTGGGCCAAATAATCGGTTTCAGTCATGTAGGTGCTCATTTTCAAGCTAATAGCACCATGTAAACCCATGGACCCACTATTTCCTAAGTTTTGAGTGATCTTCCATCACTCAGGTCAAAAAGCCCCAAAAATCAATTATTGATTATTTTAATTAATAAATTGATGAATAATGGAGCAAATCCAAAATCAATAAATCAGTGGATTCTCAACCGATTTGACTGAAATCAATCAGATCTGGATCAGATTGACTGGATCTGACAAATCCTTGACTGAAGGAGGGGATCAAATCAGATCCAAAGTTGATCTACAACTATCTTCATGGGGAATTGCACCCTCTCTCTCTCCTCCACACATGTGGACTCTCCTGGATGCTCTGTGGGCCGATGTGTCGGTGTATGGGTTGATGTGTCAGCTCAATCAAGCCCCTGGTTTACAAGTAGGCTCAGTCCAGCTTCATTTCTGCATTGATGAACTCTCCATCAGTTGATTTCACTTGATTCCATGAGGAATTGCACCCCCGCTAGGCTGGATGGCCTGTAAATTGTATATATCCTGCTTCAGGCTCCCTCTTCCAAGCTAGTTAGAGATGGACTAAAGGGCTTGCCATTGTAACTATGTACTGATATTCATTTGTTGAAATAAAGAGAAGCTTTGGAGGCTCAATTGTGGAGTACCTTTCATGTGTGGATTGTCATTGTCATGCTGCATTCGAGGTGAAATTGCTATTTTTCCAATTTTTTGCACTTAACTATTGTCTGTCTAAATGGTTATTGAGATCATAAGGATAGTTAATTGTAAGTAAGATTAATTACTTCTATTTGCTGCATATGTTTGAATGAGTTAATACCTGGATGTTAAATAAGATTATTTGCATGCTGTATCATCCCCTTCTCATATGTATCTTCATATTTGATAGTTCTATTTGCAGGAGTTGTGTTGTAGCTTACAGGTTTATCGTGACTAGAAGATCTATGATTCAGGTTTGATTCCATTGATTTCCAGCAGAGATTTCTAATATCGTGCCCCTCAGTGCTTCACTACCAAGTTTTCTCTGCAGATCTACTTCAACAACAAGCACCTTTCTTCCCCTCTCTCTCCTTAAAAAATTCTTAAACTTTCCTCAAACTGGTTACTTTAAAGGTTTCTTATTACTTTGATCTATCTCACTAATAAAAATAAACACATATATAATTAGTAATATCCCTTCCAAATTCTATATCTTAGTTTTTTTTTGCACCTAAAGTTCAATTTCAAGAGATCTAGCTAAAAGTACCTTATTTTTGCAAGCAATTTAGTGAAAATTCATAGCTTGCTGTTAAGGTAGTTTCATTTTCTGTATGATAAGTTTAATATTATGCAATATCAGTGCACTTTCATTGGCTACACAAACAGCAGGCCAAGATCCCGAGGAAAGCTTGCTTTCCTTGGTTCTCTTTCGCTTGTTTTAGCTAGTCTTAACTTCATTTTTTGTGAGATAAGGTAGGCTGATCCAAAGGTACTCTTAAAGTGATTTTTTGAATTTGTTATTCTAACATGCTCACTTTATTTTAGCAGGTATGACAGAAAATAAATGAATCTGCTGTTCGAAGTGGCCTCAGGAGCGCTCAAATCCCCCTAGGGGTCTCCCTTTTCACTAAAAACTCAAAATTTTTCCATAGTTGTAAAATCTTAGTTTCAGCCTATATAAGGACCAAGAATCTTCTAATAATTTCAGTTCACTGATTCTGTAACCAATAATAAATAAAATCATTTTTTGAATAGGCTCTTTCGAGCCCATTCCCCATCCCCCCGGGGGGGATTTGCGCCGGTGCCCTTTTCGTCATTTTCTGCTTATTTATTTTTTACTAGAATTGATATGATTTGAAGGGTAGTATACTTGATTTTGTTATTAATTCTATACTCCATATCTCACATTTCAAAGTAATCGTAATACTTACCCCACGATTTCCCAATTGACCCGAAAGGGGAAAGAGATTCGTGGTAGGATTAATTAAGAAATCTGAATTGTGTATCTTTTTGCTTTCTTATATATTTTGTTTATAAGAAAATATAAAATTTACCCCTCCTCGATTCCCCAATTGAGATCCACTTGGATCGAAAGAGGTTCTTGGAGGGTTTTCTTTTAAACAAGAACACCCAGTTTAAAACTTGTTAAAATTTACGAGACTCCAGTGTGTATGCTCTGCACTTGGCTGCGGTTCGTCCGATAAATCAAGCTGTATCAAAAGAACTTGAGTGACTAGTGTAATTAGGACTCACTCTCCCCAACTTACAAACCATCAAGTGAAAATCCAACACCTAGATCAAACCTTTACGGTGGCAAAATACCCAAAGGAAGCGGGAACTTCTGAAAAGTGACCTCGGGGCGCTGATCTCTGTCACACCCTAATGGGTGCGTTACAAACAATATCCCTAGAGACTCCATTTCAGCCCACATATTCCTTGCGGGTAGCCATGAAGGTTTAGTTTTGGACATACTCCAAGTACTCTCGGGTATATCTGGAGTCCCCCCTTTTGCCTAATTTAATCAACTCATACTTCAATTTTAAAACATACCAAGATGTAATCGCAAAACATTCACTCCAATCACATGCAAGCACATTGATCTTATTGATTTGACTCCATTTTAAGGCACTGGTCATTTTTTGCTTCATATATATATTGTGTATCAGCGTTGTGCTTTCGTGTGTTTGTTTTTCGCATCTCGTCATCTTTAATTGTTTATAGTTAAAATATTCAAACTCCTAAGTAACTGATTCAGTTTAACATCATCACACTAAGAAATCATCCTTAGTAACTTAATAGGGTCTAGCCCCCTTGGCTTCGTTAGGAGTTGATCCTAAACAGAGGAGTCAAGAACAAGGTGACAACCTTGACTCGAGACTTTCCCCCAAGTACACACCGAGTGGCTTGAATATTTCTGCCACGTGACCCAGGTGTGTGAAAAGGAAGCAACAGCTGCCACTCCTATTACAGCACCATTATGCCATTTTCATGCTTAATTATCTGAAATATCTTATGAGACTGTGTTTTAGTCCCTAGATTACTGTGACAGATTAATAAATTTAGCATAACTTAGGAACCTTAATTAATTAATTGGGTCCACTAGTACAAATGGGTCCACTTGGCCTAAGGGGCCACATGTACCAATCACTAGAGTATGGTAAACATTGTTAGAGGTTAACTGCCACTTATTGCATGTGCATGCATCAATTTGGGCACCTCCTAGACCAATCCCTACATTTTAGGAGCCACTGGGAGTCCCGGCACTAACCTACTTCAGTTAGTTGGAGTTAGTACTAGCCAGTCTTAGTTATCCCCCAGTTGCTTTCAGTTAGTTCACAATCAGTTAGCTAGTGCAAGATTTGTATGGCTAATGCATGGCTGCATGTGGAGTAGGCGCCTTTTCCCACCTACCACATTGAGTTGCATTGAGTTAACTAGATATCACTGATTGATTGAATTGTTGGACATCTGGGAGTTGATTTATTGGACTCTAATATTGATTGAGCCACCATGAGTTAGATGGTTAGTTAGATATAGTCACATCGAGTGGATAGATTTGAATCTATCCCTAATTTATTTGAATTCTTTTCCTATGTAAACTATTGTAACAATAAATATTATTATTGTGAATAATACTGTAAATTCCTGAGTAATACTTGTCTGTTTCCGGTGTGGTTTGTTTTTTTCAGTTTGTATCTTCATTCTCCATTTACTGCAAACATTATTTTAACTCTTTGCTTGAATATCTAAATGGAATTAAAATTCTAATAGTACGTTCAAACACAACTATGTTTACATCAATTGGGCCATTATTTTTAGGTTCTCTTGTCACATTGTAGTACTCCATCCAATTATAAACTATTGTTCCTCGCTAATTGAAGTGTGTTATTACGATGGGGACATCTTCAAATATCTTTATTTTGATAACTTACAATGCGGCATCAATCAATAGATGATCATGAACAAATTCATTAGAGGAAATTTGGGGTCTAAAATGGGCCTTATAAGAAAATGTGCCAACAATCAATTTTGTGAGTTGGAATTCAGGAACCAATAGAATTTCAATAAAATGAGTCAACCATAATGGTTGAATTGACATATTTGTCATAAAAGAAAACTACTTTTTTGGTTCGTATTTTTGACATATCTCCATGTGTTTTTACTCAAATTTTGAGTAGGAGAGATCATTGGATACGGAATTTAATTCCACATCCAACGAGTACGAACACTACATACTTTTGATGGATGTCACTACGCCAAAAATAAGAAATACTTGAAAAAATGTGATGATGACATCATCATCACATTTTTTCAGGTATTTCTTATTTTTGGGGTAGCGACATCCATCAAAAGTATGCAGTGTGGGTACTTGTTGGATGCGGAATTAAATTCCACATCCAACGAGCTCTCCCACTCATAATCATCATCACATTTTTTCAAATATTTCTTATTGTTGGGGTAGCGGCATCCATCAAAAGTATGCAGTGTGGGTACTCGTTGGATGCAGAATTAAATTCCACATCCAACGAGCTCTCCCACTCATAATTTGAGTAAAACTACAAGGAGATATGCCAAAAATACGAACAAAAAAAGTTTTTTTTACATTCTTCCTCCAAAATTAATAGCTATTATTTTATTATTTTAACTATTATTTTATCATTTTAACTATTATTTTATTATTTTCCTTAGGAGGCCCATTTTAGACCTCAAATTTCTTCTAATGAAAATGTGTGTATGAAGCTAGTAGCTAATTCATCCCATTCAATAGTTCCTCATCTTAGTTCAACTGATGTATACCAGCTCCTTTGTATCATGTCTAATGTATGTATGAATTGATGAACCCATTTCTGTCATAGACATGCCACCCATGTCGCACGATAATGGTCAACATGATTGGTTAATACTATATACTTTTGACCAGTATAAATAATTTCTTCTTCAAACCTTATCTCTAGTAATCTTCGACATTGTGGCCATTCTAAGATAACTCTTTATGTGTGACCCACCATCTGGTGGGTTATGATTTCAGCACAAGGTTTAGGTTACACAAGCATTGATGTTATGTGACTTTTTCTTCAAACTCTGTTAGAAAAGATGCAAGTTTAGGTATACCTTCATAGGTAGGTAGCTTATTTGCCTCAAATCCTAACCATCGCACATACCATGCAATTCTTGCACACTTTTTCATGGATACTTTGTAATCCATGATAATGTAATCCATATCGTAATCTCCTTCATGGGGAGTCAGTCTTAACTCACGACCGATATTTAATATTTTTCCCAACTAGTTTACTCTTCTATTTGTTCACACTTCTTATTGATGTTATTCTATTAGAGATGTCAATTACGTGACAACATCTTTATCATGAATTAGTGATAAGAAAATTTTAAAAAAATATTTAAGATTACTAACTGTTCCCATTGATTTATTTTGGAATAGTTGATCTAATATTTTAGTCATCTCCATTATTGGTCTTCTTGGCATTGTAGGAGGAGATGTCGATGCTTGATTCTTGTCGACGAATTCTGGTCGTGTGTCCAATATTACTTCCTTTTCTATTTGGACGTCGAACGACACTTTATTTTGTGTTGTTGGTCGCACCCGTGGTTGGTCATGCTATGTATCTTGGTATGCTCCAGCCGCAACACCTCCCATTGTCATGACAAAAATATTTTGTTCCCTCGGCTCGGTAGAAATCATCTGGATATTATGGTTGGGATTCAGATTTGGATTCTGTAGAGGGTTTGGATTTTCCACATTTATAGCCTTCCACTTCACAATCAACTACGTACATAGTTCGACAATATGATCAAAGGATTTACAATACAAACATGTCTTTGTATGGATTGCACAATCCCTAGCAGAATGTACTGGTTGTCCACAATTATAACATATGATTTGGCCTCTTACACGACCAAATCATTCTCCTTACGATCTCCAAAATTTCTACCCTGCCTTGGTTGAGGGTATTGTTGATGTGGGTATTTATTTTTTGGATACTCGAGTTGGGCATACTGAGCTTGTGGATATTGAGCTTTATTATTCTCATCTTGCATCTTCTCTTCAATTTTCATTAAATAAGTGTCGACCATTTTCTCCTGCAATAGCTAGAATTCTCTGCAATCCTTCTCATCGTGGCCTATTGATTTACAAAATTTACAATATAAAATAGTTGATGCACTTACAATATTCTATAATTACAAGAATTATTTCGACCGATGTCCTCTTTTCTGGAATATTCTACACCAAGGCATCCCTTGTGTATTTATTGGGTTCAGTGCTCCCACTGTGACATAGTTCATGAATGTCGAGAAATCGTCCTTATGGTTTCCTTCAGTTCTACATCTGGTACACTAGATTTATTCTTAGAATTACTTCCTTTTTTTAATGTCCTGGAGTTGCAGCGTAATGTTATGTAGTTGTGAATGAATTTGCATCATTCCTACACTAGTATATCCTACCAGTGAGGATTCTAGCTTCATGATCAGCTCCAGTGCTTCAATTTTTAGAATAATCAACCCATAGTTACCTACCTTAAACAATAATTAATCCATTTTTGTCTTATTTGCCTAGTTTCCTATATTCCACTCTATGCAAGTTGTCTTCCACATGCCATAGAATTCAAACTTGCTAAAAATGAGTCATGGAGCGCTTGGGAAACCTCCTGGAAACCATATTTAGCATGTCTACTTTATTCCAGATCCTCTAAAGCGCATATCTACTTTTTTCTGCTAAGTTGCCTGTTTTATTGAGAAATAAGGCAAAAGGGAAAGTAAGACTAGGTGCAGTTGACTTGTTTTTTGCCCTCATCATCATGCATCCTTTTCTCCTAATAAAAGCATGTATGAGTTGTCTTTCCATCCCTTATTGGATTTCCTACTTGACTTTTCCAATTCATGAGCCTCTAAGTGGATTTGGAAACTACTTTTTGCACCTATGGGGGATTTGACTAGATTTAGTAAGACTACTTTTTGACTATTTTGAATGGCATCCTTATGCATTCAAATATCTCATGTAAATATATATTTCAACATCCTATGACTTCATAAGCTTGGCTATTATACACTTATTCAATATAGATTAGTGTTATGCTCCAATTGTTTGAAATTTGCATGTTTGATTAGCAATTTTGTGAGTGCAATTGTTCTATCACTTGGGTTCAATTTCCACATGGTATCAGAGCCTTTGTATATTGATTTATATCCTTCCATATTGCTATTGCAGGTTCGACATCTTGACTGGGAGCATATTTTGTTGACTGAAGGGAACAGTTTCTGAGCTATGGATCAATCTCAAAAGATCATCTTGACTCCATTTAATTTCTTTGAATGGAAAGCAGAGATGAAGATACTGTTGAGAGTGAAAGGTCTCTATAGGGTGACTATGGCAATTGAGACAGAGCCCAATGTAGCAGCAGAGAAAATTAAATGGCACAACAGGAGGGATGACGCCTATGGTCTTTTGTGTCTGAGCATTTCAAGAGACCACCTCTTCCATCTTGATGGATTGACATCAACTAATGAAGTGTGGGAGAAGCTTGTAGAGATTTTTGGGAAGACATATGAGATGAAAGGACATCAAATTGAGAATGAATTGATCTCTTTGAGTCCCAACAGCTTCGAATCCCTGCAAATCTACTTTTCCAAGTTCAAAGCTTTTGCTTTGCAGCTAAAACATTGTGGAATTGAAAATAAGGAAGAGAAACTAGTTTTGGCCATACTCTCAAAGCTTGGCCCTGACTATTCAATGTTTTTTTCAACCTTCCATGCCACAAAGTTGACTGCTCGAGCCTGGAAGATGCCTAAGCTTGCAGAGTTCATGGAATCCCTCACACAAGAACAAGATAAACTGGTGATGATGGGCACCATCAAACCTTCCAAAGACCAAGATTTGGTTGATGGATATTCGAGGGTGGATTCAAAAGGCAAGAAGAAAGCTAAGAAGCCACCTGAGAAAAATAGAGACAAGAACAAGTCTCAAGAGGAGCCCCAAGGCTCCAAGAACAACTTCCAGAAGAAAAAGAACAAAGGAGAAATGAGCAAGTGCGCATACTGCAGTTAGGGCTATCATCCTGAGAGCTCCTATATGAATAAGAAAATTGACATGTTGACCCAAATCTTGGAGAAGAATAACATCTCCCTTTCTGATTACTCAAAGAAGAGGGAAGGAGGATCGAATTCAAACGACAGAGAGAGAGTACATGCTTTGGTTGCGAGCACATCAAGCTCACCTAGCTTCATCATTGACTCTGGAGCTTCTAGACATATGGTTTCAACCAAGGAGGCATTCTCCTCTCTTGACATGTCGAAAGGTCCACCAATAGTGTTGGGAGATGACTCTCTCACTGATAGTTTGGGGAAAGGAAGGATTTATCTTGACCATGGTAAGTTCAATAATGTGTTGTATGTTCCAGGTCTTGCCTCTAACCTCTTGTTAGTGTATCAAATGACTCACACAGGGTCTCCAAAGAAGGTGATATTCTCCCCTGATGATGTTGAGATCACAGAGATCTCGAATGGTAAATTCATTGCAAAAGGTGTTGTAGATCACACTTCGAAGGTATACATGTTTTCACATTTTCTACCCTACTCAAACCCCTCTGCTCTTCTGATTCATGCTAATGAGGAAAGCAAGCTTTGGCATGAAATATTTTTCCATATTAACTATAAGTATCTTTCTGATCTGAGTGAAAAATATATGGTCATAGGTTTACCAAAGATTAAGTTTTCCAAGGGAGTCTGTCAAGGTTGTATCCTAGGAAAACACCTAGAGCATAAATTTGAGAGAGTTAGTCATGAGAGAACCTCTGCACCTCTTGAGTTGATCCACAGTGATGTTTCTGGTCCATTTCCTCATATATCAATGATTCAAGCCAAATATGCATTGACCTTCATAGATGAATTTTCCATGTATTTTTGGGTTTACTTCCTAAACCACAAGTCTGAAGTTTTTGACCTCTTCAAAGTCTTTAAGGCCTTGGTTGAAAACTAGTCTGGGAGGAGACTCAAGATCCTCAGATATGACAATGGGGGTGAGTATGTCAAGTCTGATTTCATTCAATATTGTGAAGATGTAGGTATTCAGATGCAGCATTCAATCCCTTACACACCACAGCAAAATGGTGTTGTTGAGAGAAAGACTCCAGACCACTGAAGGAGATGGCAACCTGTATGATGGAGGCTAAGACTTTGCCACCAAAGTTTTGGGCCAAGGCTATAAATTGTGTATCCTATATCCAGAATAGGGTGCCTCATAAATATATTGATGGTATGACTCCTTTCAAATCTTGGAGTGGGCACAAGCCAGATGTGACCCATTTCAGGAATTTTGGCTCAAAGGCGTGGGCTAGAATTCCAACTGAAAACAGGAAGGATTTGCAGCCCCAAAGCCAAGAGTGCCTATTTGTTGGGTATTATAAAGATTCAAAAGGGCACATGCTTATTAACTTGAGCACAAACGAATCCTTCATTGAAAGGAGTGTTCATTTCCAAGAAGAGCCTTTAGCAACAGTTGAAGTTGGAGAGTCTTCTTCACCACCAAAACCATTGAATGTAAGTGGAGAGACAAATGAGTTTGCTGATTCTGATATGTCTGATAATGTTGATTTAATTGCAGATCCTGGAATTCCTACAAGACCAAAATGGGCAGCAAACACCATTCATGCAACTGGGGAACTAGATGGAAATCCTAGTGATCCTAGGAGGACTAGATCTCAATTTGAGAGTGCCTTGTGTATGAAATATCCTTTGTTTGTAGAGAAGTGATATCTGATGGTTGAATTAGACTCACAGACATATTAAGATGTAGCACATTATCCAAGATGGAAAACATCCATGAAAGAAGAATTCAGCTCACTCCAGAAGAACAACACTTGGGAACTGGTTGATCTTCCCCCAGGGAGGACGCTAGTTCAATGTAAGTGGGTTTTCAAAACTAAGTTTGCTGCTGATGGTTAAACTTTGAAATATAAGGAAATATTGGTATCCAAGGGCTACTCACAGGTACATGGTATTGACTACAATCAAACCTTTGCATCAGTGGCAAAGATGGACTCCATAAGGCTAGCCTTAGCCATTGCAGCTTCGAAGCAATGGGAGGTACATCACATGGATGTGAAGTGTGGTTTCCTGAATGGAGATCTTACTAAATATATTTACATGCAGCAACCTCAAGGGTTTGTTTCTAATCCATATTTTGTGTGCAGGTTAAAGAAATCATTGTATGGGCTCAAGCAAGCCCCCAGGGGTATGCCAAGATTGATGGCTTTCTGCTGTCATTGAGTTTTGTTCGATGCAAGTCTGATCCTAATGTTTATTTGAAGCTGATTCATGGTTCTTTGATTATTATTGTCTTCTATGTGGATGACCTTCTAATTACAGGAAGTTCAAAGAAAGAGATTTCCTCCTTGAAGGATGCAATGCACCATGCATTTTCTATGACTGGTTTGGGGTTGTTGAGCCAATTCTTGTGTCTTGAAATTGCTCAATCCCAACATGGAATAAAAGTACATCAGTCAAAGTATGCTTTAGATTTTCTGAACAAGTTCAACATGAAATATTGCAAGTCAAGCAAGACTCCCTTCCTTTCAAGAGTTAAGCTTGAAGAAGTAGGTTCTTCTCCTATGGTAAATAAAACACTGTATAGGCAGTTGATTGGGTGTTTTCTTTACCTTACACACACTCGACCTGATATTTCGTATGCAGTAAGTGTGGATTCAAGATACATGGATCAGCCTCATGAGATCCATTGGAGAGCAGCCAAAAGGATCCTTAACTTTGTTCAAGGAACAAGAACTCATGGGATCTTCTACAAAGCTAAATATGATCTTGATTTGATTAGGTTTACTGACAGTGATTGGGTAGGTGACAACACAGATTAAAAGTCAACATCAAGATATGTGTTCATGCTTGTTGAAGGACCAATCACTTGGTCAAGCAAGAAACAGAGTGCCATAACACTCTCATCTACAGAAGTAGAGTACAGAGGAGTTGTAAATGCAACAACTCAATGTTTATTGTTGCAGAGAATACTTGGTGAGTGTGGCTTCGAATTAGAGTTTTCAACTATTATCTATTGTGATATTCAGAGCACCATTCAAATATGTAATGATACATTTTAGAGACAGAGAACTAAACACATTGAGATCCATATGCACTACATCAGACAGCTTGTTCATGATGGCACCATTCACCTACTCTTCTGTGCATCTTCAGAACAAGTAGCAGACATCTTCACCAAAGTTTTTTGTGAGAAGAAATTCAGCAATATCAAATCACTATTGGGGATTGTTGATCATGCTGTGAAGCATGATTGATGACAAGATTTTCAAATTTTGTTTTAATGTCCATGTTTAAGGGAGGATTTTTCCACTGGGTTTTTGCCTCTTTCCTTGGTTAAATGGACATGCAGTATGTAAAGGGTGACTAAGCCTTATTGATAGGCCCTATATTTTTCTAATATTTACTCATAAATTCAGGCTTAAGGGGGTGTGTTATAATAATCAACCCATAGTTACCTACCTTAGACATTAATTAATCCATTTTTGTCTTATTTGCCTAGTTTCCTATATTCCACTCTATGCAAGTTGTCTTCCACATGCCATAAAATTCAAACTTGCTAAAAATGAGTCATGGAGCACTTGGGAAACCTCCTGGAAACCATATTTAGAATGTCTTGTTTATTCTATATCCTCCAAAGCACATATCTCATTTTTCTGCTAAGTTGCATGTTTTATTGAGAAATAAAGCAAAATGGAAAGTAAGACTAGGTGTAGTTGACTTGTTTCTTTCCCTCATCATCCTCCATCCTTTTATCCTAATAAAAGCATGTATGATTTGTATTTTCATCCCTTATTATCTTACCTACTTGACTTTACCAATTCGTGAGCTTCTAAGTGGATTTGGAAACTGCTTTATGCACCTATGGGGGATTTGACTAGATTTAGTAAGCCTAGTTTTTGACTATTTAGAATGGAATCCTTATGCATTCAAATATCTCATGTAATTATATATTTCAATATCCTATGACTTCATAAAGTTGGCTATTGTACAGTTATTCAATACATATTAGTGTTATGCTCCAATTTCAGTCTCCTTTGTTTGTAATTTTGCATGTCTGATTAGCAATTTTGTGAGTGAAATTGTTCTATCACTTGGGTTCAATTTCCACATTAGTATGCGGTACAATATTTTTTTGCATCAAGGGAATCCATATGTGTGGTAATAATGTTGCAATGAAACACTCTTTTTTTTTTATGTACGACATATGAAATCTTACTTTAGCCATTAACATATTAAATCTCAAGGAAATTTCTTGATCTCTTTAATCTCTATAATACACTGAGATTCAAAATTGGGATATTTGAATTTATCTATTAATCCCACTCTAATTTGGTCGAGCATTTTCTGTGCGACTTCTGTTGAAACCACAAAAATTCATGTACCAGTCTGGTGCATGACCCCTCAAGGTTGTGATCATCTTCACCTTATTTATTGTGTCATCCTAGACCTGTAGCATATTCCATATGAATTCACATAGAAACCAATGTTATTATGGGTCTTCTAACCTTTCCATCGAATATTGGCAGCTTAATATCATTCCCTACCATTATATTGGTCGTTGGTACTTCTAGACAAAACATTTTGGCTAGCAGGACTCCCTTGTCCACTAATCCCACAATGAGTATTACTTGTATTGAAAAATATACCAGGGCATGAGTTTCTGGATCTTACCTATGGATACTTACGTGGGGTTGTAGGTGTGTCGTATTAGTATTCTAGGTCCAGGGCATCTTCTTCTTCTTTTTTCCTTTCAAGGATAGGATAATATTCCTCTTCTTTGTCGTAAGAACCTTCGTCAAAGTTCAACGTCAACTCATAGTATTCTCCTTTGGTTGTACTACAACTTCCTCTTCTTGTCACAATTCTTCTTCTTTTTCCTGACCTAAATCTCCTTCCACTTCTTAGACATCCTCCTTGTAGTGTAGTTCCGTTATCACTAGGGAACATCTCAACTTAATTTGTTCCATTTTTCGTGCACTTCTTCTGCGACATAACCCAGTTATTTATATACAGTTCTTTACTCATCAGACTCTATTATTAGTATTCATTTTTCACATACAAGAATCTTTATCCAAGTTCTTGAAGAGGTCAAGTATCTTCCTCGTGGTCCTTGGGAAAATTTTCTTTCTGCCTCACTATATGATGTTATTGTGTCAACATCAAACTCAGTAATGTATCCCTCCAAAATATTGTCTACCCAAAAATCAACAACCCTCGACATAGGGTTTCTCATACTCTTCAGCTACTGAATCAGCTGAGGGTTCCACTCTATCGGTTCTTCCCCTTGGAAATTTTTTTGTTGGGTTGCTAGTTTCGAAAACCACTCATATAATAAAATAGGAAACTTGCAAAAGAAAATTTCAAGAATATCCATATAGAAGTATCGCTCCAACCATTTTTTTGGATTCAGCCATGATTATTCACTTTATTCTCGTGTAAACTCTAATGCTTTAGAATCCACCCACTCTTGAATTTATGTCTTCGCCAGGTGCAACAAACATATCTCTCACCATAATGATTCACGGTCTTGGCGACAGAACCATTTTTTGGTGTTTCTCCCTTTGACCCAGGTTCATAAATTCTTCGAATGACAATAGATCCCAAGATATCGACCTGACAGAGAAAGGCTTAGTCAACAACACTTGCGACGCATATGTAGTCTCACCCTAGATATCTCTTATGGGTAACTTCCAAAACAAGGTTTCTACAGTTGGGTGGGGATTTCTCCTCTCATAACACCTTTCCAAATTTCTCGACCGAAGTTGGTGGATGTCTTACTTATACTTATATTTATTATACACATTCAAGATATTACTCTACTTATCCATTGACAGAGATCACAACAATAAATATAATGCATTATTAGCGATTCCAACTAGCAATAGTGCGACAAATGCATATACAAACTATTTATAAGAAAATACATAAACAGTTATTCACAACATACATTAATGTGACATAACACATTCATAAAATACACATTGACATGGTATTTAACGATGAAACCCATCTGGGAAAAACCACAGAGGCGCTCTTCATTTCGCACGAGAAATATATGGTACCTTTCGTTTGCGTACTCAACTGACAGAATTTGTTCTAGATATTATTCTACACTCTATACAGACTTCTTTCTCCTCTCATGCTATCTAGTATCAGGTCTCTGAATGTTTCCTACCCTTCACTCTATTGTTGATGCGCACACAACCTGGATCAACTCACTCTTCTCTACAACTCTATGAATCTTCAACTCTTCTACTCTTCTAACAAACATAGACCAACTAGGAAGTGAAAAACCAACCGACTGGCCAGGAAATAACGTGCACATAGCTTGGATTCTTCCTTTAATAGACTCTTACATGTTGAAATAAACTAACTTCACTTTGTTAGCCACTAGACTGTCATTCCTATTCTCATACATTTATGTTACAACTGTCAGTAAGCATTATCGACCCAAAATACAAATATGCTTTATTCCCTAAAGCATGCATGTCTCTTATCTGAATTCTTACCCACAATCTCTCGAGCTGTCCTTTCTAGATGTTGCACGCCTTCTATTGTGGTTCCTTCCATCGTGGATGATCTCATCACATATTTCCATTCTTTCAAAGACTTCTTCCCTCATGACTACTTTTGTCGCAACTTTCCTTCTATCGCTACTTCTTCTATCTTATCTCTTCCTCTATCGCAGGCCTAGAATATTCACATTCTGAGTATAATTATAACTGAATTCATCCTATCTTTTCCCTAGGGCCAACATATGCCTCTACATTCATGATGGTTATACCTCTAACCATCCCTCGCCTCTCAATATACGAAGCCCCTACAGGTCTGCATGGACCAATGTATGCAAAATAGTATGTCATGTCTTAGTACCACCAAAATGCAAAAAAAATGAGATATAATATAAAATAAAAACATAATGAGATAGTATACTTCCCACTACCTTCTCTATGTTGAAGGCTACAGTCGTCAATGGTTGATCTACAATGTGTTTTATCATATTATTTCCCCATTTGTTCCTTTTTTTGACTGTATAGTACTCCTCAATGAGGTCGTTGGTAGACATGTCCCCTCCTCTAGGACCTGTGAGTGATACTACAATTCCTCTCCTAGATAATCCAGGAAGAAAGTAGATGTCCTCAACATCGATCGTCAGAATGTGGGTCCCAACCTATAAATGTTTTCGATCTGAGTCCCAGATCCGTATCATATGATCCAGCAGATGAACATGGGATCTCATTCCCAAAAGCTTGAACTACTTAAGGAGTCCACACTCCCTTAGTACCCTCATGGTCATTGGGTCATTTGTCACTTGGGAATCATCTAGTTCGTGCTTGTGCTCCTTCCAAATCACCATTTTTTGAGTCAAACACCTGTGGGACATCCATAGGGAAATTGTTAGACTCCATTCATTGAAATAAAACTTAGATTTAATGCTATATTATTGTTTTTGGAGAGTTGTGTCAATCGACTCACTTTCCTTATGGGAACAGAGTGATGACACAGCCTCTCCTAGAGGACAGAGATCCCTTGATGCTATTTCCCATTTCATAGAGTGCACCAGTGCACCTCATGAAAGGGAGAAGAATGTCTCCTAGGGTGTTCCCATCTCCTTGCAAAATCTCTCCTAAAACTGCAAAAAATGATAAAAAGTGAAATTTCAACCATGAAAGCGAAGGGGAGGATGATGGCTCTTACCTGCTTCTGATGGTTTCTTGATTGGAAGCCTGTAGCTCCCAAAAAATTCATCACAAATTCCTCTCTCAAACACAACTTTCACCCTATTCTTATGGTAAAAAACACAATGGTAAGTAATTTTGACTATTTGACTATTTTTATATTGTTTATTTATTTGTTTTTAATTAGAAATTATTAGTGAAATATTTAAATATTGTGGGTTTTTGCTATGTTTTTCCTATAGTTTTCATGGTGAAAGTATCCTAATGTAGTTTCTGAATATTTCAGGGCCTTCTTGGGCGTTTTTGGATGCGATCGAGCTTCTTTATTACTTTTTCACTCTCTAGTTCAAGTTGAATTTTGTTTCGAGCACCTATTATACTCTTGTCATGCTCATTAAAAAATCAGTGAAAATGTATTGAGTGTGCTTTTATTTCCTTTTTGGACTCGTTACAATGGATGACGAAAAAGGAAACCCCCATGGAGTCATATTTAAGCTCTTTTTAGGATCCTTAAACATGAAAAGACTGCCAAGCAAACTTGATTCTTTCACTCGTGTAAAAGTATTTGAAATTTTATCTACCCGGTGGTATTTTACCCCTTTTCAGACTATTTAGAATCATTTGCAAAAAAAGTATACTCTAGATCACAATGACTAGAATATTTATCCTAGACATCGGTTTATACTTTTTCACACCTTGGGGACTAAATTTACTAAAAAATACACTTTGGAGTTTTCTTAGTCATTTTAGACACTCTAAATATAAAACGATGACTACGTTTACCTTTTTTGGACTCGTAAAACTAAGTGTTGAAGGATCCTTTTTTGGGAATGAACACCTCATTTCTCAGGTTCATAAAAAATATGAGTATGGAATCATAACTTGCTGAGCTATATTGAGTGTTTGTTACCCTTTTCAAGCTCATTAAAAATCAAAGAGGTACTCCATCGTGATGGGGAAATTAATGGAATGGGGAATATCTTTCAATTGTATTGATGGAAGCTTATAGTCCACCTTTGAACATGGAAACTGTATGCACATTCATTCAAACAGTTGGGTATTCAGCTTGTCATCGATTCGGTCCACTTTCATGAGTCATTTAACTCCTTTAATTCAATTCAAAGAATGCATCATCCTGTCTTTGCATTATGTCCGTTCTCTTCCTTGTTTGAGTCAATGCTTCCAAGTCACGTGTTGTGTCGTTCAATGTTCAAAGGGAGTCTTTACCACAATCTACCTCTATAAAATCATTCCTATGGTTGTTCCATTATCATGATCACTTGAAAATCACTTGTGTTCCAAGTTTCATGTTGATGATGTTAAATTTTTGTGTCATTGATCTTCAGGACATGAGTGCAATTAAATTGTTGTATTATTATGTAGTGTAATGGAATGAAAAATACACACTGAACAACACAAATTTCATAGAAATTGGATAAGAATTGCTCAGTATAATTACAATATAAAGTTCATTAATTACAATAGTATACATGAATGTTACATAAAGGATAATTCGAATTATGTGGTTATGATTCAAATATACCAACTCAATCTAATTGCATGGCTAACTAGAAGTGTCTAAATCACTATCAGAGTTCACTAGTCTAACTCCAGATGTCTAATTCAATCTCTCAATTAGTTAAACTAGTTAAACTGATGAGGTAGGTGAGAAGTAGGTGAGAATAGGCACCTAGCCACATGTAGCCATGCAAGACTGGCACTAACTGAACTAGAGGACATATAATTGAATTTAACTGGAGCATATCTTAGATTAACTAGTTACCAACTACCAACAACTAAAGGAGGTTGGTAGTGGCATTCCTAGTGGCTCCTAAATTGTAGGGATTGGTCTCAGAGGCACATAAACTGATGCATGAACATGCATTCAATTGTAGTTATCCTCTATATGTGTTCCCCACACTCTAGTGACTGGTATTATTGGCACCAATATCCCAAGTGGACCCAATGGTGCTAGTGTACCCAATATTAATTAATAACTCCTAAGTTAGGAAAATATAATTTAATAAACAGGTACAAACAAGGGAGGATTATAAATCCTAACACCCCCCCTTAATCCTAACTTGGAAAAGTGTCGGCCCTAGAAAGAAAACAAAAAGTCACCCTTAAAATCTAAAAGAATTAAAAAATGTTTCTTAATAAACCAAGGAAATAGGGGAAAACCTCATGGGAAAACCCCCCCTCAAGTTAAGCAAGAACAAGAAAATACAATCTATTCTTAGAAGAAAAATCTTCCCCTTTGGGAAATAACTTGCAAAAACTCTGCTGCAATTTGCAGCACTGTGCAGCAGCATCCTGAAGATGTGCATGTGAACCTATCCAAACTAATGACTATGTATGGAGTAATTTTCCTCTTTGGAAGAAGAAGAAAATTCTCGATTGAATCAGGAACATAGACAACTACAAGATGAAAACTGGACACATGTAGAGTAACTAAGATCAACTGATGAGAGAGAAAAGTGCTTGAGAATTCGAACCATGTGAGGAAAACCAAATAAACTCATATATTGTATCATTGAAAATCAAACCATGTGAGGTAAAATCAGCTCCAAGTGTTAGGAGAAAGTGTCCAGATGAATGTGGAATGTCTCCATCTTTACTAGTTTTGTGAGGAGATGGGCATCTGATCGAATAGAAAGGTAGAGAATCCCTGGGAATATGGAGAGTGAATTATTGATCTCCATAATATGATATAGATTCAAAAATAAATAATCATCCAAAAAATATAATATCATCAAACTCATGAGAGAAAACTGACATCAAATCCCCAACAACAATTTTGAAAGAGACTTATGGTACTTGATTTTTCACACCAAAATTGGTGAGAACAGCTACAAGCATGACTGTAAGCTCTTTAAACTTAAAAATAGAACCAAATAATATCATATCAGATCCAAATAATATCATATTAGATCCAAATAAGTTCATATGATATCCAAGAGTGTGCTCCATCAAGATGGTAGATGCACAATTTTCTCCTTCTTCAAAACTCTGAGTATTGGTGCATTCAATCATGTAGGAGTTTCCTTGAAAATCAATATCAATGAGAGTGAATGAATAAATCCTAAAATATGATATTTCTTCCAAAACATCCTAAGTATTACTTATCTTCCAACCAACAACATCATTAGAGATAGAGAAATCAAATTTCTCTTCATTTTTTGAAACAATCACCGGTAAACTATGCACATAATTTAAAATAGAAGAAAAAGTGGAGAATTTTTTCATAGAATGGAAGGAGAATTTTTCTTCAATAACATGGATTATAATGTATTCTTCTGGATCAACCATATGAGAATATGAGAATATGAGATATATGAGATCTCATAAAATTCTGGAGTAGCAGGAGAAGGAGTCAATCCAAGGAGACTTTCTTCAATTCGAAATAAAGGTATGGAAGATTATACTTCTTATTCATATTGAACAACTTGCTTTGGTGTAGAAGAGGGCACATTGAGTACATTATTGAAATAATCATGTTAAATTTTTATTGGAACCTCTTCCAGCAGCTAGGATTTGGAAGTCACATCTCATATCAGTTCTAGGTCCTCGTGATAGAGTGAGAGTGGTGAAGGATTCCTTGGAGGCAACCATGTGGTTGGATGCTCTAGAATATATCAAGTAAGCCTCCTATGGAGAGAGGCCTACCTTAAAGGAATGGAACCTATAAAATTATTTAGTCCCTTCACCAGCATCAAACATGTCTGCACCTTATGGAAGGGAAATATTGTTCTATTCAAGGAATGCTTCCAACTAGTCGAGGGTCTTATTCATGCACTAGCTTTCTGGATAAAAGCCTCTCATATAGTATGAACATCTACTCTTTTATTTTCTGGAACCCGAGGCTCCAAAGGAAATATTTATGATTCTCCTTTGGATTTGAATCAGAGGCTTTAGGATCCTTCCCATTTTGCTTCCCTTTAGCTTGTGCATTAGTTGAGTCTGACATCACAAGAGCTTGGTTTTTGGAAGTTTGGAGGACTCCCATTTGGACCAACTTATCCTACTCATGTATTAAAGACTCGACAAAGCCATCTAGTGAAGGCATATTCCAATTGAGGATGGAATCTCTTATGGAATGGAAGGTAGAGACAAATATAGAGTACCCAGAACCACGTTTTCTTAGCAAAGAGAGCACAAGATGCCCATCCTTCATCTCTATTTTGTATTGCTTACATTGTATTGCCAGAGACTTGAATTTTGTGAAAAATTGCTAGATAGTTTCGAAACTGCTGGGCTACAATGCTATTAGCTCGTTCTCCAAGATGTTCCCCTGAAGCTCATCTTGTTTTACAAACAAGAATTCGAGATTCTCCCAAGCTTTTTTAGGACTCTTCAATCCCTCAAGATGAAAGAGGATATCCCTGGAGATGTGATTGCAAAGGAAACCAAATGCTTCATCCAACCGGTTCAAGAACTTATTTTTCTTAGTAGGATGAGGAGGTTTTGTCTCTCTTCTCATAGTCATCCTATACAAGCCAATCTTGTGCAAGGAGACCTGCATATATTCCCTCCAATCAACATAGTTGAAGGGTGTAAGTATTCAGGGTAAGAAATATGGAGAATCAATCATTTTTCCTTATGAAGAGTCAATTCTTCAATAAAGCTACGTAATACCTATAAGAAGCACAGCAAAATAAAAAGAAATTCACAATCATGTCATAATCAAGCCTTCCATCTCAACATGTACACCTTCTCAAGGTCTGTCACACCCACAAAGACTTCTCTAAATGAATCCATATTTAGCAATGCACACTTTGCAGGACTTATGTGGAAACCCAACTGCTTCTAGTGTACAATGGAGATTGGGCAGACTTCCTATATGCCTAAGTAGGCTCTAATACCATGTTAAATTATTCCATTGATCTTCATGCCACTAAGTGCAATTGAATTGTTGTATTATTATGTAGTGTAATGGAATGAAAAATATACACTGAACAAGACAAATTTCATAGAAAATAAATAAGAATTGCTCAGTATAATTACAATATAAACTTCATTAATTCCAACAGTATACATGAATGTTACATAAAGGAGAATTCAAATCATGTGGATATGATTCAAATATACCAACTCAATCTGATTACATGGCTAACTAGAAGTGTCTAAATCACTATTGGAGTTCACTAGTATAACTCTAGATATCTAATTCAGTCTCTCAATCAGTTAAACCAGCTAAAATGATGAGGTAGGTGAGAATTAGGTTAGAATAGGTTCCTACCCACATGAATCCATGCAAGAATAGCACTAACTGAACTGAAGGACATCTAACTGAATGTAACTGGAGAATAGATTAGCTTAACTAGTTAACAACTACCAACAACTGAAGGAGGTTGGTGGTGGCACTCCGAGTGGCTCTTAAATTTTAGGTGTTAACCTAAAAAATTCCTCAGTAAGCTCTACATGACCTACACCACCTAAAGACATCCATTACACTACCCTCATTTGACCCCCACAGCCTTGCAAAGGCTCAAAAACATGAAAAGGGCTTAAAAATCTCTAAAAAGAGCCAAAATAGCTCTCATAGGGGCTAAAACTTCCAAAAAGGGGCTAAAACCCCTCAAATGAGCTTAAAACCCCTAAAGGAGCTAAGAATTGGGGAAAAGGGGATTAAAACCCAAAAAAGGGGCTAAATCTCTAAGTAGGGGCTTAAAACCCTAAAATCTCAAGAAAAAACTATAAATAGAGGGGTTGGGGTCACTCTCAAAAGACTCCTTCTCTCCTTATTGTTATGCTGCCCGTGTGAGTGCCTTGAGACCCTTTGCCTCTCACGCCATTCACCCTCTCTTTCCTCCATTGCTCCACAAGCCAAGCTTCCATCCCAAAGAGAGAGAGGTGCTTCCAAAGCTAGGACATGGTGGCCCATTTCCACCCAAACAGAAGGTATAATTTTGTTTTGTGTCATTTTAATTCTGGTTCTCTAACATATTTTGCTTGCAGTCTTGTTGTCTAATTCTTTGCTGTAGGTTTCCATTGATCTCTTGTAGCCTTATTTTGTTTTCTAACTATTCCATGCATGGTTTCGTAGCTTGGCCCCAAACTTGTTTGCAGGTTCTCTTCCAACCAACTGGAACCCTACCCTTCCGTCCTATAGACAAAAGGTAGTTGTTTCTACACATAGCCATGGTTTTCCCTGAGCTACAGTAAGGGTTGGTCTTAGAGGCACATAAACGGATGCATGAACATGCATCCAGTTGCAGTTATCCTCTATATGTTTTCCCCACACTCTAGTGTCTGGTACTAGTGACACCAATAGCCCAAGTGGACCCAATGGTGCTAGTGGACCCAATATTAATTAATGAATCCTAAGTTAGGAAAATATAATCTAATAGACAAGTACATATAAAGGAGGATTATAAATCCTAACAAATGATGGGGGGAAAACATCATGGACCTCCTTCGATGAGTCTATTCCCATCAACATCATCACATCATCCGAGAATTAGTCTTAGAAACTAGTCAAGTACCTTGAATCCTGCATGCCTCAATGGCATGCTTCTTCACTTTCAATAGTAGGATTTCATCACTAGCTTCTAATTGAAATATTCCACCGATTATTTGACTTCATCTGATCTATTCACATTCAGAGGAATGTACTAAGATACCTTGGGAATCATTGACATTAGTGGTGACTTCCCTTGCACTTGTTAATGGCATACATCAATAATTGACAATAAAGTGGTTTCTACCATGTTTGATATCAATACATCTATTCACATGGATAGAATCATACAATTTGGAATTGGAATGAAGACCTTGAATGGTTAGGTATTCGTTTGAATATGTGTCTATCTTTAGGTTGTGATGGAGTATTTCTTAAGTCATTACATGGATCCACATTGTATGTCTGGTGGATATGATCAGGTTTGAGTCAGGATGACATGGATATAAAGTGTATATTTCGTAGCTATGTCTGGATTTGAGTCTTGTTGATCATGGAGATACAGTTTATGATTGGTAGCCATCTTGGTCATTATACATGGATCTGCAGTGTATTGTTCCAAATCCATGATATGAGTCAGATCATTTGTAATTGGTGTTATGTTAAGTATTCACTCGCTACTCTTTTGCCTCTAACCTAATATCATATCTAGAAAAGTATTTCACCTATCATATCCTTCTAGCTTCATACTTTGGGGGGAATTTTGTTACACCCAAAATTTCTCTCGATGCTCAATCCCTTGAAGTGATTTGGTCAAAACATCTTTTAAGGAGCCTTTTTTCTCAACTCTAGGAGGCCTGATGCACCATGATTCCTAACATAGGGCATCAGAATGGCCTGACACCTCTCTCCTACTGACGAGGTGCGTCAGTGACACATGTTTCTTGAAGACAAAGAGCGTCGATGCAGCCTACTCATGTATAAGGAGCGTCAACACTATCAAAAAGGAAAAAAGAGAAGACTTCAAGAACCTTCAAAATGAAATTCCTCATGGAGGCTTATCAAAACTACTTGGAATAGGTGGCATTCATACCCCTAGCCTCTAGGGATCATTTGTCACCTTCCTCCCAAAATATCTCAACCCCTTTTGGCCCTCTTTGGAATATATATACAAGCTTCCCTTCATTGAGAGGGGAGGTAGGAGAACCAAGAGAGCACCGTTATGTTGCTGAAATCATTGCTGGTATAGGAGTAAAAGAGTGTGGTTGTGAGCGATATTTGTAGGGTTTGTAGAGTATGTGTGAAAGTGATTCAAAGGAATTGTGAGAGAAAAGCTTCAACGTGAAGGATTTGGTTGTAGTTTTCGTCTCTTCTATTGTTAATACAAACATGTTCCCCTTTCCCATGAATTATTTGTGCTAATATCGATTGTTCATTACTTTTCTCCTTGATCATTAGTATAGATCGTTGAATTATCTTGTTTCTTTCACTATTGTATCTTGTTCCTTACATTCTTTTTCAGGTACAACTAATCACAGGAGAGATACAAGGCAAGGATCACCTTCATTGTTGAAGTAAGAAAGCTTGGCACTCAAGTACAGTTTAATAATATAGGAAGAGGATGCATCATTGTGTCTTTTTTTTTTATAACTTCCCCATGTAGACTACGAAAACAATCTTTATCCAGATTTATTGAGAATTTCCAGTAACAAAGGTTCTAGGTAGTCTATTGTTGAAGTTGGTGTGAATCCAATTTTGTGTGAAGTCATATTAATGTTTGAATAAGTATGATATGTGTATGGTGTAAATCTAATTGTTTTTGGAGTTAAAGTGGTGTTTAAATAGGTATTATATGTGAGTGAAGGTGTTGTGAAGTCAAATGGAATGACTATGTATGAAGTTGACATGTGGTCAGGGTGTTGTACCCCATCTTGATACATATCATGGTCTCACAAAGATTCCATATTTCACATTGCAAGTTTTCTAAGGGCTATAAGAGTAATGTTACATCACAATACTAAGGGTTAAAAAAAAAGAGGTATTAAAATGTCATGGAAAAAATGGATACTAGAATGCTCTTGATATAGACAAAGAAAAGATTTCTCTTAATAAGCTAGAATTTGGTGGAGTGGGCATGGGAGCTGTAAAACTAGGAGAGGTTGTTGGAGGCGTTTGATCGGAACTTCAGGAAGGACGGATATAATGTGGGAAAGATGGAGAAGATGCTAAAATTGGGGTTGTTGTGATCTCATTTATATCCGTAGTATAGGCTTGGTATGCACCATGTTCTCCAAATATTCGAAGGTGAAGCTCCTCTTCCTGACCTCTGCATGGATTCGTTAAACATGAGTATGATGTATTCTTAACACGTAGTTGTGCCTTTTGAGGTATATGACTTATAATTTTAGAGAGCGGATTTCGAGTAGAAGTGGCTCTAAAGGAATATTTGGCTAAAGGTGTGATGTGATATTGAAATAATAATTTTTCATATTATTCATGTGAGAATGGATAAAAAAAATTAAAGAAATGGTATGATGTGACTAGTGTTAGAATTTCATTTCATCTTTGCTTTTAATTTTTTTTTTTTAATGTTTAGAACTTTTATTTTGCATTTTTGGTTTCCTAAAAAACAACCTTTCAACAATAAAATTTTATTAAAAAAAAAAATTCAATTATAAATTTTTATTAAATAATTTAATTTTCAATTAAAAAATTTATTGTATTAAGGAGTTGAATTTTTAATTAAAATATAACAAAAAATTGGGTTTCCCATGTTGTTTTTGGTTGATTGTATACTTTGAAAATTGGCGTCACTATATATAAGGTGGAACAAAAAAACCTACTCACAATGACACAAACAAGTACAAATTAACATATGACAACATTATACATCTAAAGTATATCATGTCATAAACTTAAAAAACAAACTTAGGTACATGTAATGCAACATACCAAATTTTTAGAAGCTAACATGTTGCTTCCCAAAGAAATACTTCAGCCATATGAGTTGAGTTGAAAGAGTTGAAAGGACATATAAATATAATGCACCCTTTGTAGAGGCGATTATTTGCACATTTGGAAATCCTAAGCTGCAACAAATATTACAGGGAGGTGGAGTTGTCCATGTATTATCTAGGATGCACTCTGATGATAATTTGATAACATAAATTTATTGTTTTTCTCTTCATTCATAAATTAAAGAATTTAGTTTTCTAACATAAGCAATGCATTTATTTTAATTTCATAAAAATAGAACACTGCAAACTTATATAATTTGACATATGTGTGTGTGTGTGTGTGTGTGTATTCCTCTAGTAAAAGTTATTTTTTGGGCATAAGTTTTACTCCATCATCATAATGGGCATGTGCTTAATAAACATGATATATTCAGAATGAGCATGTGCTTATTACATTTGATACCTTGGTCATAAATATAGAGCCATCCATGTGATCAAATTTTCTCATTCAACTTAACAACCATGGTGTAAATCCCTCTTTTCATCTCTTTGTCTGGTACACAAGTACCTAACATCCAAATAACAAAAACTATTTCATGTTTAATAAATAACATAGAATGGTTTCATTAAAATTTATTTGTAGATTATTACCAAATTTATACAAAATTAAAAATAACATGTTACCATAATTTGTAGTGGCATCAAGAGGAGAGCACTTTTAACTATCTAGAGAAATGGGTGTCTATCTTTAGTGGTTTCTTCACAAAGAAAAAGAAAGAAGGCATGTTTGATATTCTACAAGTGATCAATTGTTGATGCTTCATGGGTATTTGGGTCAATTCCTTCATTAATAGAGTTTAAAACCAACATCTTCTCTAAAATGGTATCCACCTCTCTCTTGGAGTTGCATTTTTGGATTTGAAAATTGACTTATCCTTCAAAGGAAGGGCATAAAGGGATAGGAAAGGGACTATAAGGGAGGGAAAGGTCCCATATTGAGATGGTGCTAGGAAAATATAAGAAATAAAGAAGAAATAGATTGAAAACAAATCCACCCCAATTGAGGGAAAACTCACACACCTAAGCTTCAATCAAATGGGAAAGCTTCAATCAAGTGGGAAAGTTTCAATCAAGTGGAAGAGAAATATCTTTAATTACATATATAATAACTACCACTTACCAGATGCCACTTATCTAAGCATACACATGTATTAACAAGAAAATTAATAAAAAATAACAATGGTTTGAGAAAATAAGTGACCCTCAAAAATATGTTTCAATTGTTTTCCCATTCTTTAAGATGGTTTGCTAATTTTTTTAAGATTATTTGACGGGAAAAATGCCTCGTGAAGGGCATATGCCCAAATTCAAACCATGGATGTGATATTGAATTTAAAAAAAAATTGTGATTGTGTTTCAACCTATGATGGATAATTCTGTGTACTTTACTAGTACAACCACTAAACTAGTGGTCAATGAACATCAATAGGATACAAGTTAAGTGTCACAAATAAGTTATCTATTACTTGTTCTACTTAAATGGTTGTTTTCTATCAACTTCCCCTTATCCATGCATCAACTAAGAGTTATCCATCCATTTACTACAAGTTATCCATGCACTGACTATCTTTTTTATTTTTTATTGTTTATTTTGAATTTGGAACGTATGCCATAACATCAATTTTGACAATACAGTTGTCTCATATTTTTGAAAATTTGGAAAAAGTATAATTTTTAACCCAAAATCACTTACTTACAATGCTTCTCCTTGCTACGTTTTGTGACCTCCAAAATCAATAAGATTGAAAATAAATATGATCACCATAAGCACCTCCGATGCCATTGCTATGAGTTTGTTAGAAACAACTCACATGAAGATGGATGCCAGATGCTTCATTCCTTATTCACTCCCCTCCTCGATGGAAAGGAAGCCATATATATCTAAGCTTGCTCATGGGAGCTCTTTACGACTTCGTCCCTGGATATGACCTGCACAATATTAATGTATTTGAGATGGTGCATTTAATATATATATGTGTGTGTGTGTGTGCCTTACAGCCATGTATCTTTCAATCTACAACTGGAAAATACATTTTTTAATATTATAAAAAACTTGAATGTCCACAGAAGTATAAGCCATATATTTTAACAACCACTTATAAATAGTTTACACTAGCATTTGCACCGAGAGGTGCAAAGGAACGCCGAGAGGGTAAAAATATTAAGTCTTTTCGCAATTGAATGAAGCATCTGTAGAATCATGAGCATTTCACTTAATAAAATCCATTTTCTACAATGGGGAAAGAGGGGATCCATTTTTTTCAAGTCATCGAAGAAATACATTCCCGACTTTCGCTTTCCACGGTGTGAAACACGGAAATGTAAAGTTACAAGTTCGTAATAAAACTTTATGTATTTCTGACTTCCGCTTTTCGCAGTGTAGAAAGAAGAAAGCAAAAAATTATTTGTCTCATATTTGTTTATCTTATTTCCCAATTTTCCACTTTCTGCATTGCGGAATGCGGAAATCAGAACTTTGATTTTTCTTTTCGCAATTTTTGTTTTCATCCGCTTTTCATTTTTTACAGTGCAGAAAGTGGGATCCAGAACTTCAATATGTCTTTGGGTCAGCTCCTCGACTTAGTTTTTTGGAACTACTAATTTTCATCTGATCTTTTCATATTTAGAATGGTAAATGTTTTAGAAATAGTTGATTTGGTAGTGCTCAACTTCATGCAGCATGAATAGTAGGGCTTATATTTTTGAAGGTGAATAATTGAACTTCTATTTGACTAATAATAAAGCTTACAAAGGTAAACTTGTAGAAATGTGAGGTTGCCAAGTCTGAAGTCTGAATGATGAAAAATAGGGCTTCAACAGAAAACAAATGTTTATACTTTTGTATTTTCTTTCATCCCTAAGCCATACATGTAAGGAAATATTTTATTTATTTTATTATTGTTATTTTTTCTTTTTTCTTTTCTCAAAGAAGAGATAGTTATGGTGTATGATAAATTCAATAAGTAATAGTGTTTAATAACAACTGGATAGGAATATATTTAAAATAAGAAATAAATGCATGAAGAAAAAGAAAAAATGATTACAATTAAGAATGAAAAAATTATTGCAAATAAAGTTACGAATTAAACATACTTATTCATGATTCCCGACTTCCACTTTTCGCATTCTGTAATGTAGAAAGTGGAAATATGGACATAAGATAAAAAAAGATGAGACAAATACTTTTTCGATTTTCGCATTCCGCACTGCAGAAAGCGGAAGTCAGAAATACAAAAAGTTTTATTACGAACTTGTAACTTCTGATTTTCGTGTTCCACACTGTGGAAAGAGGAAGTCAGGAATCATGAATACGTATGTTTAATTCGTAACTTTGTTTGCAATAATTTTTTCATTCTTAATTGTAATCATTTTTTCTTCTTCATTAGATTACACAGTTTATAGATTAATTTTTAAAGATATCATTTAATAGTTAAATAGATTTTGTATTCCATATTTAAGAAAAGATTCCAAGTTAAATGGCGGAAGTCGTAAATACAGAAAGTTTTATTACGAACTTGTAAATTTCTATTTATGTGTTTCGCACCATGGAAAACGAAAGTCGAAAATCATGAATAAATATGTTTAATTCATAACTTTGTTTGCAATAATTTTTTCATTCTTAATTGTAATCATTTTTTCTTCTTCATTATATTACACAGTTTATAAATTAATTTTTAAATATATCATTTAATATTTAAACAGATTTTGTATTCCATATTTTTTCATATTTTTTTATTAAAATCTTGTTTAGAAATTGCAATAATTATATTTTCAGCAACTGTTTCTACAAAATTCAGGAAAAAAATAGTTTTAGTTTTTTTCCATATACCGCCTTGGTTGTTCTTTATTGCAAATGATTGTTGTGGAGGAGTGCAAGAGAATTCTTTCGAATTCCAATTAATTCTATTGAATTTCCATTTATTTGTAGATTTTAAGCAGTGGCTTGGTCACAAAAGCAAACCACAAAAGTCCATGGAAAAAAAGCAGCCACTGCAAATCTTGTTAAGGTTGAGGAAAACAAAATTTATTCATTAGTAAATATTGATCATTGAAATTTAATGAGACAAATATTTAATATGGGAAAACATCAAACAAATTAGAAATCATAATGGAAACAATGGCAATGCAAAATAATGGAAACAATGGAAACAAAAACAATGCTATTATGAGGATTCAAAAGAGCATACAAGCAATGAAATTCTGGGCATAAAACCATAGCCAATTGAGGTTAACTTTGGTAAACTCATTAAACACAACAACAAATAAATCTACTCTTACCATGAGGTAATAAGTTTGTACCAAAATCACAATCGCCACAAATATTATTGGTCAACTCAATGTAATTTTTTATTTCCTTTATTTGCACGTCAGCTTCAAATTCAAGCTTTTCAAATTGTACATCATTTATTCTGTTGAAGTGTTTCCAAATAACAATTAATGCTTAGTTTCTATGTAATTTAAAATTTTGTTCCTAATCTCTTTAACATTAAAAAGTTGGATATAGTAAAGATTGAAGCTACGAATTTCCAATTTTTTCGTTTTTCTATAGTTCATGAAACTTCATGATTGGAGAATGTGGAACTTTCTATAGTAAATAACGTAAAGGGTTGGTTTTGGGAAACCATTACTGCAAAACAATTTCTACCGATGACACTTTATATGCAGTTTACATACTTCATGTGCCTATGCAATTTACCTAAAAAAATTCCTATTCATAATTTATTACTGAATCTTTGAATTTTTTGACAATAAACGTTGAATTTATTACCAAGTTTAAGCCTCCAACCTCTTGTTCACTATTACAATTATTTTACCCTATCAAGAAAGCAAGTATTCATATGGGTATTGTGATAATGATTTTATGATTTCTACCCTTTCCTCAACACTAACAAGTGATGAGCATAATTTGGTTTTCAAAAGTTGTTTTAGTGTAAAAATAAAATATTTAATAATAATTTTATGGTTTTCATATTTTTCAAACTCTATAAATGACCTCATAATTATACAAAATCTCCTAAGTTCATGATGTTTGTTTTCTTATCCAGTTATAAAAATCAACTAATTTCAATAAAGGTGAGAAATTAACTATTTTTAATAAAGATTTTGCTTAAGTCTCACCCTAATGCTGCATATGATTTGTTTGAACATATTATTATGTGTATTTAATTTCTTGAAAATATAGACCAGAGAGATCAGAGCAAAGAATGATACGGAAATGCATGTGCTCTAAGAAGAAACTAAATTTCATTGATAGATGTGAATTCATGAATAAAGAATAACAATAGTCATTAGAGGAAATTTCAACTCAAAATGGGCCTCCTAAGAAAAATAATAAAAATAGTTAAAATAATAAAATAATATTTATTAATTTTGGACGAAGAAAAGAAAAAAATTATTTTTTTGTTAGTATTTTCAACATATCTCCCTGCGATTTTACTCAAATTTGGATCGGGAGAGCTTGTTGGATGCGGAATTCAATTCTACATCCAACAAGTACCCACTCTACTTTTTACGGACCCCTCTACCCCAAAAACAAGAAATACCTGGAAAAACGTGATGATGATATCCTCATCATGTTTTTCAGGTATTTCTTGTTTTTGGGCTAGCAAGGTCCATCAAAAGTATGCTGAGTGGGTGCTTGTTGGATGCGGAATTTAATTTCACATCCAACGATCTCTCCCGATCAAAATTTGAGTAAAAACACAGGGTGATATGTCGAAAATACGAACAAAAAAAATAGTTTTTTTTTTATGATACCTATCCCCAAATTTATATTAAAAAATTGTTTAAAACCTATACCGTATTTCAAATTTAATGCAATTTCATTGGCTAACACATGATGACATGGAATTTGAATTATGGTTGAAAGACCCATTTTGAGTTGAAATTTCCTCTAATGTTAGTTTTAATATCACAATTAAGCATAAGACTGCTTGAATCCCACAACAATTTGACTCCATTAATATATATGAAACTATGAATATCACAACTCTATGAACTTAAATTTTAAACAAAAAACACATTCTTAATAATCATCTGCAATAATTTATTTATTTAATGCTTTTTATAAACCGCACACAAATGAAAATGTTTATAAAATTTGATAAAAGAGTTAAAAAAAATGAAAAATGGCATCCAGAGAAGAAAATGTCGATGAAAAATTGGGGTGAGAGAGGCTCGCACTCTCGATCTCGGAGAAGAAAATGTAGATGAAAATGGCTTGGAAACCTCTTAAATTGGAGTTGAGAGTTAGTGAAATTATAAATAATTTAAATTTATATAACAAATTTAAAAATTAACAATTTAAACAATTATGATTATTTAAAAATAATTTAAAATTTAACTGCTTATATTAACCACTCACTTCTCCTCTGAAATGGAGTCATGAAAATATAATCTTCAAAATCATATGTGATTCTAATCATAACCATTATTTTAAAATACAAATACGTGATTCTAATAGTATGTTTGTATTAATAATATTATTTACATAACACTTAATTAATATTAAAATACAAAACAATATTATTTAGATGACTAAAATAATATCAATATTATATCAATGCAGAGTGTGTATATTAAGATCAGAGTGCGGAACCGAGGAAAGTGAAGAATTGCAAGTTTCAAAAGTGCGGAAGGCGACTTCCGCATACCGAACCAAAAATTGGAAACCGGAAAAGCCTAAAAGTGTGGGAATCCTGTTTCGTAAGTGGAGGATCCAGAAGGAGACCTGTTTCTCATTGAGATATATTGATTTTTATTTTAATTAATAGTATTTTTTTAATAATAACATTTCAAGTGAAAATAAGTTAAATTAAACTTAAAAGCTCAATCTATAAAGCTCTGAATATGTATATATATGAATCAAACGGCTTGAATCCATAATCTTCAAAACTTCAATCCATTTTTATTATATTATCAATTTTATCCATTTGTATTATAATTATATCGATAATAAATTTCGAAAGATATATTCTTTATTCTTTTTACAGAGTTAATATTCATGGGCATTGACTTCGTAACATCTTAAAATGGAGTTGAGAGTTAATGAAATTATAAATAATTTAAATTTATATAAAAAATTAAATATTAACAGTTCAACCATTTATGATTATTTAAAAAATATTTAAAAGTTAATTGCTTATATTAACCACTCCTCCTCTGAAATGGAGTCATGAAAATATAATCTTCAAAATCATGTGTGATTCTAATCATAGCCACTATTTTAAAATACAAATATGTGATTCTAATCATATGTTTGTATTAATAATATTATTTACATGACTCTTAATTAATATTAAAGTACAAACTAATAATATTTAGATGACTAAAATAATATTAATATAATATCAATGTAGAGTGTGTAAATTAAGAGCGAAGTGCGGAGCCCGGGAAAGTGAAGAATTGCAAGTTTTAAAAGTTTGGAAGCCGACTTTTGCATTCCAAACCGGAAATCGGAAACCAAAAAAGATTGAAAGTGTGGGAACCCTGTTTCGTAAGTGGAAGAGATGACTTCCTCAATCTGAACCCGAAATCAGAAATTGGGAAGGAGACCTGTTTCTCATTGAGATATATCTATTTTTATTTTAATTAATAGTATTTTTTTAATAATAACATTTCAAGTGAAAATAAGTTAAATTAAATTTAAATGCTCAATATTTAAAGCTATGAATATGTGTCGATGAATCAAATCGATTGAATCCATAAGATTCAAAAATTTAATCCATTTTTATTATAATTATTAATTTAATCCATTATTATTATAATTATATCGATAATAAATTTTAAAAAACATATTCTTTATTTGTTTTACAATATTAATATTCCAGAACAATGATTAGGAGACCTCTTAAATTGGAGTTGAGAGTGAATGAAATATAAATAATTTGAATTTATATAAAAATAATAAAAGTTAACACTTTCGCACCTTATGATTATTTAAAAAATATATAAAAATTAACTGCTTATATTAACCACTCACTTCTCCTCTGAAATGGAGTCGTGAAAATATAATCTTCAGAATTATATGTGACTCTAATGATAACCACTATTTTAAAATACAAATATGTGATTCCAATCGTATGTTTGTATTAATAATATTATTTACATGAATCTTAATTAATATTAAAATACAAACCAATATTATTTATATGACTAAAATAATATTGATATAATATCAATGCAGAGTGTGTAAATTAAGAGTGGAGTGCGGAACTCGGGAAAGTGAAGAATTGCAAGTTTCAAAAGGCTGGAAGCAGACTTCCACATCCTGAACTGGAAATAGGAAACCAGAAAAGCGTGAAAGTGCGAGAACCCTGTTTCTTAAGTGGAGGAGCTGACTTCCATAATCTGAACCGTAAATTGGAAATCGTGAAGGAGACCCATTTCTCATTGAAATATATTGATTTTTATTGTAATTAATAGTATTTGTTTTTAATAATAACATTTCAAGTAAAAATAAATTAAATTAAATTTAAAATCTCTTTAAAGATTTGAATATGTATAGATGCATCAAATGGCTTGAGTCCATAATCTTCAAAAATTGAATCCATTTTTATTATAATTATAAATTCAATCCATTATTATTATAATTGTATCAATAATAAATTTCGAAATACTTATTCTTTATTTGTTTTACAATATTGATATTTTAGGACAATGACTTGGAAACCTCTTAAATTGGAGTTCAGAATTAATGAAATTATAAATAATTTAAATTTATATAAAAAAATTTAAAAATTGACATTTAACCATTTATGATTATTTAAAAAATATTTAAAAATAAACTGCTTCTATTAACTACTCACTTCTCCTCTAAAATGGAGTCATGAAAATATAATCTTCAAAATCATATGTGATTCTAATCCTAACCACTATTTTAAAATACAAATATGTGATTCTAATGGTATATTTGTATTAATAATATTATTTACATTATTCTTAAATAATATTAAAATACAAACCAATATTATTTAGATGACTAAAATAATAATATAATATCAATGGAGAGTGTGTAAATTAAGAGCGGAGTGAGGAACTCGGGAAAGTGAAGAATTGCAAGTTTCAAAAGTCCATAAGGCAACTTCTGCATCCCAAATAGGAAATCAGAAATTGGAAAAACTTGAAAGCACAAGAACCCTGTTTCGTAATTGGAAGAGCCGTCTTCCGTAATCCTAACGAGAAATCGAAAATCTAGAAGGAGGCCTATTTCTCATTAAGATACATTGGTTTTTAATTTACTTAATAATATTTTTTTTTAATAATAACATTTCAAGTGAAAATTAGTTAAAGTAAATTTAAAAGCTCAATCTTTAAAGCTTTGAATATGTACACAAAAATTATTATAATTATAAATTTAATCAATTTTTATTATAATTATATGATAATAAATTTGAAAAGACATATTCTTTATTTGTTTTACAATATTACTATTCTGGGACTATTCTGGGACTATGACTTGGAAACCTCTTAAATTGGAGTTGAGAGTTAATGAAATTATAAATAATTTAAATTTATAGAAAAAATAAAAATTAACAGTTTAACCTTTATGAATATTTAAAAATTATTTAAAAGTTAATTGCTTATACTATCCACTCACTTCTCTTGTGAAATTGAGTCATGAAAATATAGTCTTCAAAATAATATGTGATTCTAATGATAACCACTATTTTAAAATACAAATATGTGATTCTCATCGTATGTTTGTATTAATAATATTATTTACATGAATCTTAATTAATATTGAGATACAAACCAATATTATTTAGATGACTAAAATACTATTAATATAATATCAATGTAGAGTGTGTAAATTAAGAGCGGAGTGCGGTACCCTGGAAAGTGAAGAATTGTAAGTTTTAAAAGTCCGGAAGCATCCGCATCCTTAACCAAAAATGGAAAACCAAAAAAGATTGAAATTGCTAAAACCTTGTTTCATAAGTGGAGGAGCCGACATCCGCAATCCAAATAGGAAATCTGAAATTGGGAAGGAGACCTGTTTCTCATTGAGATATATAGATTTTTATTTTAATTAATAGTATTTTTTTAATAATAACATTTCAAGTGAGAATAAGTTAAATTAAATTTAAAAGCTCAATCTTTAAAGCTATGAATATGTACAGATGAATGAAATGGCTTGAATCCATAATTTTAAAAAATTCAATCCATTTTTATTATAATTATAAATTTAATTTATTTTTATTATAATTATATCGATAATAAATTTGAAAATACATATTCTTTATTTGTTTTACAATATTAATATTTTGGGACAATGACTTGGAAACCTCTTAAATTTGAGTTGAGAGTTAATGAAATTATAAATAATTTAAATTTATATAAAAAAAAAAAAATTAAAAATTAACAATTTAACCATTTATGATTATTTAAAAAATATTTAAAAGTTAACTATTTATATTAACCACTAACTTTTCCTTTGAAAAGGAGTCATGAAAATATAATCTTCAAAATTATATGTGATTCTAATCATAACCACTATTTTAAAATACAAATATGTGATTCTAATAGTATGTTTGTATTAATAATATTATTTACATGACTCTTAATTAATATTGAAATACAAACCAATATATTTAGATGACTAAAATAATATTAATATAATATCAATGCAGAGTGTGTAAATTATGAGCGAAGTGCGGAACCGAGGAAAGTGAAGAATTGCAAGTTTCAAAAGTTTAGAAGCTGACTTCCGCATCCTGAACCCTAAATTGGAAACCAGAAAAGCTTGAAAGTGCAGGAACCTGTTTCATAAGTGGAGGAGCCACTTTCACAATCCAAACCAAAAATCGAAAATCCAGAAGGAGGCATGTTTCTCATTAAGATATATTGATTTTTATTTTAATTAATAGTATTTTTTCTCAATAATAACATTTCAAGTGAAATTAAATTAAATTAAATTTAAAAGCTCAATCTTTAAAGCTTTGAATATGTGCAAATGAATCAAATGGCTTAAATCCATAATCTTCAAAAATTCAATCCATTTTTATTATAATTATATCCATAATAAATTTCGAAAGACATATTCTTTATTTGTTTTACAATATTAATATTCCAGACCATGACTTGGAAACCTCTTAAATTGGAGTTGAGAGTTAATGAAATTATAAATAGTTTAAATTTACATAAAAAAAAAGATAAAAATTATTACTTTTACACCTTATGATTATTTAAAAAATATTTAAAAGTTAAGTGCTTATATTAACCACTCACTTCTCCTTTGAAATGGAGTCATAAAAATATAATATTCAAAATCATATGTGATTCTAATCATAACCAGTATTTTCAAATACAAATATGTGATTCTAATCGTATGTTTGTGTTAATAATATTATTTACATGACTCTTAATTAATATTAAAATACAAACCAATATTATTTAGGTGACTAAAATAATATTAATATAATATCAATGCAGAGTGTATAGATTAAGTCCAGAGTGCAAAACCCAGGAAAGTGAAGAATTGCAGGTTTCAAAAGTCTGAAAGAGGACTTCCGCATCGTAAACCGAAAATCGGAAACTGGAAAAGCATGAAAGGGTGGTAACCCTGTTTCGTAAGTAGAGGAGCCGAATTCTCCAATCCGGACTGGAAATCGAAAATCAGGAGGAGAACAAATGAATAAAACGGCTTAAATCCATAATCTTCAAAAATTTAATCCATTTTATTATAATTATAAATTTAATCCATTTTTATTATAATTATATCGATAATAAATTTGGAAAGACATATTTTTTATTTGTTTTACAAAATTAATATTCTGGGACAATGACTTTGGAACCTCTTAAATTGGAATTGAGAGTTAATGAAATTATAAATAATTTAAATATATAAAAAAAAATTAAAAATTAATAGTTGAACCATTTATGATTATTTAAAAAATATTTAAAAGTTAACTACATATATTAACCACTCACTTCTCCTCTGAAATTGAGTCATGAAAATATAATCTTTAAAATCATATGTGATTCTAACCACTATTTTAAAATACAAATATGTTATTCTAATAGTATGTTTGTACTAATAATATTATTTACATGACTCGTAATTAATATTAAAATACAAACCAATATTATTTAGATTACTAAAATAATATAAATATAATATCACTGCAAAGTGTGTAAATTAAGAGCAGAGTGCGAAACCGGAAAAGTGAAGAATTGCAAGTTTCAAAAGTCTGGAAGCCTCTATATTCCAAACCAGAAATTGGAAACCAGAAAAGCATGAAAGTGCGGGAACCCTATTTCGTAAGTGGAGGATCCGACTTCCCCAATCTGAACCGGAAATCAAAAATTGGGAAGGAGACCTCTTTCTCATTGAGATATATTGATTTTTATTTTAATAAATAGTATTTTTTTTATAATAACATTTCAAGTGAAAATAAGTTAAATTAAATTTAAAAGCTCAATCTTTAAAGCTCTGAATATGTACAAATGAATCAAACATCTTGAATCTATATCTTCAAAAATTCAATCCATTTTTATTATAATTATAAATTTAATCCATTGACTTGGAAACCTCTTAAATTGGAGTTGAGAGATAATGAAATTATAAATAATTTAAATTTATATAAAAAATTTAAAAATTAACAGTTTAACCATTTATGATTATTTAAAAAATATTTGAAAGTTAACTACTTATATTAACCAGTGACTTCTCCTCTCAAATGGAGTCATGAAAATACAATCTTCAAAATAATATGTGATTCTAATCATAACCACCATTTAAAAGACAAATGTGTGATTCTAATCGTATGTTTGTATTAATAATATTATTTACATGGCTCTTAATTAATATTAAAATACAAACCAATATTATTTAGATGACTAAAATAATATTGATATAATATCAATGCAGAGTGTTTAAATTAAGAGCGGAGTGTGGAACCTAGGAAAGTGAAGAATTACAAGTTTCAAAAGTCTGGAAGCCGACTTCCGCATCCCAAACCGGAAATCGAAATCCGAAAAAGCTTGAAAGTGCAGGAATCTTGTTTTGTAAGTGGAGGAGCAGACTTCCGCAATCCTAACCGAAAATCGGAAATCAGGAAGGAGACCTGTTTCTCATTGAGATATATTGATTTTTATTTTAATTAATAGTAATTTTTTTAAATTTCCAAGCAATCTAACCAATCCTTTCAGTTGTTCAGCTTATAATTTCTAACATCTTGAACCATAATTCCACACTAATTGATAAATACGTGAAAACATAACTAAATGTCATGAAAACCTTGTGTAAAAAAACAGAAAAAAAGAAAAGCAGGTGTCGAGAGACAATTTGGCATTGCAGCGGTGCATTGAAATCCTAACGTCCGACTAACTTGTCAAGCAAGGCACGATTTCGCAGGATTGGAGGAAGCATGAAGAGTTCAATTACAGATTGTATGCGCGCAGAGCCAATCACCAGGGGACACATGTCGAAATGTTAGTGGCCAGGGAGATGAGGAATCTTTTGAGACTTCGTCTCCATTGTGAAATTCCTTTGGAGTAATTATTATATTTATTATTTTTCTAATTAAAAAAAAACTTTATTAAATTATGTTTTGAATAACAAGGTTTTAATGCATTTAATTACTGTAGTAAGGCATCTACACGATTAATACTAGCAATTGCCCCAAAAAGGTGCAATAATAAGTTGATAGGTTGTTGTTGGAGAGTGAAATTGTTGAAAAGGTGAAACTAAAATTGAATTGGTGTTTTCAGAAAATATCCCAAAAAAGTGCACGAGCTAAAGTTTTTCCATGGTGTAGAATTTGTCTTCTACCTTGAGTACCATAAAAAATGAGTTACTAGTTTTGCAAGAAAGGCCAAGGAAGGGTCAAATTTAAAAATCCTACTGAGGGTATCAGAAACAGGCTATTGAATATTAAACATAGACGAAGTTAGCAATGAAATGGACATAGATATCATTTTCATAGCACTTCTATCACCCAAAAGATAGAGTGATTCAAAGAAATGATTATTCTTTCTGACTTGCTAATCATAAAGGAATTGTAACATGTAATCAACAAAAATGATTCACTAATTTTGAATGTGTTGCATAATTTTTCAACAATTTAGAAAGAAATTAGTTTACGCTTCCTAGCTCCTGTAATTCTTTTCCTCTTATTCTCCCAACAAAGCTGAAGAAAATTCTACTTGCTTGTGAAGAGTGTGTCAAGATGCATTGAAAAAATTCGATGTAGAAAAATAATATCTTGATCTTCATGATTTCCATGGTCCAAATTTAGAAGATTCTCAACGAAACTCGGAATTGCTAAAACCATGGTTTCTACCACACTTTTAATAGACAAGATTGAGAAAATGTTGGGGGCAAGCGCTTTCTCTCTCTTGAGAAATGAGGCAAGGTTTAAATTATTTCTCGTCTTTAGAAAACAAGTAAACAATGATCTAGGTGTTTCACTACTCGCACTTTATTGGATAAATTTCTCAACCGATGGTTTTATTGCCGCAAAAAACATATTGCATAAATTTGTACCATAATAAATTGATTCATTCTTGCTCAAGACAATGGAAATAACCTTAAGACACAACAATCTCTTGTCTTTCATTCCACAAAGAAGTAATGGTAGGATTCTATATGATTCATAGTGATACTTCTAATGTGAACCCCACTTACATCAAACATGGATGATGGCAATATATTCTCAACAACATTGTAGCAAGTCATTTTCAAATTGAATAAAGCACCAAATTTATATTATTTATGCATATTTTTACAATTTAAACTATATTCTTTTTATCACTCTTTTTACATTTTCAAACATTAATGATTTCCAATCACATTGAATTCTAAAAGTCTTAACAACAAGATATCAACTATAATGCTATAGTTCCAAATCCCCAAACAGAAACCCAACTACTTATCAGTGTCATCATACTTAATTACCATATAACGTTTTAATATACACAAAAAAATTGTTTAATTTTTTGAATAACATATTCAAATACCTAACAAGATCCATGAGGTGGTAATGTCCTAGACATTGCATTTGTGTTAGCTGATGGTTTACAATTTCCTATGCAAAAAATTAAAACTCTATAAAAATAGAGTAAATTTTGTTATAGCCTAATTAAAACTCCATAAAAATAGAATAAATTTTGCTATAGCCTACTTAGGCAGCCTTTTTGAGGATGGTAGAGATTTGACTACCTAGAAGGATGGTAGAGATTTGACTACTTAGAAGAATCTAAACTTAAGTTCTATTTCTAAGCATAACCACCAATTTTTGAACCTTTTTCCTATGCTACTCTTCATAGCTTCCCACCTTGCCATATTTAACCTGTTAGAGGATGGCACCTATATATTCATGCCACAAATGGATGTACTATAATAATAATAAAAAAAAAAATCATCCAATTCTAATTTGATATTTATAACAGCATGCAATGTACTGAATTACTAATGCAGAGAAGGAGCCATGAAAGCGATTGACTCCCTGAAAAGTATAGAGGTCCCTTCTCCAGGATGATAGGCTACCCACCAAAAAAAATTCAGAGCAAAATTGAATACAACCAAGAATGAATAAAGCTAAACCTTTATTTTTATTTTCCCTGGATACAAGATTTGATAGCCTCGCTAGATTCCCAGAGATTTAAATAAGAAAATGGCTCACTGAATTTAATTTACTGTGGACAAGATAGACTACAATTCTATAGATAACGAATGGGTAGACTAAGCTATAGTTGCAGTTTCCAAGCCCACATAAATATAAGGCAATTAATAAAGATACTTTTTATTAATTTTCTTTGTAAGTTTGGAAAAACTATATATGTGGTCTTCTTCAACTGAAAGCGAAGGTATAGGCTTACGTTTTATTTTATTAGTTGTCTTTGGAAACCATGGAAAAACTAGTTGTCTTCTTCAATTGAAAGAGAGGGAATTTTTCTATTTCAATTTTGTAAGCGAGGACTATTTGTGAATTCCTTCTCCCTTTTTTATTTGGTTGACTTTTCCATTTGGTCTGCATATAGGTTTATATAGTTAAACATAATTCTTCTACAATTGAATTTTAATATTTACAACCAAAAAAAAAATTTAAAAAAATTGGAAGCTTCTTTTACATACGAAGCGAATTGAACATAAATTAATTAAACACAACTGACTATCAGTGAACAAAGATTTATTAAGATTCTGGATTCACTTAATTTTTGATATTTTAGCTTTTTTAAAGAAATGTTTAGCATTTCCATTACCTCGTAAGGTTTCCACAAGTCCACACACGATGGAAGTTGAAGTAAAAATCTTGGAGTTCACCACGACCTCATACTACAAGTCTTCAAACATGTTCTCGTGCGGTCTCCTGTCCTCTCTCACTAATCACAACTAAACATGTTCTCGTGCGGTCTCCTGTCCTCTCTCACTAAGCAAAAACACAACACCGCTATTTTGTGCGCAAATATGAACTACAGTACCTGATAGACAAAGTAAATAGAAACCATAGAAATTAAGTTATATATATATCCTGCCATGAAAGATATAGTTAAATATTTTTACAATTGAAGATGAATATTCAGAGTTCCACAAAATAAAATAATTTTTAAATTTTTAAAAATATTAAACTTTCTTAATATAAAGAAATTTAATACAAATTGCTTCTACTAACCACAAATGCTAAAAAAGAACAATGAAATAAATCAAACCCTAAAACACATATTTAAATCTTAGCAAAATCCACCAAGGAAGAGATTAAAAAAACTAACACAAATAACTAATTCTAATAAAAAGAAAGCATATTAAAAAGAAAGCATATTAGATACTAGATGGTCTACCATTGAATTGAAACTTAATTGAGAACAACAAATTTAAATAAATAAAAAATATACTTATATGAACATAATAAGCTGAGTTGAATATTCCATGTGGTTGACTTTTTTACACATTGTTAAAATACTTTATAGAATCTAGATTTCAATCCCACGCCCACCACCATCGAGAGAAGGAAATCGACACAAAAAAATTATACCAAAATGTGGAAAGTTGTTGTATAAGTGCGTGCATGGGGCTACACGAAGGCTACCTCAACAACTCCGGTCGGAGGCAACACAACAATATAGTTTAAATGAGCATTTCAAAATGTTGAAAGTGGTTGTATAAGTGAATGAGGCTACTCGGAGGCTACGGAGGAAACACAACAACATAGTTTAAATGAGTCTTCTTCAGTAGAAACACGTTCACCTACCGGCATGGAGTTCAAGGGTTGGTGGAGATAAACGATCTGAGAGAAACTTCCAGAAATGGAAGAATACCCCAAAGAGTTAAGGGCCTAGAATCAATCTCATGGCCAAGGAAAANCCGCATGGAGTTCAAGGGTTGGTGGAGATAAACGATCTGAGAGAAACTTCCAGAAATGGAAGAATACCCCAAAGAGTTAAGGGCCTAGAATCAATCTCATGGCCAAGGAAAAATGTAAATATGGCGGGTATGTGGGTTCAGGGAGTATGGCACGACCTCTCGTCAAGGACGTATATATGCAATTCTAATCTCGCACACTTCTTTGGCTCATTCAAATAAACTTCATATTTTTGCACTAAACTATTTTGAGATTCTAGAAACCCAAACAATTTGAAACACCATTATTTTTTCATTCAGTCAATAACCGTGTAGATTGAAAATGTTCAACTATTTGTTCCACAACTATTGCCACAACTTTGTAGATGCGAAACCAAGTTGGTTGGACCAAGAAAAAGGGTTTCCTACATAGTCTTGTGGAGAATTTGCATGCACTGTATGTCGAAAGATGGAGTGATTGCATGCAGAAGCCTTTGCATGGCCTTGCTGGTGGCAAGAGCCAGCCACTGCATTGCTTGTCAGAGGTTTTCAAAGTTTTCATATGTTCACGGTTGTCACAGTGTGAAGGTTGAAATTATTGTCAGGATGCCAGAGCTAGCAAAAAGTCGTGCAATAACTTTCACAATCTTCAAAACCCAGCGATTACATTACGGAGTAACCTTTCTACCCGACCATTTGCACCAATCGGATGACTTGGCTAACGTGAGCCGTCACATCACGTGTTGCAGGTTGTCCGATCGGTGCAAATGGTCAGGTAGAAAGTTTACTCCTTACATTACTCCTTATTGCACGACAGGGAATAAAAACAATGTACAATGGGAGTTACCCATTATCAATGGGTCAATGTTTTATTAAAAAAAGCAATGGACATTGGAAGTTGCCCATTATCAATCAATCAAATATATGACTCTTGTTTCTGTTGAATATGAGATACACAGAAGATATTAACAGAAGTACATAAATGAACACAAAGGTTTACTGTGGTAAAACCCCCGAGAGGGAAACATCCACGAAGCAATGGTATCGGTCTTCCTTATTATTCAATGAATGAAGATTACAACAGCTTACAACTCTTCGACTCTTCTCTACGAGAATACAAGAAATAAATACATTTCTTTCACTGTTACTCTTAACTGAACAAACTAAATTAATTTGGTAAGTCTGTTATGCAGCCACCGAGAGAACGGTTGTCAGTCGCTTCCAACAATCTCCACCTTGAAAATAATTTACCTGATACCAAAATGTGGAAAGTTGTTGGATAAGTAAGTGCATGGGGCTACTCGAAGGCTACATCAACAACTCCGGTAGGAGGCAACCCAACAACATAGTTTAAATGAGCATTTCAAAATGTTGAAAGTGGTTGTATAAGTAAGTGAATGGGGCTACTTGGAGGCTACAACAATAGCTCTCGTAGGAGGAAACATTACAACATAGTTTAAATGAGTCTTCTTTAGTAGAAACATGTTCACCTAGTGGCATGGAGTTCAAGGGTTGGTGGAGATAAACGATCTGAGAGAAACTTCCAGAAATGGAAGAATACCCCAAGAGTTAAGGGCCTAGAATCAATGTCATGGCCAAGGAAAAACGTAAATATGGCAGGTATGTGGGTTCAGGAAGTATGGCATGGCCTCTCGTCAAGGACGTCTAATCTCACGCACTTCTTTGGCTCATTCAAATAAACTTCATATATTTGCACTAAAATATTTTGAGATTCTGGAAACCCAAACAATTTGAAACACCATTATTTTTTCATTCAGTCAATAACTGTGTATATTGAAAATGTTCAACTATTTCTTCCACAACTATTGCTACAAATTTGTAGATGCGAAACCAAGTTGGTTGGACCAAGAAAATGGGTTGCTTACATAGTCTTCTGGCAAATTTGCATGCACTGTACGTGGAAAGATGGAGTGATCGCATGCAGAAGCCTTTGCATGGCCTTGCTGGGGGCAAGAGCCAGCCACTGCATTGCTTGTCAGAGGTTTTCAAAGTTTTCATATGTTCACGGTTGTCACAGTGTGAAGGTTGAAATTATTGTCAGGATGCCAGAGCTAGCAAAAAGTTGTGCAATAAGTTTCACAATTTTCAAAACCCAATGATTACATTACTCCTTATTGCAAGACATGGAATAAAAACGATGTACAATGGGTGTTACCCATTATCAATGGGTCAATGTTTTATTAAAAAAAAGCAATGGACATTGGAAGTTACCCATTATCAAGCAATTAGATATATGCCTCTTGTTTCTGTTGAATCTGAGATCCACGGAAGATATTAATAGAAATATATAAATGAACACAAAGGTTTAATATGGTAAAACCCTTGAGAGGGAAACATCCACGGAGCAATGGTATCGGTCTTCCTTATTATTCAATGAATGAATATTACAACAGCTTACAACTCTTTGACTCTTCTCTACGAGAATACAAGAAATATATACATTTCTTTCACGGTTACTCTTAACTGAACAAACTAAATTAATTCGGTAATTCCGTTATGCAGCCATCGAGAGAACGGTTGTCACCCATTTCCAACAATCTCCACCTTGAAAACAATTTACCTGATACCTTGCTCATTTCTCTATTCATCACCTATCCTACAAGCCTAGAGAAGCTAGGCATCATCGTAGCTTCTCTAAAGTAACCGACTTCGTGAACATGTATGCACTATTCTCTTTAGTGTGAACCTTTTCAAGAACTACTCCACCTTCATCCACAACATGTCTAACAAAATGGTATCTTACAAGAATATGCTTTGTCTTACTGTGATAAGCTGGATTTTTAGCCAAATGAATAGCACTTTGACTATCACAAAAAACTTTTATAGCATTCTGAACTTTTCCTAACTCACCTAGCAAACATTTTAACCAGACTTCCTCTTTGCAAGCATGTGAAGCAACTATATAGTATGCTTCTGTAGTGGATAAATAAACAATATTCTGAAGCTTTGAAATCCAACTAATAGCTCCACCTGCAAGAGTAAAGACATAACATGAAGTGGACCTCCTCTTGTCCAAATCACCTACAAAATCAGAATCAACATAACCACAAACTTCATCACTACAACCATAAAAAGTGATACAATAGTTGCATGTTCCTCTTAGATACTGAAGCACCCATTTCACTACTGCCCAATGCTCTTTTCCTGGATTTTCCATCTATTTACTGACAACACCAACTACATGTGAAATATCCGATCTTGTACTAATCATCACATAAATTAGACTTCCTACTGCATTAGCATATGGTATATGAGACATATACTGCTTTTCTTCATCATTTTTAGGACTCAAACCTGAAGAAAGCTTGAAATGAGAAGCTAAAGGGATATTAACAGGTTTCATCTTATTCATACCAAATCTCTGAAGTATTTTCTCCACATACTTCTTTTGTGATGACCACAGCTTGCCATTTTTCTTGTCTCTATGTATCTGCATGCCCAAGATTTGATTTGCTGCTCCTAGATCCTTCATATCAAATGTCCTAGCCAACCGAGCCTTTAACTGGCTGATTTCAAACATGCTCTTGCTTGCAACAAGCATATCATCAACATATAACACCAAAATAATGAACATGTCATTTTCCAACTTTTTAAGGTACACACAATAATCATACTCACTCTTGGTAAAATTCTGACTCAGCATGAAATAATCAAATTTCTTGTACCATTGCTTGGGATACTGGGTCAAGCCATACAATGATTTTTTGTGCTTGCAAACAAACCTCTTGTTGCGATTCTAAATGACCCTTCTAGTTGTTCCATGAAAATTTCCTCATCTAAAATCTCCATGTAAGAAAGTTTTTTTGACATCTAGCTTCTCTAACTCCAAATCATACGAGGCAACTAGTGCTAACAAAATTCTGATAGAAACAAGTTTTACAACTAGTGAAAAAATCCCATGAAATTCAATACCCACTTTCTGAGAAAACCCTTTTGCAACCAGTCTCACTTTGTACTTCGGTACAGTGTCATCCACTCATTTCTTTAGTTTGTACACTTATTTGCAACCAACCAATTTTCTACTCTCTGGAAGTTCTACAATATCCCATGTCTTGTTCTTTGCCAAAGAATCCATTTCTTCTTTCATTGCAAGTTTCCATTTGTCACTGTCAGACACTTTCAATGCTTCTTGATAACTGTCAGGTTCTCCTTCATTAGAAATGAAAGCAACGGATGTGAAAAAATCATCATACCTCTTTGGAAAAGTTCTGTAATGTGTAGATCTCTGTAGAGATTGTTGTGGTATTTATGTCTGCTCATCCTCTTCCTGAGGAGTGTCTTCATGAATATCCTCTTCCTGGACATCCTCACGATTCCCCTTTGTAGATGACTAAGTATCAAACTGAACTTGCTGAAACTGTTGTACATTAGCCTATTTCAAATCATTACTTACATCTAAATTTGATAGAGAAAGTTCATTAAATGTTACATCTCTATTTATGATGACTTTGTGGACAATAGGATTCCACAATCTATATCCCTTAACACCATCACCATATCCAACAAAGGTCAATTTTCTTGATTTAGGATCTAGTTTGAAACGCTGATTTCTGGGATTAAGAGCATATGCTTCACAACCATATACTCTAAGATTAGAATAATCACATTGTTGACATGTCCATACCTATTCTAGAATTTTGTAGTCAATGGTTGTTGACGGTGATTGATTGAACAGGTAACAAGCTGTAAGCATTGCCTCTCCCCACAATTCCTGTTGCAAGTTTGCATTATTGAGCATACTCCTTGCCCTTTCAAGAAGATTCTTGTTCATGCATTTAGCAATGCCATTCTGCTGTGGAGTGTAAACAGTGGTCTTATGCCTCTTGATCCCATCCTTCTTGGAATAATTATCAAATTCCTTAGAAGTAAACTCAGTTCCATTATCTCTTCTAAGACATTTAATGAACCTGCTAGTTGGCTTTTCAACCAAAGCTCTAAACTACTTAAATATATAAAAAATGTCAGCTTTTCTCTTTAACAAATAGATCCAGACTTTCCTTGAGTAATCATCTATAAAACTGACGAAATATGATGATCCCCCATAAGAAATTTTAGGAGATGGTCCCCATAGATCAGAACGAATATAGTGTAGGATACCTTTACTAGTATGTTTTCCATATTTAAAATTTTGTCTAGCTTGTTTACCATAAACACAATGCTCACAAAACTTCAAATCTACCGATTTTAAACTAGGAAGCAACTTTCGATCAGCAAGTACCTTCATTCCTCTTTTACTGATATGACCTAACCGCTAATTCCATAGACGAGTGAAGTTTGCTGCACCAACTGATGCTATTGTTGCTTGATCGATTTCCGTTCTCCCTTCAAGTTTATGCAGGTTCCCGACTCTGTTTTCCTTCATAACAACCAAGATACCTTTCGATATCTTCATGAATCACCTTGAACCACAAATTTGTAACTAGCATTATCAAGAACTCCCATTGATAGTTTATACAGGTTCCCGACTCTGTTTGCCTTCATATCAACCAAGATATCGTTCGATATCTTCATAACTCCACCTTGAACCGCAAATTTGTAACCAATGATTATCAAGAACTCCCATTGATATCAAGTTCTTCCTTAGTTCATGTACATATCTCACATCTATTAGAGTCCTAACAATCCCATCATACATTTTAATTCTAATACTCCCTATCCCAACAGTTTTACATGTAACATTATTTCCCATATAAACTATACTGTCATCTACATATTGGTATGTGTGAAACCAACTTCTATGAAGACACATGTGATGAGATGCTCCAGAATCAACTAACCAACCATAATGATATTCTAAGACATTAGAAGTAGTTAATATCTCATCAATCATACCTGAATCATTTTCTGCTATGTTTTCCTCATTTGTAGAGTTCTCCTCCCTAGAAGATTCCTTGCGTTTCCAACAGTATTTCTTAAGATGTCCTACTTTATTGCAAAACCAACACTTCAATTTACTCTTTTTTCCCTTCGACTTTGATCTTGACGAACCCCTTGAATGTTGTCCTCTTTCATTGGTTATTCCCCTAGCCATCATTACTTCTGATGTCGAGTTTTCAAGACTAGGTTTCTTTCGAGTTTCTTCAGAAATTAAGGCTCCCACAACATCATCAAAGGTAATAGACTCAACAAAACTAAATCTGATAGAGGTTACAAAATGTGCTCAAGACTCAGGCAGAGAGCACAACATTAAAATTGCCTTGTCTTCATATTTAATAATATCTTCCTACTAGACAACTGAAAAACAAGAGTATTGAACGCATTCAAGTGATCAGAAAATTTTGTACCTTCTTTCATATGCAAGGTAAATAACTATCGCTTCAGGAGGATTTTATTTGTCAAGGATTTAGTCATATACAAAATTTCTAGTTTTGTCCAGAGACTTGCTGCTGTAGTTTTAGACACAATGTTAAATAAAACATCATCAACCAAGCATATCAAATAACACTTGGAGCTTTTTCATCTATCTCATTCCAGTATTCATTGGACATATCATAGGGCTTCTTGGTTTTCCCTACCAACGCCTTCGCCACTCCTTGCTGTATCAGCATATCTCTCATCTTGACCTTCCATAACTCAAAATTGTTACTCCCATTGAATTTTTCAATTTCAAATTTAAAACTCTATGTTTTTGCCATTTTCTCAAGAAATTTTCAATGAACCAATTTTAGCCTTAAAAAAAAATTATTCCAAACTTTTTATTATTCCAAAACTTTCCAGTTTCAACCTTCCAAAAAAAATTTTAATCCAATTTTTTTTTAATTATTCCAAAACTTTCCAGTTTTAGCCTTCCAATAAAAAAATTTATTCCAAACCTTTTTATTATTTTTCAAACTTATGATAAAACTTGCTGCACAAAGCTTGACTTACAATTTCTTTTTTTATATATATAGCAATATATATATAAATATATATATTCAGAATTTTTGAAAAAAGTATTTTTATTTACCACTCTCCAAACACAAAACGCAACATCAATCTTCGCAGACTCCTTCAACGACAACCTCCAGCAACAAGCACACTTCGGTGGGAAGATGTAAAAATCCTCACTTCAGTCAAAGAGCTCATCAAGATTCTTGGTGCAGAGATGAGATGATTCCTTCAGTGCAGAGGAAAGAACATGGGCCTTTATTCTATTTCACCCAAACCCAATTAGGTAGTAAACATGATTTTGCCTCGAACCTCCTTGTTCTTCTTTTCGGCCAACAAATCCGATGGTCATCTTGAAAGAGTGACATTTAATGAGTCTATAGTCACGGTCCCATGTGAGGCCAATCCCACCTTATTTGCAGCTTCGTGCGAGGGTCGGGTGGGAGTGGGGATGACCCCCATGAAAAAACACAAACAATCAGTCTTTCTTGGTATGTGGGAAGCACGGTCATAGTTACTTCTTCAAATTTTGTGGTCAAATCAAATCTTGTGACATTCTTCATCAGAATGGTCACCAATGTTGGTCCTCCCATGTCTATTTGTAGGGACATGGTGATTTCTCCAAGAGGGGTCTCGGTGACAGTGAAGCCAAGGAAGCTGAAGTTTACAGAGAAAAACCAAAAGTTGAGCTACAAGCTAAGCGTCAGTGCCAAGCCTGTGAAACTCCTCCTAGGAAATGCAGAAACAGTATTAAAACTTCTCCTAGGAAATGCAAAAAATTAAAACTCAGTAAAAATAGAGTAAATTTTGTTATAGCCTACTTAAAACTCCATAAAAATAGAATAAATTTTGTTATAGACTACTTAGGCAACCTTTTTGAGGATGGAAGAGATTTGACTACTTAGAAGGATGCTCTCTTAGACCTTGATTTGCACATACATAAGTACAGAAAGTGGGTAAGATGTGAATTTTGTAGGTTGAAACTTTTAACTCTGAACTAAGAAATGATTTAGATCAATATAGCTATTGGAAAGATAACTTCATAGGACCATTTTAATGAAAATTCAATTCTTGGAAATTACTTTTGGTTATTTAAGAAATTAGGAGAACATAACAAAAATTAATAGAACATAGCGCTTGACTTGAATTTTTTTATTTATCAATGTGCATGACTAGCTTTCATGGATTCTATTAAACCTAGATTGTATAGATTTCCGTAATCAAGTAGGCATGGAGATATTGAAACATAATTCACTAGAAAGAGCAGTGTGGATGGCTAGATCTACCTTGGATATGGACTTGTATAGCTTTCCATAATTGAGCAGGAAGGGAGATGTTGAAACATAATTGACTTGTATAGCATTTCATAGTCAATTTTTCATCGATTGACACAATTAGGATCCTATGGTTACAACTTGTATATTGTTTTCTTAATTTTCAATGGGTTTTTTCTTTAGTCCAAGTCCTTAGCACAAAGACCTTTTTGATATTTTGCTACAACGATCTTTTTGCGAACTGATTTTTATTTGATATCTCTTTTCTGTTAATTAACTTGGAATTTAGGATCAATTTCCTTTTAAAATGTTTTAAAACATGACAAATATCCATACAATTTATTAAATATGAATTTATAAACTAAAAACCCTAACATGAATTCAACTCCAAACAAAACAAAACCAAACCAAGGCATAATTATTAAGAAGTAATGCAAATAAACAAGTGGGGCTACTAAAGCCAACAAATCGCTACCTTTAGCATTAGATAAAATTAGTTAGATGTTGGATACATGTCGAGCCTGCAATTAACTATTGTCCGCTGCCAATCATCAGACATTCGTGCTCTGGGTAAGGTGTTCACTGTTTCTTAATTTTGTTGTTTTGTTAATATAATTTTGAATTTTAATGTTTTGGCATTTGAATGAATGATGAGCAGAGCTATAGACTTGACGGGTTGTGCCAGTTTCAAATGTTATGAAGATGGATCAACACATTTCGTGTTCAGCCCCATAGAGGCTATCAGAGCGTTCAAGGGATATGGAGGGAGGCGTGTCTGGTTTGATACCTTAGACGGCTATGGCCAAGGAAACAAACATTCATTGTCTTTGGGAGATGGGTCTGGTGTTCCTAGGGAAGCGGTGGAGGCATTGAAGGCCATATTGGATGAAGAGAGTCTAGATCTGATGTGGGAAGAAGGAGATGTGTTGTTGCTGGATAACTTGGTTGTTCAGCATGTGAAGGCCTTCAAAGCCTCCACGTCGAGTCCTTATATCCATGTGTAAGTAGTAGCTTATTTACTGCAGATGAACGACTCAGAGAAGAGAAATCTAACAATGTGTACTTAGTTCTTTTGTATGTGTATGGTTCAGACTTTGCAACCAAAGAGACTTGAAAATATTACAACCTTGATTGTAATGTTATTTGATTTTGTGATCTAGCTCAAATTTGCATGGATTCCTCTCCAGAACTATGCCAATGAGAATTTCTCCCTGAGACGAGTCTTGATTGTAGGGTGTAGCATGTACTATGTAACATGAATTGACTTTAGTCACCTTTGCGTAGCACTGAAGGGGTTAGTGATATCTTAGCGGACGCAACTGCTATGGATTTCAATAGAATATTGTGAATTCGTTAAGGATCGAGACACAACTGCTATGGATTTCAACAGTATATTGCAAATTCGTTAAGGATCCATCTGCATCCCCATAAATATTGTTTGAACCCTATAAAGGGATGTGCATATGCCCCCGACTACATGCCAACAAAAATTATTAATAAATAACAATAAAAGGGATGTGTATATGCCCCCAACTACTTGCCAACAAAATTTATTAATAAATAACAATAAAAGATCAATTACTAATTAACAATGATTTGAAAAGAGAACTGTAAACCACAATCATTTAATAGACTGGGGAAGTCAAGAGAGCCTATTTATGTTCACTACATTTGGATCAGCATGCAAACACAACTGTCACCAGATGTCGGAGTTCGTATAATCCATGACATTGGGCTTGCATGCATTTTGTATCTAAAGAACATTTTGCATGCATTTTGTATCTAAAGAACATTTTGAAAAGCTCAGGATTTATTGAACACTGTCGATTTATTTCAATCAGGTATTTCTTTAATGTTGGGGATTTCTTGAAGGATGGCACCTCCGTGAAGAGGATTTCTTGAAAGCTGTAGCAAATGATGCAATGAAGATGGGGATTTCTTGAAGGATGCCACCCCCGAATGAGGATTTCGTGAATGCTACAACAATTGATGCAATGACGCTGCCATTACAGAATTTTCTTTAATAAATTTCATCTTCCTTTTAAAACCCTAACCGATGAACCATGCCTTCATCAAAACCACTGACGATGCATCTAACTTAATCCTTGCATATTTATTCAGCTTCATTTTTTTTCCCCCTCAGGCTTGTAGAAAATCAATTCTTCGTTAATGGAATCCACAGAGTAGCATGACAGTTCTTCCAGATCGGGATCGAGAGACTGGATTGAAAACCGAGCCGAAGCACAATTCTTCGTTAATAAAGTTACTTTTTATTAATTTTCTTTGGAAGTTTGGAGAAGCTATATATGCGGTCTTCTACAACTGAAAGCGAAGGTATAGGCTTACGTTTTATTAGTTGTCTTTGGAAACCATGGAAAAACTAGATATGCGGGATTCTTCAATTGAAAGAAGGGAATTTTTCTATTACAATTTTGTAAGCGAAGACTATTTATTTGGTTGTCTTTTCCATTTGGTCTTCATAATTATTAATCCTTCTACAATTGAATCTTAATATTTGCAACCACAAAATAAAATAATTTAAAAAATTGGAAGCTTCTTATACATACGAAGCGAATTGAACATAAATTAATTAAACACAACTGACTATCAGTGAACAAAGATTTAATAAGATTCTGGATTCACGTAATTTATGATATTTTAGCATTTTTAAAGAAATGTTTAGCATTTCCATTACACGATGGAAGTTGAAGTAAAAATCTTGGAGTTCACCACGACCTCATACTACAACTCTTCAAACATGTTCTCGTGCGGTCTCCTGTCCTCTCTCACTAATCACAACTAAACCAGAAAAATAAAATACATAAATTACAAGAAACACCAACACATAAACACAACATACAGTATAACACATCATAAGCAAAAACACAACGTCGCTCTTTAATGCGCAAATATGAACTACAGTACCTGAGAGACAGAGTAAATAGAAACCATAGAAATGAAGTTATATATATATATATATCCTGCCATGAAATATAGTTAAATATTTTTACAATTGATGTTGAATATTGAGAGTTCCACAAAATAAAATAATTTAAAAAAAATTTAAAATATTAATTTTTTTAATATAAAGAAATTTAATACAAATTACTTCTACTAACCACAAATGCCGAAAAAAGAACAATGAAATAAATCAAACCCTAAAACACATATTTGAATCTTAGAAAAATCCACCAAGGAAGAGATTAAAAAAACTAACACAAATAACTAATTATAATAAAAAGAAAGCATATTAGATACTAGATGGTCTACCATTGAATTGAAACTTAATTGAGAACAACAAATTTTAATAAATAAAAAATATACTTATATGAACATAATAAGCTGAGTTGAATATTCCATGTGGTTGACTTTTTTACCCATTGTTAAAATACTTTATAGAATCTAGATTTCAATCCCACGCCCACCACCATCGAGAGAAGGAAATCGACACAAAAAATTATACCAAAATGTGGAAAGTTGCTGTGTAAGTAAGTGCATGGGCTACTCGAAGGCTACATCAACAACTCCGTTAGGAGGCAACACAACAACATAGTTTAAATGAGCATTTCAAAATGTTGAAAGTGGTTGTATAAGTAAGTGAATGGGGCTACTCAGAGGCTACAACAATAGCTCTGGTAGGAGGAAACACAACAACATAGTTTAAATGAGTCTTCTTCAGTAGAAACATGTTCACCTACTGGCATGGAGTTCAAGGGTTCGTGGAGATAAACGATCTGAGAGAAACTTCCAGAGATGGAAGAATACCCCAAGAGTTAAGGGCCTAGAATCAATCTAATGGCCAAGGAAAAACGTAAATATAGCAGGTATGTGGGTTCAGGAAGTATGGCATGGCCTCTCGTCAAGGACGTATATATGCAATTCTAATCTCGCGTACTTCTTTGGCTCATTCAAATAAACTTCATATATTTGCACTAAAATATTTTGAGAATCTGGAACTCAAACAATTTGAAACACCATTATTTTTTCATTCAGTCAATAACTGTGTAGATTGAAAATGTTCAACTATTTGTTCCACAACTATTGCCACAACTTTGTAGATGCGAAACCAAGTTGGTTGGACCAAGAAAAAGGGTTGCTTACATAGTCTTGTGGTGAATTTGCATGCAATGTACCTGGAAAGATGGAGTGATCACATGCAGAAGCCTTTGCATGGCCTTGCTGGTGGCAAAAGCCAGCCACTGCATTGCTTGTCAAAGGTTTTCAAAGTTTTCATATGTTCACGGTTGTCAAAGTGTGAAGGTTGAAATTATTGTCAGGATGCCAGAGCTAGCAAAAAGTCGTGCAATAACTTTCACAATTTTCAAAACCCAGCGATTACATTACTCCTTATTGCATGACAAGGAATAAAAATGATGTACAATGGGAGTTACCCATTATCAATGGGTCAATGTTTTATTAAAAAAAGAAATGGACATTGGGAGTTACCCATTATCAATCAATCAAATATATGCCTCTTGTTTCTCTTGAATATGATATTAACAAAAGTACATAAATGAACACAAAGGTTTACTATGGTAAAACTTCTGAGAGGGAAAAATCCACGGAGCAATGGTATCGGTCTTCCTTATTATTCAATGAATGAAGATTACAAAAGCTTACAACTCTTCCACTCTTATCTATGAGAATATAAGAAATATATACATTTCTTTCACGATTACTCTTAACTGAACAAACTAAATCAATTCGGTAAGTCCGTTATACAACCACCAAGAGAATGGTTGTCACCCGTTTCCAACAATCTCCACCTTCAAAACAATTTACCTAATACCTTGCTCATTGCTCTATTCATCACCTATCCTGCAAGCCTAGAGAAGCTAAGCATCACCGTAGCTTCTCTAAAGTAACCGGCTTCGTGAACATGTATGCACTATTCTCTTTAGTGTGAACATTTTCGAGAACCACTCCACCTTCATCAACAACATGTCTAACAAAATGATATTTTACAGGAATATGCTTTGTCTTACTGTGATAAGCTGGATTTTTATCCAAATGAATAGCACTTTGACTATCACAAAAAACTTTTATAGCATTCTGAACTTTTCCTAACTCACCCAACAAACATTTTAACCGGACTGCCTCTTTGCAAGCATGTGAAGTAGCTATATATTATGCTTCTGTAGTGGATAAAGCAACAATATTCTGAAGCTTTGACATTCAACTAATATCTCCACCCGCAAGAGTAAAGACATAACATGAAGTGGACCTCCTCTTGTCCAAATCACCTGCAAAATCAAAATCAACATAACCACATACTTCATCACTACAGCCATAAAAAGTGATACAATAGTTGTTTGTTTCTCTTAAGTACTGAAGCACCCATTTCACTGCTGCCCAATGCTCTTTTCCTGTATTTGCCATGTATTTACTGACAACACCAACTGCATGTGAAATATCCGGTCTTGTACTTATCATCACATACATTAGACTTCCTAGTGCATTAGCATATGGTATATGAGACATATACTGCTTTTCTTCATCATTTTTAGGACTCAAACCTGAAGAAAGCTTGAAATGAGAAGCTAAAGGGATATTAACAGGTTTCACCTTATTCATACTAAATCTCGGAAGTATTTTCTCCACATACTTCTTTTGTGATAACCACAGCTTGCCATTTTTCTTGTCTCTATGTATCTGCATGCTGAAGATCTGATTCGCTGCTCCTAGATCCTTCATATCAAATGTCCTAGACAACTGAGCCTTTAACCTGGTGATTTCAAACATGCTCTTGCTTGCGACAAGCATATCATCAACATATAACACCAAAATAATGAACATGTCATTTTCCAACTTTTTAAGGTACACACAATAATCATACTCACTCTTGGTAAAATTCTGACTCACTATGAAAGAATCAAATTTCTTGTACCATTTCCTAGGAGACTGTCTCGGGCCATACAATGATTTTCTAAGCTTGCAAACAAACCTCTTGTTGCGATTCTGAACGAACCCTTCTGGTTGTTCCATGAAAATTTCCTCATTTAAAATATCCATGTAAGAAAGTTGTTTTGACATCTGGCTGCTCTAATTCCAAATAATATGAGGCAACTGGTGCTAACAAAATTTTGATAGAAACAAGTTTTACAATTGGTGAAAAAATCCCATGAAATTGAATACCTTCTTTCTGAGAAAACCCTTTTTTGCAACCAGTCTCGCTTTGTACTTCGGTACAATGTCATCAACTCATTTCTTTAGTTTGTACACTTATTTGCAACCAACCAATTTTCTACTCTCTGGAAGTTCTACAATATCCCATGTCTTGTTCTTTGCCAAAGAATCCATTTCTTCTTTCATTGCAAGTTTCCATTTGTCACTGTCAGACACTTTCAATGCTTCCTGATAACTGCCAGGTTCTCCTTCATTAGAAATGAAAGCAATGGATGTGAAAAAATCATCATACCTCTTTGGAAAAGTTATGTCCTGTGTAGATCTCCATAGAGATTGTTGTGGTATTTATGTCTACTCATCCTCTTCCTTAGGATTTTCCTCATGAATATCCTCTTCCTGGACATCCTCATGATTCCCCTTTGTAGATGACTAAGTATCAAACTGAACTTGCTGAAACTGTTGTACATTGGCCTATTTCAAATCATTACTTACATCTAAATTTGATAGAGAAAGTTCATTAAATGTTACATCTCTGTTTATGATGACTTTGTGGACAATAGGATTCCACAATCTATATCCCTTAATACCATCACCATATCCAACAAAGGTCAATTTTCTTGATTGAGGATCTAGTTTGGAACGCTGATTTTTGGGAATAAGAGCATATGCTTCACAACCATATACTCTAAGATTAGAATAATCACATTGTTGACATGTCCAAACCTATTCCGTAATTTTGTAGTCAATGGTTGTTGATGGTGATCGATTGAATAGGTAACAAGCTATAAGCAATGCCTCTCCCCACAATTCTTGCTGCAAGTTTGCATTATTGAGCATACTCCTTGCTCTTTCAAGAAGAGTCTTGTTCATGCATTCAGCAATGCCATTCTGTTGCGGAGTGTAAATAGTGGTCTTATGCCTCTCGATCCCATCCTTCTTGCAATAATTATCAAATTCCTTAGAAGTAAATTCAGTTCCATTATCTGTTCTAAGACATTTAATGAACCTTCCAGTGCGCTTTTCAACCAAAGCTCTAAACTGCTTGAATATATAAAAAACATCAACTTTTCTCTTTAACAAATAGATCCAGACTTTCCTTGAGTAATCATCTATAAAACTGATGAAATATGATGATCCCCCATAAGAAATTTTAGGAGATGGTCCCCATAGATCAGAATGAATATAGTCTAGGATACCTTTACTAGTAAGTTTTCCATATTTAAAATTTTGTCTAGCTTGTTTACCATAAACACAATGCTCACCAAACTTCAAATCTACCGATTTTAAACTAGGAAGCAACTTTTGATCAGCAAGTACCTTCATTCCTCTTTTGCTGATATGACCTAACCATTGATTCCATAGACGAGTGAAGTCTACTGGACCAACTGATGCTACTGTTGCTTAATCGATTTTCGTTCTCCCTTCAAGTTTATACAGGTTCTCGACTCTATTTTCCTTCATAACAACCAAGATACCTTTCTATATATTCATGAATCCTCCTTGAACCACAAATTTGTAACCAGCAGTATCAAGAACTCCCATTGATAGTTTATACAGGTTCCCGACTATGTTTTCCTTCATAACAACCAAGATACATTTCAATATCTTCATAACTCCACCTTGAACCATAAATTTGTAACCAGCATTATCAAGAACTCCCATTGATATCAAGTTCTTCCTTAGTTCATGTACATATCTCACATCTGTTAGAGTCCTAACAATCCCATCATACATTTTAATTCTGATACTCCCTATCCTAACAGTTTTACATGTAACATTATTTCCCATATAAACTATAATGTTATCTATAGATTGGTATGTGTGAAACCAACTTCTATGAAGACACATGTGATGAGATGCTCCAGAATCAACTAACCAACCATAATGATATTTTGAGACATTAGAAGTAGTTAATATCTCATCAATCATACCTAAATCATTTTTTGCTATGTTTTTCTCATTTGTAGAGTTCTCCTTCCTAGAAACTTACTTGTGTTTCCAACAATCTTTCTTAAGATTTCCTACTTTAATGCAAAACCAACACTTCAATTTACTCTTTTTTCCCTTCGACTTTGATCTTGATGTACCCCTTGAATGTTGTCCTCTTTCATTTGTTATTCCCTTGGCCATCATTACTTCTGATGTCAAATTTTCAAGACTAGATTTCTTTCAAGTTTCCTCATAAATTAAGGCTCCCACAACATCATCAAAGGTAATAGACTCAACAAAACTAAAACTGATAGAGGTTACAAAATGTTCCCAAGACTCAGGCGGAGAGCACAACATTAAAATTGCCTTGTCTTCAGATTGAATAATATCTTCCATACTAGACAACTGACAAACAAGAGTATTGAACACATTCAAGTGATCAGAAATTTTTGTACCTTCTTTCATACACAAGGTAAATAAC
>LPNX010742543.1:121490-158880 GCA_001517045.1 Pseudotsuga menziesii
CTCTTTCACCCAAACCCGGCAACCAACATCACGCAGGCTCAAATCACTCTTTAGTCTCCAAGCTCAGCAGTCTGCAACATGCATGTTCTTCCAGCCTTCTCCTCCAAGGACTGATTTCTCCACTGGTTTCTTCACAGCATCAACACAGCTCACCTCTCAACAGTCTATTCCAGTCATGTCCCCTAGCACTCTGGCTCTGATACCACTTGTTGGATCTGAGATCCACAAAGAAAGTAATACATAGAAGATATTAACAGAAATACATAAATGAACACAAAGGTTTACTATTGTAAAACTCCTGAGAGGGAAACATCCATGGAGCAATGGTATCGATCTTCCTTATTATTCAATGAATGAAGATTACAACAACTTACAACTCTTTGACTCTTCTCTACGAGAATACAAAAAATATATGCATTTCTTTCACGGTTACTCTTAACTGAACAAACTAAATTAATTCGGTAAGTCTGTTATGCAGCCATCGAGAGAACGGTTGTCACCTGCAAAATTAATCCAATCATTGTCATTTCAATTAAAGCTAGGTCCACAATAGTCATCTACTTTTTCAATATTCAATTAATTTATGCTCTTCATTTTATTATTAAACTTTTGGAAAAGAACAGGGTACAATAATTAAAGACAAAAAAAATTAACCAAGTGATATTTTATGTATAAAACAGACAGGTAGCCCTTTCTCCACTATTAGAATAGGTGAACGGTGAAGTCATTGTAGTTTGCATCAATATTATTTCTCTAAGTAGTATAATAGTTAAAGTAAGGTCCACTAAGGAATTTCTTTAGTATGGTATTTACTAATTCACTACTATCGTAGTTGAATTATTGAGTGTACTAGTGTGCAAGCTTTTGAAAAAGTAGATGCAGTGACGTCGGCTCGTCGCCGACTCATGAGAAGGGAAAATCAAAGACTATGATAGCTATCTACCACCAATGAAAGATAATAAAAAATACTATTTTTAAAAAATTTATTTAATAAAATAAGTTTTCAACTATAGAATAAAAAAAAATTATAAAATCCAGAGAAAATTAATAGGGGTCACCTAAATATATATATATCTCCTTTAGGGGACATAACAAAATAAACATACATTTTTAAATATAGGCTAAAAGTGTATCGGATCTATGTATAACCTATAAAGTGTTACCCTATCCCCATTTATAACTCAAACTTGAAACCTGAGGCAATTACGTGTAAGGTTGCGAGCAGGAAATTATGTGTAAGGTTGCAAGCTAGTAGGGACAAAACACCCCTCATCGCATTAAATTAGACTCAAAGGATATAACATGGGGTTTAATTTGATGATCGAGAAGAATAAAATTGAATTTACAGTAAAATCTCGTTCATATAAAAAGTAAAAAGAAAAGGAGTTCACCAGTGAAGCGACGATATGCATTGATCGGATGACCGGCCGCGTGTGACTGGTCACGTCCGACGCGGCCGGTCGTCCGATCGGTGCATATCGTCGGGCAAATAGGTCCCGGCAAACGAAAATACTATTGGTAAGTATTTATTGATTAATATTAAATTATAAATTATTTTAATAACATTGTTTTTTTTAAATGTAAACATATAGGTATATAGTAGTTTTAAATAATTGTAATTAACAAAATATTAAATTTTTTAAATTTATTTTGTAACTTTTTTAACCTATTTTTGGTAAGTTTGAACTTCTACAAATTCAAGTTTCAAAATTTTCACTCAAAGAAGTTTAGACCTCCATCACGATAAAAGGTTGTAGAAATGTGCAATGTTTCCATTATTCCTTGACCTCTATCACAATGAATGACTTAAAAAATTAATCTCAATAAATAAGTAAAAACGTCTCTAAGCATGTTGACCTCTATCAAAATGAATGACTTAAGATATTAATCTCAATAAATAAATAAACATGTCACACTGAATAAAGATATTAATCTTACTAAATAGGTAAACATGTCTCTAAGCATGTTGAATGAACTCTCATTAAAAGTTATAAACAAGTACAACATTTTTCTTGCCATTAAGTAATCTTCATTTCAAATTTAACAAGATATATATATATATTTTTTAATTTTGGTTTTAGTTTACTGGGAAAAACATATTTTGACAGTCAACAATGCAATCACAACCTCAATTGTATCCATGCTTTCCATGTAGTGAGCAGTGACATTAGCAACAACAATATTTCTTTTATTTGTGTTCACATTTTTAGTCATAGATGCCTACAATAATGTTTTAGTAGAATGATGTTATCCCACTAATGTAGAGTTTAGATTTAATGTTGTAACTTCATTTGAGCGAAAAGTGGCACATCCATTTGTGCACTATCTCCTTAGATGTTTTCATGGTTTAGGAAAATGGGAATCCCAATCATTTTGAAATCACCCATTTCAGTGCAGAAACACATCAACCCACGGGTAAGTGGGACTCACTGCAATACAAATGCAATTTAAATATACTCAAGAAACATTATGGAGAAAACAAGAAGTGACTTATATAATTGTAACTAGTAATCCCAACCCTTTGGCCTCTTTGATATAGTCCTAACAACTTATATTTTAACATATTAAGGACTTCTAATCCATTAGAGGAAATTCTTTTCCACTTTATATTTGTTTTATTTAGGAAAATGTAGCTGAAAAAACTTTCAATCGATCAACTTCTATCGAATCATGCAAAATTTGACCACTTAGTAAGCTACCTATTAATTCACTCATAAGAAAAGTTACTACTTCATTTCCATATATTTACAGGCTCTAATTTATTTCATTTTATTCTAACATCTTAATAAAAAAAACTCATTCTAAAAATGTCATTTTTTTCACTTGATATTTATGCAACTCAAGATTACAATATTCTTAAACACATAATCCATATAAATATTTTTTAAGGTTTTATAAATCTTTGTCATTAATCCCAAAAAAAATGACAAGTGTAAAAATTTGAAAGGAAAAGGAGACCAAACTTAAAACGCCTAAAAATAAATTTGACCAATTAGGTAGTAAACATGATTGTGCCTCGAATCTCCTTGTTCTTCTTTTCGGCCAACAAATCCAATAACAACGAATCCAATGGTCGTTTTGAAAGAGTGACAATTAATGAGTCTATAGTGACGGTCCCATGTGAGGCCAAGCCCACCTTATTTGCAGCTTCATGCGAGGGTCGGGTGGGAGTGGGGATGACCCCCATGAGAAACACAAACAATCAGTCTTTTTTGGTATGTGAGAAGCACGGTCATAGTTACTTCTTCAAATTTTGTGGTCAAATCAATGATGGAGTAGGAGAGGGAGAGCAATAAGCACCCCGCAGCACAGTAATTAATGTTGCGGCTATGGGGCATAGCAACCGTTGGATTTGATAGTTACTTCTTCAAATTTTGTGGTCAAATCAATGATGGAGTAGGAGAGGGAGAGCAATAAGCACCCCGCAGCACAGCAATTAATGCTACGGCAGTGGGGCATAGCAACCGTCGGATTTGATCCCATTGTTGATCTAACGGTTGCTGTACCCCACAACCACAGCATTAATTGTTGTGCTACGGAGTGCTTATTGCTCTCCGTAGAAGAGCAGGGTCTTACGACCTGCCTAACGCATTTGTCATCAAGGAAATACGTGGTGAATTTTTATTTGTTAAATGGATGATGAAATGCAACAGTTCATTCCAAATGCAAACTTCAATAGAAAAATGCCTACAGCATAAAAATGTTTTTTTTAAAGTAGTAAAGCATTTACATGATTAACAAAATGAAATTCATTTTTAAGATAGTAAGGTATTTACGTTATTGATAAAATGGAATTATTTTAAAAAAAAATTGTTTGATCGAAAGGAATTTGCTAACATTTTGAAATTGCATATTACATTTAAAAAAATTAAAAATGATAAATTCATATGTAAATAAAAACTTTTGTTATAAAAAATAATATTTTTGCATGAAGAGGCACTCTACAGCTCAGTATGAGGGAGATCTTGTAACATTTGTCGAATATTGTATGAGGAAGATCTTGTAACGTTTGTGGAGGAAGATATTTTAATGTTTGACGAATTTTGTAACATTTGTCGAATCTTGTATGAGGGAGATATTGTAACGTTTGTAACAAAAGAATAATAAAAAATAATACATATTATGTTGGCCATTACTAATAAGACTTGTATTTTCATTTGAATGAAATCAATGGCTATATAATACACTAAAGCTAATATTCACAACAACAACAAAAAATTATATAAACCAAAATGGCCATTCTCTAGCTCCAGTGCCAATATTAATTGCAAAACCTTGCCTAAGTTTTAATTGCAAAAGCATACGTGAGTTTTAACGTTGAATGTTTTTTCCAGCCTAATCATTTAAAATATGTCTCACTTAAATAGCTTTAAATAGATCCTTTGATACTCGAAGATACCAAATCCCAAAGGAGTAAAGCAAAGAATTCCCAACTGCCATTACACCAAGAACTCCACAAAAGAGAAGATATCTGGCGGTAATAAATGCATGAGGGGTCTCAGTGAGAGTGAAGCCGAGGAAGCTGAAGTTTACAGAGAAAAACCAAAAGTTGAGCTACATGTTGAGTGTCAGTGCCAAGCCTATGAAACTTCTCCCGGGAAATGCAGAAAAAATATTAAAACTTCTCATGGGAAATGCAAAAAATTAAAACTCAAAAAAATAGGGTAAATTTTGTGATAGCCTACTTAGATCTCCATAAAAATAGAATAAATTTTGTTATAGACTATTTAGGAAACATTTTTGAGGATGGAAGAGATTTGACTACTTAGAAGGATGCTCTCTTAGACCTTGATTTGCACCTACATAAGTGCAGAAAGTGGGTAAGATGTGAATTTTGTAGGTTGAAACTTTTAGCTTTGAACTAAGAAATGAGTTAGATCAATATAGCTATTGGAAAGATAACTTCATAGGATAATTTTAATGAAAATTCAATTCTTGGAAATTACTTTTTGGTTATTTAAGAAATTAGGAGAACATAACAAAAATTAATAGAACATAGCGCTTGACTTGAATTTTTTTATTTATCAACGTGCATGACTAGATTTCGTGGATTCTATTAAACCTAGATTGTATACATTTCCGTAATCAAGTAGGCATGGAGATATTGAAACATAATTCATTGGAAAGAGCAGTGTGGATGGCTAGATCTACCTTGGATATGGACTTGTATAGCTTTCCATAATTGAGTAGGAAGGGAGATGTTGAAACATAATTGACTTGTATAGCATTTCACAGTCAATTTTTCATCGATTGACACAATTAGGATCCTATGGTTACAACTTGTATATTGTTTTCTCAATTTTCAATGGGTTTTTTCTGTAGTCCAAGTCCTTGGCACAAAGACCTTTTTGATATTTTGCTACAGTGATCTTTTTGCAAACTGATTTTTATTTGATATCTCTTTTCTGTTAATTAACTTGGAATTTAGGATCAATTTCCTTTTAAAATGTTTTAAAACATGACAAATATCCATACAATTTATTAAATATGAATTTATAAACTAAAAACCGTAACATGAATTCAACTCCAAACAAAACAAAACCAAACCAAGGCATAAATATTAAGAAGTAATGCAAATAAACAAGTGGGGATGATAAAGGCAACAAGTCCCTACCTTTAGCATTATATATAATCAGTTAGATGTTGGATACATGTCGAGCCTGCAATTAACTATTGTCGGCCACCAATCATCAGACATTCGTGCTCTGGGTAACGTGTTCACTGTTTCTTAATTTTGTTGTTTTGTTAATATAATTTTGAAGTTTAATGTTTTGGCATTTGAATGAATGATGAGCAGAGCTCTAGACTTGACGGGTTGTGCCAGTTTCAAATGTTATGAAGATGGATCAACACTTTTCGTGTCCGGCCCCATGGAGGCTATCAGAGCGTTTGAGGGATACGGAGGAAGGCGTGTCTAGTTTGATACCTTAGCCGGCTATGGCCAAGGAAACAAACATTCATTGTCTTTGGGAGATAGGTCTGGTGTTCCTGGTGAAGAGGTGGAGGCATTGAAGGCCATATTGGATGAAGAGAGTCTAGATATGATGTGGGAAGAAGGAGATGTGTTCTTGCTGGATAACTTGGTTGTTCAGCATGCGAAGGCCTTCAAAGCCTCCACGTCAAGTCCTTATATCCATGTGTAAGAAGTAGCTTATTTACTGCTGATAAACGACTCAGAGAAGAGAAATATAATGATGTGTACTTAGTTCTTTTGTATGTGTATGGTTCAGACTTTGCAATCAAAGAGACTTCAAAATTTTACAACCTTGATTGTAATGTTATTTTATTTTGTGATCTAGCTCGAATTTGCATGGATTCCTTTCCAGAACTATGTCAGTGAGAATTATGCCCTAAGACGAGTCTTGATTGTAGGGTGTAGCATGTACTATGTAACATGAATTGACTTTAGTCATCTCTGCATAGCACTGAAGGGGTTAGTGATCTCTTAGCGGATGCAACTGCTATGGATTTCAACAGAATATTGTGAATTCGTTAAGGATTGAGACACAGCTGCTATGGATTTCAACAGTATATTTCAAATCCGTTAAGGATCCATCTACATCCCCATAAATATTGTTTGAACCCTATAAAGGAATGTGCATATGCCCCTGACTACATTCCAACAAAAATTATTAATAAATAACAATAAAATCGGATGTGCATATGCCCCCGACTACATGCCAACAAAATTTATTAATAAATAACAATAAAAGATCAATTACTAATTAACAATTATTTGAAAAGAGAACCGTAAACCACAATCATTTAATAGACTGGGGAAGTCGAGAGAGCCTATTTAAGTTCCCTGCATTTGGCTCAGCATGTAAACACAACTGTCACCAAATGTCGGAGTTCGTATAATCCATGACATTGGGCTTGCATGCATTTTGTATCTAAAGAACATTTTGCATGCATTTTGCATCTAAAGAACGTTTTGAAAAGCTCAAGATTTCTTGAACACTATCAATTTATTCCAAACATGTATTTCTTTAACGTTGGGGATTTCTTGAAGGATGCCACCTGCGGGAATAGGATTTCTTGAAAGCTGCAGCAAATGATGCAATGAAGATGGGGATTTATTGAAGGATTCCACCCCCAGACGAGGATTTCATGAATGCTACAACAAATGATGCAATGACACTGCCATTACAGAATTTTCTTTAATAAATTTCATCTTCCTTTTAAAACCCTAATCGACGAACCATCCCTTCATCAGAACCACTGACGATACAGCTAACTTAATCCTTGCATCTTTATTCAGCTTTAGTTTTTTTCCCCCTCGGGCTTGTAGAGAATCGATTCTTCGTTAATGGAATCCACAGAGTAGCGCGACAGTTCTTCCAGATCGTGATCGAGAGACTAGATTGAAAACTGAGCCGAAGCACTGTCAACATCTGATTTGCGAGGAGGAAACAACAGTTGTGACAGAGATGTCGAGGGTTCTATTCCCGCAAACAGCAGCTCTTGGAATGTAAGCAAATCTATGATATCAGTTCTCAAAGTAATAATTTTGAGGTAAAAACAGACACTGTTAATCTATTAAACGTGTTGAACTGGCATTTTTTCTTTAAAGTATCATGTGTAAGCCATGACACCGAAAAGGTTAAAATACTTTTTTTCTAAATATTCACGATGGATGAAGAAGCATGTGCAATCATATAGAAAACATTGATTTTAACACAAGTTCATCTTTCTATTTAATGTTTAGATGATAAAAAGATTGAACAACAGGTTCAAAAGAGTGTGATCAACTCCTCATAAGACCTTACATGTAATCTTACAATGCAATTTTATGATGCAATCTTATATGATGATGCAATCTTATGCGATGCAACCTCAAGCAGGATTTATGCAGGTAGGAAATTGAAATAGGATAAAGCGCATAGGAAAAGAAAATAAAAAGTACCGAGCTGGGTTAGGTCTCACATGATTAGTTCTTACCTTGAAGAAAAAAAGGTTCTTGGCCTAATAAGAAAATCAGTGTATGTTATTCTGGTCCAAATATGATAACCCACATTTTGTGATGCATTAAACAGAGCGACAAATTTGGTGGCTCTCTTTATTGAGCATTGTATACATAGGCACTCTCTGCTTCTTTCTTGGAGATGAATTCTCTATGATTAGAACCAGAAAGAGATGAAATTAAGCAGCTACTTCCTTAATTCTTAGCTACTATACTGTTAATGTGACGAAATCAGGAAGGGTCGAACAAACTCGTGCATTTCCAGGCATATGTTGATAAAAGAAACATCTTCCCAGTTTCTCTTGCATTTGAACCTGTCTTTAGTTCTTTTCCACCTTATTGAAATTTTCTATCATAGCATAATCCACGGGATTCCAATGTCTTTCAATTGTTTTGAGTACGGTTGTTTGTCATAGAGCGAACCAGTTGGGAGTCGTTTCTTGGGAGAAGACACAAAGCTCTGTTTTGTTTCTATTTCAGGTCATTGAATGTAACTCTGGCCGGTAATATCTAGATCATAGTCTCCAGTAGACAACAACGGCGGGTTTCTCAGTGAAATCTTTGCTAGAGAAACATCCACGGTAAGCTCGTCGGTGCTCTGAGATTAGTTGGCAAGCGAGAGATTGGTCGACCGTTGTTTAATGGCCTTCTCTGTTTGTTGCGTACAGACCTTCGTCATAAGCCTCCTCTGTGATAGTCTTCAGGTCAGAGATCAGTTGTACTAAACTATACCCTTTCACCCTTTCATTTCATATATTTTTTTCTTAAAAACCCTGACCATATATGTAGACCAGACCTAAGGGATGCTTTTTTTCCTTATTTTCAATTAGGTTTTACTTGTTTTTGGTTATGAATTTTTATAGAATAATAAAAATATTGCTAAATTTTATAGAGTGTTGGTGTTTGTGCACCATTGCTATTTTAAATATATTCTTACCTTTGGAATGGCTATGTGTACAATGCAGCAGCTGGTGAATTCAGTATCTAGTACAGGAGAGGCTCTCCATCCTCTCTGTAATGCCCTGGTTTTGACCCCGTTGCATTAGATGTATATGATGTATATATATATTGTAAATGATCACGGTGTGGAGCTAAAGACCAAGGCCCCACCATTGATCGGTTATGCTATGTTTTGGATTTAAATTGTCACCAATGGTATATCAGGGCATGTGGCATGTATTATGTTATCATCATGTAAATATGCATCTATAATTAATTAATGAACTCGACCAGCTACGATCGCGGCAACTAAAATGAGAAAGGGTCATGATTTTCAAAAGGATAAGGATGTGGGGGAATTTGTCAAACCTTGGCCAATGGGGTAAAAATCCATGTGTCACCTCTCTTTGTTTTGTCCCAACCACTTTCATTAAGAATGGCTGCTGGTGGTTGAGGCAGTTATGGTCTTGGAGGTGGGGTGGCAGGACTGTCAGCCCTCACCCACACGTACACTCCACCCATGGTTGACTTCACTATGGCTGGGAAAAAAAATGACTGCCATCACTCACACAAATTTTCCTCTCTCCACAACTGTGCTGAAGGCTCACACACTCTCCAATTCGCGGCCTCACGATTTTGTTGTTCATCCTCATGCATGAGCGGAAGTCTTGCTCACTCTCGTGCACAGGAGTTTTCTGGGTTTTACCCACGCCGTATTCCTCTAAGGATTTGTGAATGAAGTGGCTGAATCTTTTCCTCACAGGATGATTGTGGGGGTCTATGTTTTTGTTCCTCACGCACAGGTCGAGATACTATAAATTCGTCCCCAAGTGTGGTCTGCGTACGTTTTTCCTCAGCGGCCTCGATTGTGAAAAATGGACTGTTGTTTTCCCCGTGTATAATGGTAATGTATGCTGATTACATTTCAGAATTGTTGTTCCCCCCCCCCCCCCATGTTGTAAGTTGGTGCACTGATATGTTTAGTGGGACCGTGTAATCGCTTGGGAGCCGTTTTTCCCTCTTTAAGCTGTGACAACTAAATTAATTGCCTGAGTGCAATGGTCGGTCTTCGGACTGTGTTGGGAGCAGGGATGGGGGCTTAGTTTTGCTTGATAAACCTGGTGGTTGGAAACCACACAGATAGAGCTAGAGGGCTGGCCTTCTTCTCCATCACCCCTAAATAGCACTGGAAAGGAATGCAGGGCCTGAGGGACTGTTTAGCAGAGAAGGAACTGATTCCTTGTGTTGGGTGTGTTTGAGTGTCTTAGAGGTCAGGCTATTTTTGGTGTAGGTGTTCTTAGCTCTGTAATGGGATCACCAGCTTAGCATTTAGCCTTTCCCAACTCCTTAATGGCCTGATAAACCCATCTGTGTTGGCTTGGCTATGAGTTTTGTATATCCTTGGCTATGTGTAAGCCTGCTTGTTCCCTTATTCCTTGGAGAATCATGCCCAGCTCGGGGGTGGCAGTGCTGCTGAGAGATTAAGGAGCACGCTGGCCTATGGTTGGGTGGAACATTGCAGCGACGTAGCTGGTTGCGGAAGGAGTTTCTATAAGATAAGTAATCTTGTTCATTTTACTTCTGCAACCTCATTTTCTGTTAATAAAAATGATGAACATGTTAAATGAATGCATGCATGTATGAATGCTGTTGGTTTCCGATGTGTATGATGATTAATTGCATGTTTTACTTCAATGTATTTCCGTTCAGCATTTTGTTTCAGCATTTTTGTGCACGCACATGTTCATGGGGCTCTTAGCCCGCATGGTTAACGCCATGGTGATCGCGTCCTCTTCGCTGATCGGAGGCATGGGGATGTGACAGCATGGTATCAGAGCCATGTTGACAACAATGGGCCTCTATGGGCCAAGAATAAGCAACTAACAGAAGTTGTATTTCATTCTGCCCAGCAGAAGTCATAATATGAATGACTGTAAAATTGAGAAAATTTGGCTAAGTATGGAACAGTCAGGCCACTAATGGAAAGACTTCCGCCGTTGCAGAAGAGTTAGAAGTATCCCATCCACCGTTGCGGAATCCCAAACCGCTAAGTCTTCCGATGGGGAAGGAATTCCAACGTAGCGGAAGCGCAGCGGAAGCCTGGCCGACGGAACAGTTTGAGAAAAATCGGAAGAAGTTAACGTTTGGCGAGCTGCCGTTGCGGAAGCCAAAGTCATTTGTCTTTCGATGTAAGTAGTCTGTCGATGCCCGACGTTAAAATTGTTCTAAGTAAGTGCCGATTGGAAGAAGTTAATGTTTGGCGAGCTGCCATTGTGGAAACCAAAGTCATTTGTCTTCCGATGTAAGAAGTCCGCCGATGCCCGACGTTAAAATTGTTATAAGTAAGTGCCGATCGGAAGAAGTTAACATTTGGTGAGCCGCCATTGCGGAAGCCAAAGTCATTTCTCTTCCGATGTAAGAAGTCCGCCGAAGCCCGACGTTAAAATTGTTCTAAGTAAGTGCCGATCGAAAGAAGTTAACGATTGGCGAGCCGCCGTTGCGGAAGCCAAAGTCATTTGTCTTTCGATGTAAGAAGTCTGCCGAAGTCTGAAGTTAAAAATTCCTTTAAGAAAAGAACGACCGACGGAAGAAAAAGTTATTGGTGTGCCGCCGTTGCGGAAGAAATAATGGTTCTGAGAGCCACCATTGCGGAAGTGGAAGCATTACGGCTTTCGACCAAAAAGGCCGCCGACGCCGATCGGAAGGGGAAAGCATTCCAGGATCCACCATTGTAGAAGAGAAAGTGGTTTGAGAGCCAATTCTGTGGAAGAGAAAGTGGTTCGAGACCCGATTCTGTGCAAGGAAAATTTGGGTTTTCCATGGGGTTTAACCAGCGAATTTTAATTGTTTTTCGGTGGAATTTTCAACAGTTTTTACAGTGAATTTTCAGGGCTGAAAATGAGAAAAGAGGCAGCAATCTTATGCGCCAGATTGCATGAAAAACATAAATTTACCAAAAAAAAACTAGGGCGCTGCCATCGACCCACCCTGCAGTGGCGCAAGGAAGCCACAAGGGGGAAAGCCCCCTTGACCCCCATCATCCCCCTCAGATAGATGCTCCTAGATGAAGAAAAATCTAGTGTTTGGGGGAAATTGTAATTTTATAATTTTCCAAGGGAAGGTAAGTAATGTTGGTTTATGTTAATGTTATGTACCTAACATTTGTGTTATTAACACGTTTGCAGAATCATAGTCACCTTCAAGGGAAGTATTCCAGGTAGTGCAGTTTGACAAGTAAGTGGTGGTTCAGTATGAGAACCCATGATGGGTATGATGCTCAGGATTCTTATGAGCGAGCAGAAGATGCCATGGGAGAAAATGTCCGAAATAGAAATGATGACATAGAGTCTAATGGAAGGAGATTCCAAGAGACACCGTCAGATGTTGCAGCTACCATGAGAAGCCTAATCAAATCCTAGGAAGAGCATCATCAGTTGAATGCTGCTATGTTGCAGAGTTTGACAGACTTGTAGAGAAAGGTAGACTCGGGACGAGGTATCGCAAGACTAGAAGGCAGTAAGAGTAGTACTAGGAGAAGGAGAAGGACTTCTAGTGGGTCATCTGATTCTGAAGAATCCAGCGGGGATTCAAGTTCATCTTCTCATAGAAGAGAAATAAAGAGACACCATAGAGATCGCTCTCGGGATGAATTTAAAAAGGCAAAACCTCCTACTTTTGATGGTGAGATAAAGACAGGACAAGAGGCTGAAGCTTGGTTTCTTGGGATAAAGAAATACTTTCAAGTGCATGATTATTCAGGAAACATGAAGGCAAGAGTTGCCATATTCAATCTGAATGGAAGAGCATCCATTTGGTGGGAACACTTCAAACAAGTAAAGAGGATCAGTGAAAGGAAACTGAAGTGGAAACAGTTCAAGAAGTATTTCAAGCAGAAATACCTATCTGACAGGTATTATGATGAGAATATTAAGGAGTTCCATGAGTTGAGGTTGGGACAGCAGACCATGGAAGAGTATGCAAATAAGTTTTTGGAGCTGTTGAGGTATGTCCAGTACATCAGAGATGAAAAAGTAAAGGTCCAACGTTTTCTGAGTGGATTACCTCAGTCTTACAAAGATAGAATTGAGTTCTATGAACCTAGAACTCTTGAAGAAGTGATAAGAAAGGCTAAGTATTGCTATGAGCAAAGCAAAGGTAAGCCAGATTTCCATAAGGCATGGAAGGACAAGAAGAATGAGAAGTTTGACCTAAGAAAGAAATGTTTTAAACCTTCTAATTTTAGGAATCAGCAGAAGCAGCCATCTCAAGCTACGAGTAAGCCAACTGGAGTGGCAGGAGAAAAGCCTAAGGATCCACAATAGAATAGAGGACCACTCCAATGTTGGAAATGTGGAGGACCCCACATGCGCAGGAATTGTCCACTCGAGAATGAGAGTACAAGGACAACTTATAACATTCAAGAAGCAGAAGCAGTGGGTCAAATGGCAAGGGCAGTCCCTAGGATTTATGCAGCATTGGAGGACCTCCAAGCAGATCACCAGTCAGCTGTGGTTGAAGTAGCAGGTAATATTGTTAAGCAATCTGTTTCTATTTTAATTGACCCTGGTTCTACGCACAGTTACATTACTCGTAGAGTAGTGGAGATTTGTGCTTTTAAGAAAGTAAAGCATAGGAAGTCTTGGTTAGTTCAGATAGCCACTGGAACTAAAAGAAAGGTCAGTGAAGTGGTAGAGAAATGTCCATTGGTCATGAATGGATTGGTCACGTGTGTAGATATGAATGTTCTACCACTTGGTTCCTATGATGTTCTCATTGGAATGGATTGGTTAGAAGCTCACAGGGTGAAGCTTGATTGCTACAATAAGACTTTTGAATGCATGAATGAAGAAGGGAACCTAGTAGTTGTGAAGGGTATTCCAAATGTGATACCAGTATGGAAAATTTCAGCAATGCAATTAAAGAAGTTCTGTAGGAAGGGTTGCCAGTTGTATGCAGCTCATATTTTGGAGGAAACGAGAGATGAAACTCCTAGGTAGAGGACTATCAGGTGTTACAGGAATTTAGGGATGTGTTTCCTGATGAGATTCCAGGGCTTCCTCCAAAGAGGGACATTGATTTCACAATTGAACTTGTGCCAGGAGCAGCACCAGTGTCCAAAGCACCCTACAGGATGAGTACCCCGGAGATGCTAGAGTTGAAGATGAAACTGTAAGAGTTGTTGGAAAAGAAGTATATCCGGCCAAGTGTGTCTCCTTGGGGAGCACCAGTTCTGTTTGTAAATAAGAAAGATGGTACACTCAGGTTATGTATCGATTAAAAACAGTTGAACAAAGTCACTGTGAAGAACAAATATCCTTTGCTTAGGATTGATGACCTCTTTGATCAAATGAGAGGAGCAAAGGTATTTTCCAAGATTGACTTGAGGTCTGGTTACCATCAGGTAAGGATCAAGGATGAAGACATTCATAAGACAGCCTTCAGGATAAGGTATGGGCATTATGAGTTTGTAGTGGTACCATTTGGTCTCACAAATGCACCAGCTACATTTATGTGCCTTATGAATAGTGTCTTCAGCAGGTATTTGGACAAGTTTGTTCTTGTTTTCCTTGATGACATTCTTGTTTATTCTAAGAATGAGGAAGAGCATGAAGAACATTTGAGATTGACATTTAAATTGCTCAGGGAGCATCAGTTGTATGCAAAACTAAGCAAGTGTGACTTCTATAGGGATAGAATTCAGTATTTGTGTCACATTATCTCAGAGGAAGGTATATCTGTGGACCTTGAAAAGATAGAAGCCATTATGAATTGGCCTACTCCAAGAAATGTGACAGATGTAAGATATTTTATGTGACTTGCAGGATACTACAGGAGATTCATTGAGGGATTCTCCAAAGTTGCACATGCCATCACTTCTTTACAAAAGAAGGGGATGAAGTTCGAATGGACATCGAGGTGTGAAGAAAGCTTCCAGAGGATGAAGAGTCTTCTCACTAGTGCACTAGTATTGAAGGTTGCAGATCCAGAGAAGGATTTTGTGGTATGTACTGATGCATGTGGACAAGGGCTTGGAGGAGTCCTTATGCAGGAAAACCACGTGATATGTTATGAGTCAAGAAAGTTGAAGGATCATGAGATGAACTATGCCACTCATGATATAGAGCTTGCAGCCATAGTACATGCTCTCAAGATGTGGAGGCATTACTTGATGGGTAGGAGATTTGAGCTCAGAACAGATCACTATGGACTGAAGTATTTGTTTGATCATCCTACTTTGAATGTTAGGCAAGCAAGATGGCTGGATTTTTTATGTGAATTTGATTTTGAAATAAAGCACATAAAGGGAAAAGAGAATAAGGTAGCTGATGCACTCAGCAGGAAGGTGCAGGAAATGCATGTGGCATCTCTTAGTATTTTCCAATCGGATTTGAGGCAGCAGATTGTTAGTCATGCTGCTGGAGATGAATTGTATGAGCAAGTAAAAGACAAATTGCAGTAGCAAAGTCTTGAGAAGAGGTATGAGGGATATAAATTGGAAGAAGATGGACTTCTCACTTTTAAAGGTAGAATTTATATTCCGAATGTAGCAGATTTGAGGAGAGTTTTTATGGATGAAATCCATCAAGCTCCATATTCTGGTCACCCAGGATATCAAAAGACAATTGCTACAGCTAGAAAGCAGTACTTTTGGCCAGGTATGAAAAGGGATATGGCTGAATACATTTCAAGGTGTATGAAATGTCAAAAGGGTAAAGGTTGAGCATCAACATCCTGCAGGTTTGTTGTAGCCTTTGCCAGTTCCAGAATGGAAATGGGAAGTTATTTCCATGGATTTTATTACGGGATTGCCGATGACTTGGAGACAACATGATTCCATCATGGTTGTGGTATAAAAGTTGACAAAGGCAACACATTTTATACCGGTTAAGTTTACATATGAGACTGGCGACATTGCAAGGATCTTCATGAAGGAGATTTTCAAATTGCATGGATTGCCTAAGGCAATAGTCTCTGACCGAGATGTCAAGTTCACTTCCAATTTTTGGAAGGGGTTGTTTGCAGATTTGGGTACAAATGTAAACTTCAGCACTGCATACCATCCTCAGACAGATGGTCAGACAGAGAGATTTAATCAGGTGCTTGAAGATATGCTTCGCATGTACGTAATGGACAAACCAACCAAGTGGGAATATTATTTACACTTGGTGGAGTTTGCTTATAACAATGGACATCAAGCATCCCTGAGGATGAGTTCGTACGAAGCTTTGTATGGAAGAAGGTGTAGGACACCAGTAACTTGGGATAATCCAATGAACAGGATTGTGCTTGGACCAGAATTGCTCAAGGAAATGGAGCAAGAGGTCGTAAAGATCAGGCAGAAGCTAAAAGTAACACAGGATAGACAGAAAAGCTATGCAGATAAGCATTAGGTGAACAGGTAGTTCAGTGTTGGGGATCATGTCTACCTCAGAGTGAGGGCAAGGAAGAGTTCCTTGAAGCTTAGAAGTTGTGCCAAGTTGTCACCAAGATATTGTGGGCCATTTGAAGTGCTTGAAAGAATAGGGCCAGTTGCATATAGACTTGCATTTCCTGCTAGCACTAGAGCTCACAATGTTTTTCATGTTTCTTTGCTTAAGAGATATGTACATGATCCTAACCATGTGATAAATTGGGATGTGGTTCAGGTGGAACCCGAGGGAAAGTTCCGAATCGAGCCAATGTGCATCCTCGATAAGAAGGTCACAATACTCTGGAACCGAGCCATAGGTTAGGTAAAGGTGCAATGGGAGCACAACAGACCTGAAGAGGCTACTTGGGAGCTGGAGGATGCCATGCGATTGGCACATCCATTTTTGTTCAATTCTATGGAACACTGAGGCAATACAAGTGTAGCATTTTGTTCAATTTTGTAAGCACTGAGGACAGTGCTATTGAAGGGGGAGGGAAATGTAATGCCCTGGTTTTGACCCCATTGCATTAGATGTATATGATGTATATATATATATTGTAAATGATCACGGTGTGGAGCTAAAGGCCAAGGCCCCACCATTGATCGGTTATGCTATGTTTTGGATTTAAATTGTCACCGATGGTATATTGGGGCATGCGGCATGTATTATGTTATCATCATGTAAATATGAATCTATAATTAATTAATGAACCCGACCAGCTACGATCGCGGCAACTAAAATGAGAAAGGGGCATGATTTTCACAAGGATAAGGATGTGGGGGAATTTGTCAAACCTTGGCCAATGGGGTAAAAATCCATGTGTCACCTCTCTTTGTTTTATCCCAACCACTTTCATTAAGAATGGCTGGTGGTGGTTGAGGCAGTTATGGTCTTGGAAGTGGGGTGGCAGGACTGTCAGTCCTCACCCACATGTACACTCCACCCATGGTTGAATTCACTATGGCTGGGAAAAAAAATGACTGCCATCACTCACGCAGATTTTCCTCTCTTCACAACTGTGGTGAAGCCTCACGCACTCTCCAATTCGCGGCCTCACGATTTTGTTGTTCATCCTCATGCATGAGCATAAGTCTTGCTCACTCTCGCTCATAGGAGTTTTCTGGGTTTTACCGACGCCATCTTCCTCTACAGATTTGCGAATGAAGTGGTTGAATCCTTTCCTAATGGGCTAATTGTGGGGGTCTGTGTTGTTGTTCCTCACGCACAGGTCAAGATACTGTAAATTCATCCCCAAGTGTGGTCTGCGTATGTTTTTCCTCAGCGGCCTCGATTGTGAAAAATTGACTGCTGTTTTCCCCGTGTATGTTGGTAATGTATGCTAATTACATTTCAGAACTGTTGTTCCCCCCCCCATGTTGTAAATTGGTGCACTGATACGTTCAGTGGGACTGTATAACCGCTTGGGAGCCGTTTTTTCCCTGTTTAAGCTGTGACAGCTAAATTAATTGCCCAAGTGCAATGGTTGGTCTTCGGACTATGAGAGGAGCAGGGATGGGGGCTTAGTTTTGCTTGATAAACCTGGTGGCTGGAAACCACACAGACAGAGCTAGAGGGCTGGCCTTCTTCTCCATCACCCCTGAATAGCACTGGAAGGGAATGCAGGGCCTGAGGGACTGTTTAGCAGAGAAGGTACTGATTCCTTGTGTTGGGTGTGTTTGGGTGTCTTAGAGGTCAGGCTAGTTCTGGTGTAGGTGTTCTTAGCTCTGTAATGGGCTCACCAGCTTAGCATTTAGCCTTTCCCAACTCCTTAATGGCCTGATAAACCCAACTGTGTTGGCTTGGCTGTGAGTTTTGTATATCCTTGGCTATGTGTAAGCCTGCTTGTTCCCTTATTCCTTGGAGAATCATGCCTAGCTTGGGGGTGGCAGCACTGCTAAGAGATTAAGGAGCACGCTAGCCTACGATTGGGTGGAACGTTGCAGCGACGTAGCTGGTTGCGGAAGGAGTTTCTATAAGATAAGTAATCTTGTTCATTTTACTTCTGCAACCTTATTTTCTGTTAATAAAAATGTTGAACATGTTAATTGAATGCATGCATGTATGAATGCTGTTGGTTTTCGCTGTGTATGATGATTAATTGCATGTTTTACTTCAATGTATTTCCGTTCAGCATTTTGTTTCAGCAATTTTGTGCACGCACATGTTCATGGGGCTCTTAGCCCGCATGGTTAACGCCATGGTAATCGCATCCTCTTCGCCGATCGGAGGCATGGGGATGTGACACTCTCAGCCAAGGTAAAAGACTCAGCGTCCTCTCAACCAAGGTAAAATAATTTGTGTCCATGCGTGCTGGAAAGACTTTGGATGGTGCAGGAATTACTCAGCCAAAGTAGAAGCAAACATAGAAGCAAAACTGATGGAACCATCAAGTTGGAAAAACATGAAGAAATAGACTTCGACTCACACACTTAAAACACACTTGCATGCAAATTGCCACCAAGCGATGCAATGCACTTACATGCAAATTGCCACCAAGCATTACCTCCAAGCGACATCACATGTATGGTATGCATGTTGTCAACAACAACATAGTTAACTGCTACATTACAAAGTCGAATGTTTCACCTAAGTTATGCAATCAATCATTAAATGCCATGAATTAATGCTAAACACATTCTAGCATTAATCGACTTGGAAATTGATTTGAATGAAATGTAATTCACCTCGTATCGATCCAAAACAAAACATAGGACAAAACTTATGAGAAATATTGTTTTTCCTCGGGAAGAGACCAAATAAGAGATAAAAATGCTTGATTGGTTCATGAAAAAGAAGGTTGTGCATGAAAAGGCATCTGGAAATGGACCAAAGATAGCTGCAAAAAAAATTTGATAACGTAGGCTAAGTGTTTAAAACTAGTCTGGGTTCGTGTGCATATTTTTGGAAAACAGTGGTAAGCCGATAACAAGAGTCCCTACTAGTGAAAGCAGGGACTAATAAAACGCTAAAATTTTACACAATGGTTTTTCCATTCCCCAAAAGAATCTATCAAAGAAATATATCATGGTTAAAAAGTATTTTTTTTTCCATTCCTGCGAAGAATCTATCAAAGAAAGTTATCATGGTAAAAACGTAATTATGACAAAACGTTAGAGACTAGATTAAGAAACAAATTATTTTCTTCTCATTTTCTCTATTCATGAATGAGCCTCATAAAAGAAACATGTTAGATCCTTCAACAATTGAATCTTAATATTTACAACCACAAAATAAAATAATAAATAATTTAAAAAATTGGAAGCTTCTTTTACATACTAAGCAAATTGAACATAAATTAACTAAACATAACTAACTATCAGTGAACACAGATTTATTGAGATTTTGGATTTACTTAATTTATGATATTTTAACATTTTTAAAGAAATGTTTAGCATTTCCATTACCTCGTAAGGTTGCCACTAGTCCACACACAATGGAAGTTGAAGTAAAAATCTTGAAGTTCACCACGACCTCATGCTACAACTCTTACAACATGTTCTCGTGTCGTCTCCTGTCCTCTCTCACTAATCACAAATACAACAGAAAAATAAAATACATAAATTACAAGAAACCCCAACACAAAAACACAACATATAGTATAACAAATGATAAGAAAAAACACAACGTCGCTCTTTAATGCGCAAATCTGAACTACAGTACCTGAGAGAGAGAGAGAGAAACTTCAAGGGTTGGTGGATATAAACAGTCCGAGAGAAACTTCCAGAAATGGAAAAATACCCAGCGAGTTAAAGGCCTAGAATTAATCTCATGGCCAAGGAAAAATGTAAATATGGCAAGGCCTCTCGACAAGGATGTATATATGAAATTCTAATCTCACACACTTCTTTGGCTCATCCAAATAAACTTCATATTTTTGCACTAAAATATTTTGAGATTCTGGAAACCCAAACAATTTGAAACACCATTATTTTTTCATTTAGTCAATAACTGTGTAGATTGAAAATGTTCAACTATTTGTTCCACAACTATTGCCACAACATTGTAGATGTGAAACCAAGTTGGTTGGACCAAGAAAAAGGGTTGTTTACATAGTCTTGTGGCGAATTTGCATGCACTGTATGTGGAAATATGGAGTGATCGCATGCAGAAGCCTTTGCATGGCCTTGCAGGTGGCAAGAGCCAGCTACTGCATTGCTTATAGGAGGTAGGATTGGAATTTCAAATTTCTTTTACTTTTCAAAAGGAAATTTGATGACGGTTTTTAATTTTTTATACTTTTCATTTTATACTTTTCTATAAAATCACAAAAGTCAAAACTTGAAACTTGAAAGAACAGATGATGGAAATCCACAAACTCGACCAACCCTGCATCCCACAATTTCTATAACTCTAATTTTCCCTTTTCCCATTGTGATGTTGCTTTAACATTTCGGTTTGGAAATATTCTAATACAAATCTATTGCATATTTGGATACATGAAATTTTATTAAAACTTTTCACATCAAATTTTCATAAAAGCATCAAATTAACAAATTAAATCCAAAGGTTAAAAAGAAGGTAAGAATACTTCTCAGTGATTATGAGTTTCCATGTCAAAGCTTCTTATGTCTGCAACATCAGAGAGGGCCTTTCTCCAATTTTCAATAATGTCCAGTTGATATGGATACTTTGATTTTAAATTATAGTAGGGATATAGTATAAGATATATAGATATTTAAAAATTATGATGTGTAACCTAAAATGTTAATGTCAATGTGAAAATTTATAGAATCTTTAACGTGTACCGATTGACGGGCTGATTTTCTATACACCTATAAAATACGTTTTTAAATGCAAAATACTTCCTACAAACCGTCAAAATCCAAGCCTGGTCGAAGGTGTTCAAAGTTGTCATATGGTCACGATTGTCAGAGTGTGAAGGTTGAAATTATTGTTAGGATGTCAGATCTAGCAAAAATTCGTGCAATAAGTTTCACAATTTTCAAAACCCAACGATCACATTACTCACTTTGCACGGCAGGGAATAAAAATGATGTACAATGGGAGTTACCCATTATCAATGGGCCAATGTTTTATTAAAAAAAGAAATGGACATTGAGAGTTACCCATTGTCAATCAAACAGATATATGCCTATCATTTCTTACAAAATTAATCCAATCACCGTCATTTCAATTAAAGCTAGGTCCACAGTAGTCGTCTCCTTTTTCAATATTCAATAAATTTCTGGTCTTCATTTTATTACGCCGTAAGGCGTGTTTCTTCGAACATGTTTGGAAAAAAACTTTTCATTTCATCGTCTATTTAGCCAACCCTGCTCCTCCACGTGTCCTCTTCACGATCTGGTGGTTCTCCACGTGTCCTCTTCGCGATCCGATGGTCCTGGCACTTAACCCCCATCCCCGCGTGTCTGCTTCATGATCCGCTGGTCCTCCGTGTGTTTTCAAGTTGAGGTAAAGGTTTCTGGTCACTGCCCTACTCTGTCCTCCCATTTCGATGTCCTCCCATTTGGCCTACAAGTTTCACTGTTGGCGTCTTTTCCACCTCTTTGCTGAGCATTGTTCATGGGCTTTGCCATGACTGTTGAGTTTTTCAAAACCCCAGTTGTCCGACGATTCTGGAGTGCCGTGAGAGATATTTGGGGTTTCAGTTGTTGGGGTTTTCCTTAGAAGGATTTCGCAAATATCATCTCTTGCCATGGACTCTTGAACTATGGCCATTTATGCTAGCATCTTGTCATTTCACTCCTTGTCGAGGTCCACCATTATCCTGGTCTTCTATGGTGTCAAGCCTTCAGAGATTCCATGGGCACGGACCAGAAATAGAGACATTCAAAGGGAAAAATGGAGGAATCACTTAGCATTTTTTCATTCCCCGAAGGGACGATGAAGTGAACAGTGTTCACAACGCCGACCTCGGGAAAGAAAACGCCATAGGCATTTTTCTGTATGAGGTTTTGTTTCTAAACACTGTTCACCTTTGTCATGAGTTCCCCTAATCATGTTTCTCCATGTGTACTTTTTCTCTCCCAACAAGCATCTGTCACGCGTGTTGAAGTATTCGGTTGCCTCAGTTGCAGTCATGTGTTAAGGAGGCTCTATACTTGCCATCTCTTCTAACTCAGAGCACCCTGTGGAACATACAGCACCCAGAGCATTGTACAATGCGGCCAACCCCTGTATCCTCTTCAGCTTCACACAATGAGCTGCTGGAAAGTCCTCCAAAGTTTCCAATGTTTCTATAATGAGCAAGGTTTGATCCGCCATGGCAGATCGGGATTTGCACATACCAACAACAACAAATGTGCTCCGATTCATTTCAAGCAAAAGACAATGCAGTCTGTAACAGATTGGTAAAGCAAACAAATAAGTCCATTTTGGATTTCACTTCTATGTTGCAGGTTCAAATCTTGTAGCCTCTTATAAGAAATAAGAATGGCCAGGATGAGCAAGCAAGGAGGCTTTGAAGAACAAATTTCTCCCTACAACATGGGCGATCTCGGTTCTTCCCTGCCGAGTGGTGCCATAGGTAAGCCCTGCGTATGGAACTACTCACAGACCATGTTTTCATGATTCTCAAGTGGTGGTTTGTATGTCTTTGAAGCTATTTTTAAATCCCCCATGCTTTATTTGTATTTTTCTCCTTAATAGTATTCAATCGTGAAGTCTATCTAGTGTTAGTTTTGAGGGTTTCAGATAACCGTCGAATGGAAACAACATATCTATGGAGTTCATTGCTTCGATAAGATTCAAACCCGTAACTTTCTGCATGATCTTCTGTATTCTGGGGGGGCTCTTTCATCTATTAGTTTATTTTTGTAGTGGATGTTTTCTTTGTTAAACGGTTTCAAACCCTTAGCATGTTTTACAGATAACTTTTTTAAATAATAAAGAAATTGCATCGCTTAATCAATGACGCGTTTGTTGTGGGTAGCTTGCTTTAATTGTCAAGGGTTTAATACGGTCACTGGTTTGTTAGAGATGCAACTTAGGTTCTCTGGCATCTTCGCATTTAAATGCAGGTGAAATCAAGTTTGTCTTTGGTTAGAGAGTGGTACTTTTAGAAATATGTATAGAGATTCTATTAGGTTCATGAAACAACTTGACCTATTTGTATATTGTGCACAATATCAATGTTTCATGAACTTATAGTAACACGTTTCTGTTTCGAGGTCAGTTTATACAGCATGTTGTCACGGTAGTATGGCTGGTTCAGCATGTGTGTGTTTGAAATATCCCAAATGACCCAATTTCAATGCTTCAGGTATATGTAGCAGGTCTCCTTGTACATGTTTGTGCATTGTGATATATTTTTCTTGTATTTTTGCAGGCTGTTATCACAGTGTCATATCTGGTTAAGCATGTATCTGTGTCGTTTGAAATATCCCAGACAGATCACTTTATATGCTTTGCTACACTAATAAATTCAAACAGATATTGGCCAACACGACCTTGGCTCTCTGGTGAGGTCGATGGATTATTAATCTTTCTGCCATGGGTTTCATTCTTGTTGTGGTCCATCTTACTTAACTGGAACACATCTTGGACGAGACGGGATTGGGGTATTTTCCTGGTGATTTTAGCTAAGTAGTTACCACTCAGCTCTCTCTCTCAAGCCAGTTGAAGTCTATGATATGGCATCAAGCCCTCAATATATCTTCTTGTGTGTCCACCTGCCTACCCATTTATGCTTGTGTGCCCAACAACTTGCCCACTGGGGTGTTTCTTGAAGCACAGACAGAAAACATACTTACCTGTGTGGAAGTGCTCCCTATTATTTTCTTAAATAACGGCTCTTAATTTTGGATGTATTTTGTCCTATACTGTGCTTCCCTTTCATGTGGGCTTGAACATGGCTTCTTAATGAAAGAGAGGACATGCTTTCTCTATTTTTTACTACATTTATGTTGTCAGTATATGCTCTACACTAGCACATTGTAATTTCTTTGTATATGATATTAAAGTTTTCTAATTTATTTCTTGTTATATGAAAAATGCCATGGAAAGAAAATTGTTAGTACATTTTTGGATCAATGCATTGTTTTCTTGTACATATTGTAGAAACAATTTTGGTTTATGCACAATTTTTTCCTTGGCATGTCAGCTTTCCATAATATTTTTCTTACTAGCTTACATTTCTGTTGTCAGCTCTAAGTGTTGAGGACCATGCTAGTTTGGTCAATGCTTTGGAGGTATATAAAACTACTCTAGTGGCTTGTATTGTCAATATAGTTGTGCAAATATTAATAAGTGGAGCTTACATGTTTGTAGTCTGTACCTAAAATTTCAATTCACAATGTATTGTTGTCTGTGCTGTAGGATAAGTTGCAACACCTTGCTAGACAACAATATAGTTTTCTTGATTCTCTTTCACCTACTGTAAAAAACCAAGTGTCAGCAATGCAAGAACTTCAGGTGCGTTTCAGTATGTTTATAAGCTAACTAAGTATTATGTATTTGTAAATTCTCAGGGGTCTTAATTGTGGTCTCTGGCATCAATCAGTGCAATGCAAATTATTGCAAGTAAATTGTGCCAAATTCAAGAATGTTCAAGTTACCACATAATGTTCAATTTTTTTATTTTTTGAGATTATAGTTTAAAAATTAATGTTTTGAAGCTTTGACATCCTCTCATAGATGCTTATTCTCATCAAAATGATATTTGATTTGCAGTTCCAAACAACAATGTTTCCAAGCCAAAATTCACAACAAAATTATACATGTTTGAAACAATCATCTATTGGACACTACTTGATTAAGCATGTAATGGCCAAAACAAGTCAAAATAATTTACACTTTACATGTAAAAACTAAGTAAAATCTTTATTTACCATAAAATCTATTGGTTGCTTCGCAACCGAAAAATGATATTCCCATGAATTATTACCAATTTACCACTATGGAGGGGCGAGGTTTTGCATAGATTCATATTGCTTTGAATTCATAATTTATTGCCACCATGGAGGGGCGGGGGTTTGCATAGATTCATATTACTTTGAATTCATAATTTATTGCCACCATGGAGGGGCGGGGTTTTGCATAGACTCATATTGCTTTTAATTCATAATTTATGGCCTATTGGTGAAGTATATTCATGTATTTCTGAACAGTGACAACACTATTCACATCTATGATATTTTGCCCAGCACAATATTTTTGGGCATTTGGCCTTATTAATTTGGAGTTTGTGGACTTTCCAGGATAGTGCAGTTAAACACTAAATAGTTAAGAAGACATTACCAAGTGGTTTGCTCAGAATGTCCATTATGGGGAAATTGTTTGTGAAAGTTTTGGTCTTTTATTGCAAAGAAATCAAGTGTTTCTCTCGTTTCATATGTCCACATTAAAAGGAACTTGAATTATACCATCACCCCATCTTCATCCCAATGATATCCTTTCTCAGTTATCCATTTATTGCTCGAGTGTACTATCAGTAAATAATTACACTGTAAGGCATTTTTCTCCAAACATGTTCGGAAAAACATTGTTCATTTCGTCATCTATTTGACCAACCGTGCTCCTCCACGTGTCCTCTTCATGATCTGGTGGTTCTCCATGTGTCCTCTTCGTGATCCGGTGGTCTTGGCACTTAAAACCCATCCCCGCGTGTCACCTTCGTGATCCGCTGGTCCTCCGCGTGTTTTCAAGTTTTATGGATGTTTTGGAGGTAAAGGTTTCTGGTCGTTGCCCTGCTCTATCCTCCCATTTTGCCTACAAGTTTCAGTGTTTACGGATGAGCATTGTTCATGGGATTTCCTATGATTGTTGAGTTTGTCAGAACCGCAGTTGTCTGGCGATTCTGGAGTGCCGTGGGCGATATCTAGAGAGCCCGTCCTGCGAAAGAGCAGTTCTTTTTTCTCGGTTTGGCATTTATTCTGAATTTATTAGATAGCTTGCTATTCATGGAGGAGGTGGTGGAACATCTTGTCATGGCGACCGCCCCTCCTTGCTGCATAAATGGCGTTTAATGGTCACATTTAGTTTGCGTGGGTTTGCACAGAGAAGTTGCATTGTTTCTAGTTGCAGGAATTCTGATTCAAAGAGCCAAAGAACTAAAAAAACACAGGTACTTTGTTTTTCATTCTGTGCAATTTCATTTCTATTGCAAATGTGTTGTTAATGTCAATCTTGTAGGCTTGTCTGGGTGTTGTCATATCTTCTTCCCGATTCTCTTAATGGCAGTGAAGAGTTGACAAATGAGGATATCATCCAACTTACGAGAGAATATTTTCGTCGCTACTCGAAAGAGAAGGGTTTGTACACAATATTCCTCATACTCATTTACTCCACTGCTTTCGCTCAATCTACTTACTCTGCAAACACACACACACATTCTGATATTTCTTTTTCAACCAAAATAGGAATGCATCGACCTTTCTGGAATAAATCACAAGTGATTCAGCAAGTTCTTTCTCTCAAAATCTTGTTGGATTCAAAGCCGAACCAAGACTCAAAGAAAATCTCAAAACATAAGCCTAACCTTAGTTAACCCTTGTGTTTTTATGATCTTTAAGCCCTGGATTACAAGGGATTTTGTTTTAGCTATCCTCTTTTGTCTTTTTGTTCAGGCTTTTCATCTCTATTCTATTTTAGTTCAATGTAAACTGCTCTCTTGATGGAATATTTGTGTATTCCTTTTTGGTCTAACATGCTCTCATATTCTTGAACTACATCTATACAGTCTTGTAATCCTTTCTTTTGCTAGGAAGCTTAGCACACCCAGTACAATTTTATGCATGTGAAACTAGAGCAGTCAAATTTCTTTTATTAACAATGTAATACTTGAGGGCATATTATATCAAGAATCAACCTCAAGTTATTGAGGCTTTCGAGTTTCAATAGTATTTACTCTTAGATTAAGTGATTTTGACATAGAGCTAGGCCGCGACAAAACAGGAAGAAGGAAGATCTGTGTTTTGGGTTAGCATGAGGAGATCTCAACATCTCCACTATTTGAGACAATTAAATGTGACCATTTATTTGATTAGGAAGATCTGTGTTTTCGAATAGCATGATGATATCTACAACATCTCCATTGTTGGAGAGTATGAATTTATGATATGTATCCATTTGTTCAATTAAAATTCCTTTTCACACTCTTATGTTCTATAGTAATTTGAATTTAAAAGAAGTTGCACCATTTTATCACTTGCTGGTTAAATAGAAAACCACTAGTGGTCTTGTTTGGCAGTAAACAAATGCATTGATGCACCCCGATGATGATCCTGTTTATAGAGAAAATCATGTAAAAATTTAGTTTGGTTTGAAATTACGAGTCATGACATTGGGAGCAGCCAGTCTATGCTCTGGGATGGAACTAATGTCTTGTATGTGTAGCTATTAAGTGTGAGTAGCTTATTTTGCATTCAGAAGGGTCTTAATATTTATGTTTAGGAACTGACACATGTTATTTCTACATTTGTTATTACTAAGAAGTGATATTGTTTCAATATTACTAAGAATAGTATTTGTTCTTCTTTGCAGTCCTTACTTAGGGGTAGATTTTTGCGTAGTAAAGCTATAATTGAAGAGCAGAGGTCCTCAATAGCAGTAGGGGAGTTGGGCCAGCTAAGACAACACAGAATTGTAACTGGTTTACTGTAAGGAATAATGTTATGCTAGGGACTCTACTTTTGCTCAATCAACCGTCTCACAAGAACAAGCTCTCGTAAGCATGATCAATAACCTCCCCATTCGAGCCTGTAAATGGCTTGGTGAATGTGATATTTATGTCTATTGTAACTGTTTTCATTAAAATTCTTGTTGAATTCTCTTTTTATGTAATTTTCGGGGGGTTTCTTAGAGTAAAGAAGTTCCCAATTTAGGAATATTAGAAAGACAAAAAAGCCATGAAATCAAGTTTTAGCAAGCCCGAACAAAGCCATGTATAAGTAGCCTACAAATAGGGAATGAAAGTGGATTTTATAAATGAACAAACTAGAAATTAACAACTAAAATTGAGAATTCCAAGGATAAAATTTCCCAGAAATCGTTTAAGTTTATAAGATTGCAATGAGCATTAAGGCCAGACAACTTCAAATCATTTGAGTTCCAATACCTTTGGAGGCAGCTTCAGGATAGTAGAAAAGAAACATTGTCTAATATTTTTATAACAACCATCTCCTTTGCTTTGGATATCAATCTAAATGAACTTTTTTGTGATCGCAGCATATTGGGCTTTTCCTTTAGTTCAAAAATGATGTTAGGGAACAAGAACTCAATAATTTTCTTATCACGCATTCAGGATCATATGTTTTATGAGAGTCATTTCTACAACGTGAAAATTCTCTATATCCTATTCAAGAAATGTAAATGAGTTGAGGAAGGACCTGGAGTGGAATTCATGGGAATTTGTTTGGTGGATGCTATTGTTTGACTGGACTTGTAAACCATCAATTCTCCACTCAAAATAATGTTTTAAAGAAAATAACCTGAAAATGGGTCCGAAGTATCCCAGGTAAGTGTGGGATATAGCTATCTTCATTTACTTCCATAAGCGTTGTTGATTGTAGTGGATCAGCAACCCATTCCTACAGGAAAAATGATACAAGTTTCTAATGTTAGTTTTTCAACATTTAAGCTAGCATTATGTTAATATCTTTTCACTGAGAGAATAACAAGCACAGCAATCACATAAGAACATCACAAGAGACAAGAGACACAAAGATTTTAGGAGGGGAAACCATAAATGGAGAAAACCCCTCAACTTCCTATAAGATAGTATCACCACAAGATGTGAAACCCAAAACAGTAAGATGACCTCCCAACACAACAGCATCCTTCTGTCTTCTGTCAAGCCAAAGTATTTCCTTCTCCAAAGGTGTGCCACACTTGAGAGAGCAAGTGATGTAATTCACAAGTGATAAATAGAGAGACTCTCACTCTCTATTTATATTCTTCAGTTGACTTGAAGTGAACTCAACCATGTAGGCTTAACTTACAATTACTTACTTGAGCCTACACCTTAATTAGTGTATAATAACCCAAGTGCCCCGAAACTTTGGGGACTTACCTAATGACTTGACATGACTTGATTACATTATTAATCCTCCCGATCGAAACATCGGGGCATAACCACATGACTCAAATACATAATAGAAACATCTCGGAATAAACATCGGGTAACAATACATAAGATACATAGAAGAATACATTCCGAAGTTACATATACATCAACACTCCCTCATAACTAGGAAGGTATTCTTTCGACACAATTTTTCAGCACTGGTCTTCTTCTCTGTATCAACTGGATCATCTTCGTCTTTGAGTCATCTTCGTCTTCAAATCATCTTCATTTTCAAGTCATCTGGATCTAGATCATCTCTCGATCTAGATCAACACAAATGGCATCACTGGATCTAGATCATCACTCGATCTGGATCAACATCACTGGACTGGATCTGGATCATCACTCGATCTGGATCAACATCAAATGGCATCACTGGATCTAGATCATCACTCGATCTTGATCAACATCACTGGACTGGATCTGGATCATCACTCGATCTGGATCACCACTGTTGGATCTGGATCATCACTCAATCTGGATCTCTCGGAGTCATCATAACTGGATCTGGATCATCTCTTGATCTGGATCTCCTCTAGTCATCATCATGTGTATACTATCTCATCATAGGAATTTCTACAGAGCCAGCCCTTTTTCATGCTGGTTGTAGGCCTACCCACATGTAGGTCTTCGCCCAGCACTTATATCTGACCTGCTCGTCAGAAAGGCACGCCCAGCACTTATATCTGACCTGCTCGTCAGAAAGGCACGCCCAGCACTTATATCTGACCTGCTCGTCAGAAGGGCCCAGCACTCACATTCACCAGCATGATAGGACACACCTACTGTCATCTGTGAAATGGCTCAGCACTTATAATCACCAGCATGGTAGGACACACCTACTACCATCTGTGAAATGGCTCTGCACTTATATCTGACCTACTCGTCAGAAAGGCACAATCCCATCCAGGGGAACACATCCAACCACACTAATGGGAGACTCCTATCTAGACAGGAACACATCCTATCATAGTGATAAGAGATTTCTGCACTTACATCTGACCTCCTCATTATAAAGGCACAACCATCTAGGGGAACACATCCAACCACACTGATGGAAGACTCCTATCCAGACAGGAACACATCCTATCACAGTGATAAGAGATTTCCGCACTTACATCTGACCTCCTCGTCAGAAAGGCACAACCATCCAGGGGAACACATCCAACCACACTGATGGAAGACTCCTATCCAGATAGGAACACATCCTATCACAGCGATAAGAGATTTCAGCACTTATATCTGGTTCTGCGAGAACACATCCCAGCAGTCACTCCAGAAAGGCCCTGCACTTACATCCATCCAGGGGAACACATCCAACCACACTGATGGAAGGGCTTGCACTCACATCTAATCCTACGAGAACACATCCCAGCAGTCATATCAGAATGGCCCCCAGTCCTCGACTGAGCTACCTGGTAACTGAGCAGGCGCCTCCACGCTCATAGAGAATGGCAATTGCCCTTACATTTGACCTGCTCGTCGGAATGGCCAACACTCACATCTAACATGGAAGGAACTAAATCCTTTATCCATGAATAGAATGGTTCAGCCCTTACATCTGATCAAGTGGGAACACATCCCTCTGTCACATGAGAATGGCTATACAGTCCTGTACTGAATCATCCTGGTAACTGACCAGGTGCCTCCATTCCTAGAATGGCAATTTCCCTTACATCCGACCTGCTCGTCGGAATGGCCAACACTCATATCTGACATGGAAGGAACCAATCCTCTCACCATGACAGAATGGCTATAGATCTCGGTACTCATATCAATCATGGAAGGAACCAATCCTCTCACCATGACGGAATGTCTCAGCCCTTACATCTGACCATGGAAGGAACCAATCCTCTCACCATGTCAGAATGGCTATAGATCTCGGTACTCATATCAATCATGGAAGGAACCAATCCTCTCACCATGACGGAATGTCTCAGCCCTTACATCTGACCATGGAAGGAACCAATCCTCTCACCATGTCAGAATGGCTCTGGATCTCATCACTGTCTCTGGGAGGAAGCCTCGATCTGGAGAACACCAAGTCTCTCTCTGAAGTACTCAAACTTCAGTCTAGCCAATGGCTTCGTCAATACATCAGCTATCTGTTCCTCCGTCGCAACATACAAGAGCTTCACTGGTCCTCTCTGCACCATATCCCTGATATAGTGATACTTGATCTCGATGTGCTTCGACTTGTCATGGAACACTGGATTCTCTGACAACTTTACACAACTCTGGTTGTCACAATGTATACAAGTAGCATCCAACTGGAGATCAAATATATCAGACAGTAGCTTCCACAGCCATACTGCCTCACAACTAGCTGAACAAGCTACGACATACTCTGCTTCAGCTGTACTCAGTGCCACACAGGATTTCTTCCTGCTAAACCAAGAGATCACACCTGATCCCATACTGAAGCAACATCATGAAGTACTCTTCCTATCGATGGAATTGCCTACCCAATCTGAATCAACATAACCTTCCAGGTTAATCTTCTGATTCACATCGTACTTGAGTCCATAATCAACTGTACCCCCTGCGTGCTTTGCAACCATCAGGTGAACATGTCTCAATGTGTTCACCGTAAAGCAAATATCTGGTCTCAGGTACATCAAGGACCCAATCATTTGATGATACATCATAGCATCAATCGACTTTGACGAAGCATCACTCAATAGCTTCATGTTTGATGCCATAGGTGTGGTCATGCAGTCCATCATCCTGAACCTCTTCAGGATCTCTACTGCATACTTCCCTTGTCCAAGGAAGATTCCATCTGTATTCTTCCACACCTCCATACCTAGAAAGTAATGCATCATACCCAAGTCCTTCATCTCGAACTCAGCAGCAATCTTTCTCTTCGTATCTGCAATCAACCCATCTGTACCTGTCACAAATAAATCATCTACATACAATAGGAGCATCACTGGGTTGCCATCATCAACCTTGTAGTAAAGGTTGGAATCTGCTTTACTCTCAGTAAATCCTAGAGTCATCAGTAATCTTCTCATCCTGTTGTACCATGTCGAACCTTAAGATATTCTGTAGTCACTCCCTCTAAAGCGGAGCATCATACTCCCTCTGTCTTTTGTGCTCTATGCACTGAAAACATTCTGTACCAGAGTGACAAGTAGCTTCCTATGCTACTAGTATTCTATGCATCCATCTAGTGTATAGAATTTCATCTTCAAGTCTCGATAATACGCCCTGACATCATTCTTCTTGAACTGGAAGGTTCTGCATCAATGATGTCACTGCATTCATCATATTATTCTTTGTCTTGAAACTGTCGTCACTTTTTCTTCGGAACAAGTCTTAATTCTTCTTTGCTTGTAAGCGATTATGTATGCGATCTTTCCTACAAGTCAAATGCATTTGCATGGTTAGAAACATTTCATAAGTAAAATTCATACTGGCAAATTCTTATGCATAAATATATGATCATGCAACTACTTTTAGCCAATACAACATTCATCCATATCTCACTGAAACTTTCTAGATGCCTTCCATCTCTACCAGGACAACATTGAGATTGTGCACTAATCCAATATGTCAGCAAAGAGGTTTCATTCTAGATAAGTAGCAATGGAGAATTTGTATAGCACCATGAGCTACTTACCCATCACATGCATATTAGTAGTATGCTGTCATTAATGCAAACATCCTATCATGCATAATACAACAACTGAATATAAACAAATGCATAACAAAATAATATAATGAAATGACAATTGAATACTTATCTTTATTTGTTTGGTGGGCATACTCCTTCTTGAGTCTTCAACTTCATCGTCTTCTTCATTCATGATAGCATCGTTTCTTATCCAAATGCTAAGGTGGATAAGAGGTTCTTCAAGAGTTGAGTTCTTCATATTCCTCATTGCTTGAGGGATCTTCTTTGGATGGTGAGAGCCGTATCTTCAAGTGCTCCCATCTTATCTTCTCTTCTTATGGGTAGAGCTTATTCTTTTTCCTAAAGTTTGATGAAAGTAATCACTTCCTTCTGGAACACATTCCTTGAATGAATGAATTCCACAATCCTGGGAGGTCATTCAAGATGGCCATCACCACTTCTGCATTCTTCACCGCTTCTTTTACCGCTTCAAGTTGTTCTTCCCTTCAAATAGCTTGAAATTCTGGAAGACCTTCAACAACTTTGCTTTTTAGTGCACATGTGCAAGTTTTCTATGCCAAAGATCATTTGGCTCTAACGTATCATGGATCAAGGCTTGTTCTGGATGGCCCTTCAATTTGTACAAGCCTCCTTCTTGTTCTTCAATCACTACCGCATCATCGATAGTCTTTCCTTTTGGTCACATGACGACTTGACCATCTATGAATGCAGCCCGCATTCCTTTTGCATCAATGCTGAAATGGAGAGAAGGTTCTTCTTCAATCCTAGCACAAACAATACTTCTTTCATTGTTAGAGACTTACCAGAGTATAGCTTGTATGAATATTCCCCACTACCTTTTATTGGACATTGGTAGTCATCTCCTAGTCATTCATGTTCTGATAGTCTCACAAAAGATTCCTTGAATCCCATCATATGTTTGGAAACCCCACTATCTATAAGCCAATAATCACTTCCATGAATAATGTTACCTATGAGAGTTGATATCAGAACATATTGATCCTCGCTTGAAGAATCTTCACTTTCATGTCTGGATCTCTTTTTGGATGGTTCTGCAGCATGAGCATGATGTCTTCTTTGGCCTCATCTCCCTCTGAAACTGGAACCTCTATACTCATGTAGGTGTCCAATCCAGAGAGATAAAATACTTCTATGCTTGGAATTTTTCAACTTCACCAAGCTTATCATCAAGCTGATCATTTTGAAATGAGAACCTCAAATGGAAATAGCAAAGGATTAGATCTTACCGATTTGAGGTGTCCGCCCTTGTCCCGAAGTTTGCTGATCTAGGGTTTGTCGTAGAAACCCTAATTTTCAAAACTTGGAATCTTTCAGATATTATTAGATGAACAGATAGATCTCTTCAAATGGAGCTGTCCAATGTGCTTCTTTTCTGAAAACAGTGGAGGGAAACTCCCAGAACAGGAAGCCCTAATTTTTTTATTTCTTATGTAGAAATGCCTGTTACTGTTTCTGTGATATCTCCGAAATTAATGCTCCTCTGTGTCTGAAATTTCTCACTGAGGTAACCCCACATGTACCTGATCCAAAACCATAGGTTTCATCAGAATTGGTTTCACCATTTGGGATTTATGATCCTTTTCCCAAGGTGACCTGTTACATGTTCAGAACAACGAAGTTGTACGGACTTCCACATGTCCCTGATTCATCTTCTGATTCTGATCTTTGGATCACAAAAATTACACTCTATGAAATTTCTGTAAAATCTTCAGGAATTCCATTTGGACCTCTGTAGCCCAAGAAATTGCAATTTTCCCCAGGTGTCCTGTTTATGGATGATTTCTGGAAGAGGATGGAACCCTAACTTGGAGAGATCATAGCTCCCAAAATATAGCGAATCAGAGGATGACTTTGGACACAGTGTTCATCAGGATTTTATCTTCGTCCCTTGCAATTTTTAGATTCTGAGACTTGACAAATATCGTAATATAGCGACTGTACCAAAACTTAGCAGTTTTAGTATTTAGGGTTTCTCCTAGCTAGGGGTCAAACTAGGGTTTGACTTTCCTGGAGATTTACCCAACCAAATTTCTTGATCCAGGTATCTAAATTTTGGTTTTGATGAGGAGAACAATCCTATGCTGGTCTCACCCAAAAATTCCTCTTCTGTAGAAATCCCTAATTTCCACATCGAAACTGAAAATGATTGAAATTGAATTCTGCATCGACAGAAAGATGCACCCTTCAATGGAGAGTCATCCTAGCATACTTTTGTTGAAAATAGGTCAAGGAATATCCAAAAAATAGGAAGCCCTAGTTCCTGTAGCTTCACAATGTATTCTTCTTAGTTTAGCTCTGATACCATGTTAGTTTTTCAACATTTAAGCTAGCATTATGTTAAGATCTTTTCACTGAGAGAATAACAAGCACAGCAATCACATAAGCACATCACAAGCGACAAGAGACACAAATATTTTAGGAGGGGAAACCATAAATGGAGAAAACCCCTCAACTTCCTCTAAGATAGTATCACCACAAGATGTGAAACCCAAAATAGTAAGATGACCTCCCAACACAACAGCATCCTTCTGTCTTCTGTCAAGCCAAAGTATTTCCTTCTCCAAAGGTGTGCCACACTTGAGAGAGCAAGTGATGTAATTCACAAGTGATAAATAGAGAGACTCTCACTCTCAATTTATATTCTTCCATTGACTTGAAGTGCACTCAACCATGTAGGCTTAACTTACAATTACTTACTCGAGCCTACACCTTAATTAGTGTATAATAACCCAAGTGCCCCGAAACTGTGGGGACTTACCTAATGACTTGACATGACTTGATTACATTATTAATCCTCCCGATCAGAACATCGGGGCATAACCACATGACTCAAATACATAATAAAAACATCCCGGAATAAACATCGGGTAACAATACATAAGATACATAGAATAATACATTTCGAAGTTACATATACATCAACATCTAATTCTTTAATTGAAACCATATAATGATTAAATTTGTAGCCTTGTAGGTAATATTAACTTTGAATTTGAAGTTTGATATATAGTTGTCTGGAGGTAAGAATAAATAGTGCCCAGATGTCCTTTAAAGTTCACATTTATGTCAATGCCTGGTTTTATCTTCTCCACTCTTTTAGAACATTTGAAGGACTCCAACCCTCTTTTGAGTCTAGACATGATCACCCAGCCCGAGTTTTTTGTTATTTGGAAATTTGTATAGATTTTGGAATTGCACTCATAGAGAAACCCGTTGTTTTGCTGAAGAGATTAGGTCCTTTATAGGAGTTAGATTATTGCTGTTATGGACAGATTCTCAGTGACCAATAAGCTGCTGAGAAAAAATTGCTCTCCTCATCTCCTCATACTTATCAGATAATGAACAATTGTTAGTGAGAGTGGAAAGCATCGATTGTACAATCTATAGCAATACAGATGAAGAATTTGTAAAACCCTCAGTGAAGAATGAGTTTTGAGTTTCTTGAATGTCTTGTATGCATGTGTTCTTATATGCATGTGTTCTAAGTGGAGTTAAAATGATAGGGTATATTCTGCGAAAATGCGCTTCCTTTTTCTCCTTCTTGAGTTAAGATGACACGACATTTTCATGTGCAATCTGGGGAATTCATGCCTATCTTCTAGTAAATCCTAATAGCAATTAAGGCACAGGGAAACCGACAACCAATGAGTTTCCATAGTTGGGGACTCCAATGCATTCTACAACACAAGAGGTAGACTCCATCTCTTCTCCAATAACAAAAAATAACAAAAAGCGAAGCCAAATAAGTGTTTCCCCCAAAAACTTAGAAAGGGTAGTTGGAAATATAGATAATTTGGGTAAAGTTTAGCCTAACGGTGAACTAACACTATGTGGGTTTCTAGCTCTACTAGGTTCTTTGCATGTAAAATAGATAGGAAATATCCTAGACACTATTTTCTTATAGCTCCATCACATGCCCAGAGTTTCTTTCCTCATTAATTCTAAGGTCCTCGGATTACTCGCTCGTTATGAGTGATGTTACCTTGTGTGTTGAGGAAGGTTCTCAAATGGTTGTGTTGCTATGTTGGTTGGTTGGGATTTAAAAAAATTGCAGACGAAGTAATTGTAACATCTCTTTGGTAATTGTAATTCCCGACTTTGGTAATTGTAACATCACAAGTCATTTGTAAAATCATCTTTTTAAAATTCTTATGTGGGTAATTGTAACTTTTTAATTCACTTTACATTGGGCCTTTTTTTGAATTCCTAGGTTGGTAATTGTAACTTTTTAAGTTATCATACATTGGGAAAGTGGAAATAGTTTAAAATCAATTTTTGGGGCAATGGAGAATGACATAAAAATACTATTCTTTTAAATTTTACATGGTCTAGGTGTAGCTTTTTCAATATATTTATCGTATTGGTTAATTTCTCAATATACTTGAACAATC
>LPNX010742545.1:0-19694 GCA_001517045.1 Pseudotsuga menziesii
GGAGAGCTAGCCTGAAATCGGGGAGGTCGGGACAGTGATGGGAGTAATGCCCGTAAACATCGCATAAGGCACATGGGTGGTTGGTGCATAGGGACTTGTCGCAAGGCGTAGGGGTTGACTCTAGATGGACCACCGGGATGGTGGGGTCGTCATCGAGCGGTTGCATGTATTCCTTTAATGCTGGTAAATGAGGACAAAGGTGAGTCGCATGGCCCAACTCATCGCAGAGCGCACATTTGGGAGGGGCACGGAATACAGGGGGGTTTTGGACTATCTTAGGGGGTGGGACAGCACTGTAAGGTTGGGGGCCTCTGCCCCCCATGGGTTTGGTACCACTAGGGGATGGTTTCGCGGGGGTTGACGGGGTAGCGACACCAGGAGCTGGTTTCGCGGGGGCTGACGGGGTAGCGACACCGGGAGGTGGTTGACTAGTAGTAGCGATGGGTTGCACTGGTTGGAGGATGACATCTGGTGTCGGTGGGTGAACTGGAGGCGAAAGATACCAAATGGGTAATCCTAAGGTTAAACCCGGGAGGCTAAGGGTAGCCATGACTGGGGTGCTAACCACTCCTAAGGGAGGGAAGAGGAAAGGTATGGTATGTATAGGTGTGGCGCCAATGTGGCTAGGTACCAAAGGGGGTTGAGGCAACAATGGTGGTTGATTTCTAGGGGTTCTTGTGTGGTGGGACAGAGTCAATAGGTCAGCCAATTCAGTAGTAGATGAAGATGGTGGGAGAGATGGAAAAGTGGATGCCATTGGTGGGTCTGAGTAAACTCCGGGCCCCACTGAAGAAACCAAAGAGGTGGTGGTATCCGGAATAAGTTGTTCAACTATGGGGAGCATGGGCCCTATAGAAGAACCGGTTGTGTTGGGATTACCCGAGATAGTGTGTTCAACCATGGGGAGGACATTTTCGGGTGTCGCGGCGGCCTTAGGATCGTAGTACGTGAGTTGGTCAACTTTGACCACGCGTCCCTCATGAGGGAACATCATGATGCAAAAAATGGTAGAAGCAACTGCCCGCATAGCATACATGTAGCTGCGTCCAAGTAGAAGGTTGTAGTCAAGCTGGGCATTGACAACCTCGATGTTTATCAGGACCATTTTACCAGCTAGCTGGACGGGGACATTGGTTAACAGGCCTTGTGGTTGAGCTGAACGACCGTCGTAGGCTCGCAATGCAGTGGAGGACGGTTGGAGAGGGGGGGATCCCATTTTCTGCCAGATGGAGGTGGGCATGACGCATGTAGAGGCATCTTCATCAATAATGCAGCGATGGACTACAAAATTCCGGATGGAGACAGTAACTTGGAATGATAAGTTGGAGGGCAGGCGAGGTTCGGATTGGTCCAAATCATATGCCATTAACTGCGAATCATGTGGATCGATAGCCCCAATGGCTGAGAGTAAAGTCTTACGCTGCGAAGGGAAATGTCTTAATACTTCTAACGCAGACATGGCTGCGGGAGACTGGGCTAAGTCGTCTACAATGTTGTAGTTTGACGCATCCCGCGCATTGGGGTTGTTATTGATACGGCGAAGTGGGAAACGGGGTGCTTTGGGAGCTCCATCTAGTGGAGGTGGAGGTATACGTAATGACTGATCGGTGGGATGAGCATTAGTGGGGTTATTGGCGGGTGGTGCTTCCGGGGTGGAGCCATATTGGTTTCGCCAGGTCTGGAGGTTGACCTCATCGGAGGACATCATCAACAGATGGTGGGTACCTGAGTCAGGCGGGTGTTGATCAGGGGCGGCATAAGTGATTTGTTGGATAGGCGCAGTAGCTTGAGGGGGAGCCAATGGTTCAGTGTTCACTAAGCCTTGGTTTGGTAAGGGGTTTTGTAGGACCAAGGGTGCTGCTGAGGTTGTGGGGGATTGGGCTGTGCTTGAGGAGCTGCCTGTCCTTGGCGTAACTTATCGGCAGCCAAAAGTTGTTGAACTCGCTCCATCTATGGGCAAAAGTGTGTGTAGTGGCCATAGACCCCGCAAACCGAACAAGGGAAGTTGGTTCGCAGGTTGGGGTTTTTAGCCTGCTTGGGCGGGCGATCGGGGTTTTGGTTGGTAGGGGCTGCGTTATTATTAGTAGGGGGATGAGGTTGTTGACCAGCTTGCTCGGTCTGTTGGTTGTTCCCACGATTTCGGCCCCTGCCGCGGTTTTGTTGGCCCTGGTTGCGTTGGTTATTCTGGTTTTGCGGCGGGTTTTATTGGGCGTAAACCTGTCCTTGGGTAGTAGGTGGAGTCTGAGTTGGCGTAGGTGCGGGAGCAGGCTGTGGTGGATAGTATGGGGGTGGAGGCTGCGCTGGCGCTGCTACTTGAGGGGGTTGTGGATATTGCTGTGGAGCGGGTTGTGGGTTTGCCGCAGGGGCTGGCTGTGGCTGATAATAATGAGGTTGGGATTGCGGCAGCGCAAGAGCTGGTGCAGCCTGCTGGTGATAGTATGGCTGAGGTGCGACCGGGGAAGGCATATTGCCGAAACACTGAGGTGGACATGAAGGTCCGTGAGTATGGGGCATGTGAGCATACGAGTTGGTTGCTCCGGACTGTGATGTAGCCCGTGAAAGTTCAGGTCCAGGAGTAGGACGGGTTATGGAAAAGGGCTGAGGCTGTGAAGAGAGACGGCCAATGATGCCATCGGCAGCGTGGGATGCCCCCGGTGCATCGTGATGTGGGGAATCGCCTCGAGGGGCGTCCAGGATGATGGTGTAAAGATAACCCGACTGGGAATAAATGAGATCAAACTGCTGGGCTTTAAGGATAGCTTCTTCCTCCGATTGGGGTCTTTCGGCTGCCACATCCTTAGCAATGAGCGAAAGGAGGGACTTAAGGAACCAATCTAGGAAGATCCGGTCATCGAGCTTGATTTTGCATAGGCTACGGCGTCGTCACCATTCATGGATGTGGTCCGTGATGTGGGTAGCCATGTTCTGTCTGCATGACAGAAGGATCTCGACGCCTGCGTCATAGCGAACAGGCAACTGGAAAAACTGGAGGAAGGTCGAGGCCGGGGATGTAAAGGTGGTGTGGGTTCCGTGAGGTTGCTCGATATACCATTTGGCTGCTGAACCAGTGAAAGTGCGCTGTAATAAACGAAGGCGGATGGAGTCATCTACTATGGAATTGGAGGAGCACCATAGATGGAAGGACATGATATGGTTCTGTGGGTCCTCACCTGCCTTACCCTCAAACTTAGGGATGTCGGAGGGGAGTTTGGTAGGCATGGGGGGCCACACAGGGTTGTGCTGGATGGGGTCGTTGGTTAACCTTGCTAGGTCAGGTAGGTTGAGGCTAGCCATATAGGGAAAACTGGAGGTAGGGTGTGATGTGGTAGTGGGTTGGACCACATTGGGGCCCATGCCCCCAGGTGGAGGGGTGATGTGAGGGATGTTACTTCCAAGTGGGGGAACTACGGGGGCATGAGAAGGTCCTGCGCCACCAAGGGTGGTAGGAGTTACTAATGGAGTGGGTATAGGTATTCCTGCCGTAGGAATAGGTACGGTGAGGGGAATGGTAGATGGGCCTCCTGTGGAGGGCATACCCATGATAGGTGTAGTAACTGGGATAGTGGTGGATGTACCACTGGTGGTCCCTATAATAGAGGGATTGGGATTCACGCCAGCCATGGGGCTAGTGGGGGCAGTGTAAAGAGTATTCTCGGAATCGGGTGACGGAGACCTATGCCGCTGACGAGTGGAGTCAAGTGACAAGGCTCGAGATCTACGGTGATGACGGGTGGTGTCAAGTGAACCGTGCTGTGGGGGCTCGCCTCTGAGGCGACGAGAATGTCTCGGAGAGTCAATGGTGACAAGTGGTTTTCAAATATGTGGGTTGTGGTGTCGGAAAAAGAACTCAAAAATCCTAATGCAACCGTGTGTGCAGAAGGAGAGCTCGAAAAACAAGGCACTCAGGCCAAAAAGCATTAGAGGAAATTTGGGGTCTAAAATGGGCCTTATAAGAAAACGTGCCAAAATAAGTTTTTGTGAGTTGGAATTCAAGAACCAATAGAATCTCAATAAAATAAGTCAACCATAATGGTTGAATTAACATATTTGTCATTAAAAAAAACTACTTTTTTTGTTCGTATTTTTGACATATCTCCCTGTGTTTTTACTCAAATTTCGATCAGGAGAGCTCGTTGGATGTAAAATCAAATTCCGCATCCAATGAGCTCTCCCAATCGAAATTTGAGTAAAAACACAGGGAGATATGTCAAAAGTACGAACACAAAAAGTAGTTTTTTTCTTTCTTCCTCCAAAATTAATCAATATTATTTTATTATTTTAACTATTTTTTATTATTTTAACTATTAAGGGGTGTTATTGGAAGCCCATCCCCTCGACCCTACCTAACTACAAAATTCTTTTGTGTTCCTCAAATGAGGTTATTGTGTTGGTTGAGTTAAGGTAGATTTTAGGTCTCACTTGAATTTAGGGGACAGATTGTGTGCATGTGAGATGATGAATCTAAAACAGCTACTCAATAACAATAATGTATGAAAAACTGTAAGAAATTTTGACCATGCAAACTTTTTGCTGAAATAAATAATGCTGAAAAGAAAATTTTTAAAAATAATGCTGTAAAACAAGAAGCAGGAGTGGCTGTAGGGCTGCAAATGGAACAGGTGGCTGTGCAAGTGCAGGAAAAATGGAGGCAAATCGACTAGGTTTCTGCGTGGCAACAAATGCAAAAAACTGGGCGCGGACCGCGGGTTTCTAGATGGCAGCGGTGGTCAAAACCGCGGGTTAGGGCCAAACAGGCGCGGTCTCGGTCGCGGGTTCGGGGTGAACAGGCGCGGTCGAGGCCGCGGGTGGGTAGATGGCAGTGGCGGTCGAAACCGCGGGTTCTGGGCGAACAGGCGCGGTCGAGGCCGCGGGTTTCGGGCTGGCAGCGGCGGTCGGAGCGCGCCTGTGTAATGAACAGGCGCGGTCGGATCGCAACTGTGGGCGGAAAAAACATGGTCGGGGCGCAGGGCAAAAACGCTGACAGCGGCGGGCTGGTCGCAGGTTAGGGCCTGAAATGGGCGGTCGGGCCGCGGCTGCGGAAGGAAAAAACGCGGTTTTCGGCGGCCGAAAACGACGGCTAAAAGTACAGTACGAAAAGAAAAATAACAATAAAAAGAGACAGCGGAGTCGCCAAAACTGTAGCTAGGGTTTTCACCCTAGCTTGTGCTAATGAGCACCTACTAAGGAATCTGGATTCCTTAGTAGCAGTTCAATAATGTAAATAAAAATAAACTAAACTAAAGCAGAAAAAGTAAATAACGTAAAGCAAAAAAAGTAAGAAAAATGTGTAATGGTGTTTTTTTATTTATGTTACCTCCGATGAGGAGGTTGGTGGAGTCCGTTGCGCTGGTCCGATGTCGGTGGCTCCGAGCTCCAAGCTGCTTCCTTTCCTTTTCCGGTGGTGGAAATGGGCCAAAAAAGGTTCTCAGTGGTGAAAATGGCTTGATGGTAAGCTAGGGTTTCGAGAATAATTTTGGCAGAGGCAGGATGCTTTTTTCTGTGGATGTGAAATGAGGAGTCTCCACCACTTATTTATAGTTTTTTAGTGGTGGAGTGCTGGCCCATGGTTTTGGAAACCATGTGGTTTAGGGAAGCTTGTTTAGGGTTTTTACTGTTTTTAGGGTTTTCCTCCTTTTTCCTCATTATTTTTATTCCTTTTCTTCCCTTTTGGGGATTTTTGCTATTTTTAGAGGAATTTTGGTTATTTTTGGAGGAAAAAGGGGTTTTTTGACCTTTTGGAGGCATTTTAAGCCTTTTGGAGGCTTTTTAGACGATTTTATGGCCTTTTAGAGGCATTTTAGGCCTTTTGGAGGCTTTTTAGTGGGATTTTCAGGGAATATGGTAGGTAAATGGACAAATGAGCCATGTAGTGGGGTAGATGAGGTAGTTAACCATTTTTGGGTGTTAACAACTAAAATGGCAACAACTCCTCAATCCAACTCTAGCTAGCTTGGAAGAGGTATCCTGTGCTTTATTTATACAAAAAACAAGAGATCCAGCCCAGAGGGGGAGGGGGGCGCAAATCCCAAGGAGACAAACCACCGCAGCTGAGGGAGAGTCAATTAGTGCTGATATGAAGACGAACTGAGCCTACTTGTCAATTAGGGGGTTGATTGAGATGACACATCAACCCACCGACTGACACATCAATCCACATAGCTTCCAGGAGAGCCCACATGTGTGAAGGAGAGAGAGAGGCCACAATTCCCCATAAAGGATGCTGAAAATCAACTTTGGATCTGTCCAGAACACCTCCTTTAGTCAAGGATTTTTTAGATCCAGTCAATCTGGTTCAGATCTGACTGATTTCAATCAAATCAGCTGAGAATCCACTTATCTAGGATTTTGGATTTGCTCCATTATTCATCAATTTATTAATTAAAATAATCAATAATTGATTTTTTGGGGATTTTTGCCTTGAGTGATGGAAAATCACTAAAAACTAGGAAATAGTGGGTCTATAGGTTTACTGGGTGCTATTAGCTTGAAAATGAGTACCTACATGACTGAAACGGATTACTTGGCCCACTTTTATTACAAAAGCAATTTTTCCAATTAAACTATTAAAAAATAGCCTAAGTTTTGGAAAAATTAAATTTTAATAAAAAACACTGAAAAAATTAAAAAATTAAAAAAATTGAAAAACCTAGGGGGACTTAGACATGTTCATATGGCTCGACCATGATGACTAGCATGTTTATACATTGACACATACACTCCAATAACCTCAATAGACCTAAATGCCAAGACGACCACCCCAACTTTGGAGGGTATTGAGTGGAAAACTCAGAAATTATCGGTCGTTTATTCAACAACCAATAATAACCAAGGGAAAAAACACCCTGGGCTGATTGGATTAACAAATAAAGTCTAAGAGACTAAGTCTTTTACAGACACTATCATGCTAGAACATTTTATTAGAACTCCCACAAGGGGTATGGACATGTGATATAGTACAACAAAGCTTCCCAAAAGTAAGACTGGAGGTCTTCTAAAGTATGAACAAGTTATCCTTGTACAGTTCACCAGGATCACTTGATAATAAACCACTAAGTACAACTTAGGTGGTAACATTCTGTCTCCAACTGTGGGACATGTGCTCGATTTGGTCATAAGGCAAGGAGAGGATACGAGAATACCAGAATCTTTGATTTGTACACCCTGTGAAAACATCTCAACTTGACAAGAAAACCTCAGTAGCACAAGCATTATATAAAAACCAAATGAACCATTAAGCTGATTTATTTAAATAAAATAAATGTAAATTTTTTTTTTTTTATTATTATTATTATTATAGCTAAAGTACAAAACAGAAATGTAGAAAGTAAATGCTCTCTTTGAAGGAACTTATTTTCCTACTCTAAGTATGATATAAAAAGGGTTAAGTGTAATCAGAAATCCAATGTAACCACCTAAGCATTTTATTAACATAATTTTGTTTTCCCTTGTCTTTGGTTACCAGCCAAAGTAAGGATACTTTATTTAGAAAATGCAAACTTGCGTGATGATTTAGAATGGGTGGGATGGATGGGAAATCATAGGCATGAATAAAGTCATTAAATTTCTTCCCAAATTGGTATGTGCTCGCGCAGGATGCTTCTATCCATGACTGGATAGGATTGATATACCAATCAGCATGATGAGGCAGACTGACTATATCATCATACTGATCATCAAGGCTTACCGAATGATGACTCATTGTATAAGCACCAAGCTGCTCCAAATCATAAGGAACCTCTACATGTGAAGAAGATGGTTGAGATTGATATTCCACTGACTGCATCTCATCTGACTTTTCACAACACTGCTTCTCAATGTCTTCATTACTGATACCCTTGTGTAGCTCTGCATGATATGACTCTGAATGATCATGTGAAAATTCTGAATGCTCCTCTTCCATACTAATATTTTTCTAGGTATCCAGATCTGTGCTCCCCTCTATGGACGTATCGTAGATTGGACTTCCACAATTTTTTGAATAGACACTCCCCTTGCTAGACATACCATGGATGGAATTCTTAATAAGATTTTCACAAGTTGGATTATCTATGAAATTCCAATATTCATCACTCCCATCCATGTCATATGTGGGGGACTCTTCATCCATGGCATCATGCTCCTGCCTATCCATGTCCTCCTTGTATTCATAACAATATTCTTCAGAAAAATTGTTACAAGGCAATAAACTTTCCAAACCTTCATCAACATGTGGAGAACAAGGTCTAGTGTCACCACACACCATACTAATCTTATCATAAGTTTCTTTATAGGATTCTGTTATGATATCATGAATGGGATCTTCAATATTATCTTCAATCAAGGAAACGTTTTGGACATATTCAATGGGATCAGTTGGGATGTGTTGCTCAGTGGGTTTCTCTAGAGGGATTTCTGGAAAGATATCAGCATTGCAACACACTTGAGAATACCTCAAATCTACAATGTTTTCAGCTATGGTGACATGAGGAGAGTCTTCAACAATGTGTTCCATCATGGGATCCTCCTGAAGCTCTTCAATAGGATCATCCTGGATTTTCCCTTCCTTAGAATCTTGCTGTGTATTGGGAGATACCTCATATTCTTTAATAAGCTGCTTAATTACTTCCTTTCTTGAATAACTATGAAGAAACTCTTTGATGGGAGTATCATGGATCTCCTCTTCACTTAAATGTTCAAGAAGTGATTCCAAGTCTTCAAGACTTTGTATCATGGAAAAAGGTCCATCATGTGTTTCCATGTGATACTCTATCCCAGATAGGTAGAAGGTATAGATATTTTCAAGGAACTTTTTCAAACCATTCATACTACCCCTACCATCATGCCACTGCTCTAAAAACATCCAAAGGAAGCTTGGAAAAGAAGTTATACATTTATTAGGAAGGCCATGATAGAACCAACAACAAGCCTCACCCTAAAAAGTACCAGCAAACATTTCCATCATATTGTCTTCATGAAGAATGTTGGAGTCAGCCATCAACTAAAGGAAAGATTTGACATGCTAGATGGCCGAATCACCATAATTTCCATGAAATACTGGAAGCCATTTATATGCATCCCCCAAACCATTACAATAGTTAGGAAAACCCGGGATGTTTGAGAAATCGATAGGTTGAAAAATTCCAGTTATCTGGGCACCATATTTCTCCTTTAATTCATCCATATCAAAAATTAATAGTATGCATTTGATATAACCATTAAACCTTGTACTAAAAATATGGAGCTATCAAGTGATGAGTCTTTAAAGGTTTTAACATGTCACATGGGCTCATCTACACACAACAAAAATTCACAAGTTTATGAGATAACAGGGTTTTATCCCTTCAATGGAGTCGCCATGTGTGATTAAAAATACACATTTAAGAATTCTCACAAGAATATTTTTTGCTTTTCTTTGTAAAACTAAAAAAAACTAAAAAAAGTTAGTGGAGTCACCAGATGAAAATTAAACATCTACTCTAAGCATTCATCAAACAAAGAAAAAAAACAAAAAAGGAAGAAAACAAAAGTCGTACTCGGGAATAAAAAAATTTATCCTCGACAATGACGCCAAAAAGTGTTGCTTCCTTTCACACACCTAGGTTATGTGGCAGAAATATTCAAGCCACTCGGTGTGTCCTTGGGTGCAATTCTCAAGTCAATGATGTCACGTTATTCTTGACTCCTCCGTTTAGGCTCAAATCCTAACGAAGCCAAGGGGGGTAGACCCTATTACGTTACTAAGGAAAAATTATTTAGTATGATGATGGTAATAAAAAGTAAGTTTTTTAGGAGTTTCGATTTAAGAATTGTAAACAACAAATAACATGATGAGATAAGCACAAGTAAGCATGGAAATGACACCCAACCACATATAGATTGAAAGAAATAAATAGTTGACCAGTGCCTTGAAAATGGAGTCGAAAAAAATTAAGAGTGCTTGCAAGTGCTGGAATGAATGCTGTGCAATTGTATCTTGGTTGATTTTAAATTAATGTAAGAAGATGAGTTATTTAACTTAAGCGAGGGGACTCCAGATATACCTAGGGGGTACTTGAAGTATGTCCAAAACTAAACCATCATGGCTACCCACAAGGAATATGTGGGTTGAATGGAGTCTCTGAGGCTGTTGTTCATAATGCACCCAAAGATGTAACAGAGATCGGCGCCTTGAGGTCACTTTTCAGGAGTTCCCGCTTCCTTTGGGTATTTTGTCGCCGTAGTGGTTTGATCGAGGCATTGGATTTTTGCTTGATGGTTTGTAAATTTGGGGAGATTGAATCCTAATTATTCTAGTCACTCAAGTGCTTTTGATGCAGCTTGATTGATCGAACGAACCGCAGCCAAGTACAGAGCATACACACTGGAGTCTTCTTTATTTTTAGTTAATTTCAAGATAGGTGTTCTTGTTAAAAAGAAAACCCTTCGAGAACCTCTTTTGATCCAAGTGGATCTCAATCAGGGAATCATTGAGGGGTTAATTTTATTATGGCTAATGAAACAATTGATGAAAAAGGAATCAAATATACACAACCCCAGTTTTCTAAATAGTCCTACCACACATCTCTTTCCCTTTACGGGTCAATCGAGAAGTCGTGGGGTAAGTAGTATGATTACTTTTTAAATTAAAGTATGGAATAATGAAAAATTATATCAAAGTATGAAATATTGCATGTCAGTACTAAACTAGAGTAGAAAAAAAGAAGCAAAAAAGTGAAACAGACGCAGATCCCCCTTGGGGGGATGGGAAGCGGGCTCAAAAGAGCCTACTCAAAAAATATTTTATTTTATTATTATTGGTTACAATATCATCAAACTGAAATATCATAAACCTCTTGGTCCTTAAATGGGATGAAACCAATATCTTACAACTCTCCAAAATTTTTAAATTTTAGTGAAAGGGGAGACCCCTGGGGGGATTTGAACGCTCCCGAAGCCACTTTCGAACAACAGATCCTTTTCTTTTCTGTTACACCTGCTAAAAAACAGAAAAAATTTTAGAATAACATATGCCCAAAATCACTTTAAGAGTACCTTTGGATCATCCTACCTTAACTAAAAAAAGATTAAGTTGAAACTAGCTAAACAGGTGAAAAAGGAACCAAGGAAAGCAAGCTTTCCTTGGGATATTGGATTTCTGTTTGTGCAGCCAATGAAATATGCACTAATTTCTGGATTTAATATTTTTAAAACATAAAAGGAAATCTAGAACATGCAACCTACTGATTTTCTTTAGCTTGCCATGCAAAACGAATGATTTCCTTATGCTAGATCTAGAATGCTTAATGATGCTTTTCAGAATTGAGATCTAGACTATGAGTTTTGAAATAGAAGATCTATATAAATTTTAATTTGATATAACAGATCCAAATGATAACAAAGCTTTCGAACACAGTAACCAGGTAAGAAAATTGATTTTTTAAAGAAAGGAAAAGAAGAGGAGAGAAGGTCGGCTTGTTGCTTGAATGGAACAAGCTGAAAGGAGGCCCTTTTGTGGAGCACTGAGGGACAGAGTCTTGAGCTTATTGGAAAAGGAATGGCGTCAATATTGATCCACACCTTCATCCAATCGGGGACCTGCAACTAGATAACACAAGCCTTCACAACACCTCGTGAGATTTGGATATAGATGTATAAAGCAACAAAAATGAAAGCTCATGCAAAAATAATCTTATTTAAGCATATAACTGAAATTCTTGAGCATACATAATATGGATAAATAAGAGCAAGCGATCTAAATTGCCTAGTTTACACCCTTACTTTATTCAACCGAATCCTTGAAGCCAGAAAACAAAAGCAGCACTGAAATTGGAAAGAAATTGCAGTTACAACATTAGCAGCATGATGATGGGAATCCACACAAACACATGTAATACACAGTGTAGCCTCCAAAGCTTCTTTATTCATAATAAAAATATAGCAGTATTACAATGGCAACAACTCCTCAATCCAACTCAAACTAGCTTGGAAGAGACAGCCTGTGCTTTATTTATACAAAAAATAGGAGATCCAGCCTAGGGGGGGTGCAAATCCCAAGGAGACAGACCACTGTAGTTGAGGGAGAGTCAATAAAGGCTGATCTGAAGCCGAACTGAGCCTACTTATAATTCAGGGGACTAATTGATCTAACACATCAACCCACAGACTGACACATCAATCCACAGAGCTTCCAGGAGAGCCCACACATGTGGAGGAGAGAGAGAGGGTGCAATTCCCCATAAAGGATGCTAAAGATAAACTCTGGATCTATCCAGATCACCTCCTTCAGTCAAGGATTTGTCAGATCCAGTCAATTTGGTTCAGATCTGACCGATTTCAATCAAATCAACTGAGAATCCACTGATCGAGGATTTTGGATTTGCTCCATTATTCATCAATTTATTAATTAAAATAATCAATAATTGATTTTTTGGGGCTTTTTGACCTGAGTGATGGAAAATCACTCANGGCCTATAGGTTTACTGGGTGCTCTTAGCTTGAAAATGAGCACCTACATGACTGAAACTGATTACTTGGCCCACTTTTATTACAAAAGCAATTTTTCCAATTAAACTATTAAAAAATAGCCTAAGTTTTGGAAAAATTAATTTTTAATAAAAAACACTGAAAAAATTAAAAAATTAAAAAAATTGAAAAACCTAGGGGAACTTAGACATGTTCATATGGCTCGACCATGATGGCTAGCATGTTTATATATTGACACATAGACTCCAATAACCTCAATAGGCCTAAATGCCAAGCTGACCACCCCAACTTTGGAGGTATTGAGTGAAAAACTCATAAATTATCGGTCGTTTATTCAACAACCAATAATAACGAAGGGAAAAAACACTCTGGGCTGATCAGATTGACAAATAAAGTCTAAGAGACCGAGTCTTTTACAGACGCTATCATGCTAGAACATTTTATTACAACTCCCACAAGGGATTTGAACATGTGATATAGTACAACAAAGCTTCCCAGAAGCAAGACTGAAGGTCTTTTGAAGTCCGAACAAGTTATCCTTGTCTAGTTCACTAGGCTCACTTGATAAAAAACCACTAAGTACAACTTAGGTGGTAGCAGGATCTAAAGCATTGTCCATTTTTCAAGACATCAACCAGTATTATAGGAGAATGTGTTCCATCATCATCATCATCATCTTGTTCTATTGGAATCACATTCCATTGTCCTGATACATGAACTTATATCCATCGATGAAACTTAAATGAAATATATAATATTTGTATCTCTATCCAATACCTACAACAATAGATGCAAAATAACAAAAAATATCACTAGTAGTAACATACATACATTACAATTTATTTTATTAGGACTCATAACATGAGTGTTGGGCTAGGATAAAGCACAAGGAAGAACTTGAAGCGTAAGCGTAAGAGGAAAAATAGGCACTCAATGGAGGAAAAGCAAGTAAAGGAAGAAAGGGAAGTGCATACAAGAGAAATCTGCGATGAGGAATGGTGCGTCAAGGAAAATCGCACCTAGACTTAGTGGAATATTGGCAAGTAGAAGAGTTGAGGCTGAAAGGCGATAGGTCAAGAAGGACTGGAGGTGCTCAAGTTAGCGGAAGACTAAAGGACAGTTTTTACGGCTTGTAACGTCCCCGACCCTTAAACCGACGAAGAGGACGCTACTATCACCCGGCATACGGGACAATAGCCCCATGAACATGAACATGCATATAATGTTGAAATAATAAGATGAAACATAAAACATACTGAGATGCATAATCCTTCATATACATAGCAGAAGAAAATGTACATTCATTCAAGCATGCCACATGTTCATCATATTCATTAATTAGTAAATATAAATGTAGAGATGAAATAGTCAAGAATACTTTTCTTAGAAAGAATTCATCCCACAACCAGCTATGTCGCTACAATGTTCCACCCAACCATAGGCCAGCGTGCTCATTGATCTCTCAGCAACACTACCACCCATGAGCTGGGCATGATTCCCCAAGGTATAAGGGTCAAGCAGGCTTACACAAAGTAGCCAAGTCAACACAATTGGGTTTTATCAAGCTGTCAAGGAGCTAGGAAAGGCTAAATGCTAAGCTGGTGGTCTCAATGGAGAGCTAAAGATGCCTACACCAGAGCTAACCTAACTTCTAAGACATCCACACACCCAACACCAGGAATCGGTCCTTTTTCTACTTCACAGTCCCTCAGGCCCTGAATTCCCTTTCCAATACTCTTAAAGGGTTGTGGAGAAGAAAGTCAACAGTCTGATTCTGTCTGAGTGCCTACCAACACCAGTTTTCTCAAGCATACCCAGCCTCTAATCCTCCTCTAAATAGTCCGAAGTCCAACCACTGCATTCCGTAGTAAAACAACAGCTGAAAGCTATGTGAAGAAAAATAAAGATAACATGGTGTTAACCCAAACGAAAGGGTGAACACAGCTCAGGTCAGACAAGATGATTCAGAGTTGTTCTTGGCCCTAGTGTGGCCAAAAAAACTCAGGGACACCCAAAATATTATTGCATTCACATCCACGAACAACGTGGGGAAAACCACAACAAGCCACCAAATCTGGGAAAGAACCATAGTCTCGGCTCAATGATGAAGTGACAGAAACATTACATAGTCCCAAAATGGGAGAGAAGTCCGATTCTCAATATTGCACTGGGAAAAATAGGTATGCAAAACACAAAATCGTGAGGGTAACGCACATACACATAGCCCAACACTACAAAAGGGAAAATCGATCCTCTTCCCAGGCCAGGGAAATACCATAGCCGATCTCTCCATGAAGAACCATGGATACCTTTCATAGTCCGATAAAAAAAATAGGGTCAGACTCTCTACGTGAATGGAGGAAGAACAGATCCACCGTCTAGTGATTGACAAGAGAAGAGAGAATAGAACTGACCCCCTGCATGCATGAGATGGTCAAGATAAAAAAAAAACCATGGGTGGAAGAGTGGGAGAGTGGTGACCGTCCCCTTACCCTCCGTGTGAGGAAGAGTGAGCTTGCTGGTGGAGTGTATGTGGGGTAAAGACTGGTAGTCCTGCTACCCACCACTCCCCAACCATAACTACTCCCAACTAATTGAACAACAGAAGTTTAGTGGGTGATCGACACATGGAAAACTCCCAATGGCTCCCACGGTTTAGACAATCCCCCCCTTAACCTTAGGAATCATGCCCTTTTCATTTAACGTTGCACTGTCGTAGCTAGCTGTAGGTTTATTTTAATTAATGTGCATATTTACATGATGCCCAAAACTATAATGTGCTGGATAGCATGATATACCATCAACAACGATCCCTATTTCCGAGACATACATAACCAAATCAATGGTGGGGCTTTTGCCTTTAGCTCCACACCATGATTAATTACAACATATACATCATGTATCCTTTAATGCAACCGGGGTCAAAACCGGGGATATTACAATCCCCTCCCCCTTGGAATAACACTGTCCTCGATGTTTCAATACATAAGAATGCATATACAATTTGCACATCAAAATTTCAAAACTTTGTAGATCCGTCCCACATTTAATTATTTACTTGAACTTTTAGGACCAAGCCCCTCGGCTTCCATGAGCTTCTCTTGCTGGTTCTTAGCTTTCGACTTATTCAGAAGCCTAGGAACTTTGTGGCTACTGCCCCCTTTATGTTCACTCATTGGGCAGTCCCGGTGTAAATGATGTCCTCCGCATTTCCAACATTTCACTGGTTTCTTCATCTTTACCTGCTCAATTTCCTTTGAGTCCTCATGCATGGGACATTTCTCAACAGATCACTTGGATGAATGTCCCATCATTGATCCACTTTCCTTGCACTTACGGATTGCTCCCAGAAGAATTTTTACCTCCTTTTGCAAACCAATAGAGTCTTGCAAAATCTGGTGGTTCATCTCATCCTGCCTTTCCTGTATCTTGAGCATCTCTCCAATATTCTCTTGGGTCCTGGAAATCGTTTGAAGGAGAATTCCAGTCAAGTCCAACAACTTTTGATCTGCTGCCATGATCAAAGTGCACCACTGGATTTTACCTTTCTCACCTGTGAATTACATCATTGAAATTATGTTAGACCAAGCATAATATATGCATTAATATTAGTCAATTAATTGCCCAATTGGCATGACAGTCCAAGTCTTATCAAGGAAACTTTCACATTTTCCATGTCTTCCCAACATGCACATGAGCTTTTTCATGTCCATTCTTGGGTAGGGAATTAACCATTCCATCATTCACAATTTACTTTAAGCAAATACACACATTCTATTTTCAATCATACATGCATTCAACAACCTTTTTTTTTCACAATGCATAAATAAATAAATAAATATATATATATATATATATATATATATATATATATATATAATAAAAAAGGCAAGAGAGAGCAGCAAGAGTTTTTCCCCTCTTTGTTTTGTTCCATCCTAGAACCCACACCACTGCTGTAGTTTTCATGCTCTCAGCCTCTTTCACTTCACCATGAATGCTGGACCAATCCTTCTTGGTCATGAGACTTAGTGCCTCCGGTCTATTTTAGACCTCTCAACCATGGAGCCTCCCCACATGGTTTGTCTCGGCTGCTAGGACCTTCATAGTCTCACTAGCACCTTTTTCATTACTACTCATTCTGAGCTCTTCAGGACAATCACATGTCCACATGCACCCCTAGGATGCTTTCGTAGTCCTCACCTCCAGCGATACCTATATTCAAACATTGAATAGATTCACGTGTTTAGTTTATTCCCATTGGTTTTTACCTCTTAAAAAAGAGCTTAAAACATCATAACCAAATCATATACACATGTATATTCATAAGAAAAAATTGCAAAATAATCCAATACTTATCTGTATTGTGTGTTTCCTCGCTGGTCGACAGGATCCTGCTTCGCTTTGCAAGCCTTGGGATCGCCTATGGACTTGGATGTTAGGTCTGCATGTAGGATACTTCACAACATCCTTATATATATATATATATATATCAGGCATAGTCAAGCCAACCTTTAGTTGGGTTTATCATACCATCAACAAATTGCCTGCGCTTATATCAACAATGCACTTATATCAACAACCAATCATCAGCCAAGCCAACACTGTTGGGTTTATCAGGCCATCAACAATAACACATGCACTTATATCAACAATAAACAACCATTTCCAGGTCTCATTTCTAGTAGTGAGCTCAAATTCCACTACCCCACACAACACAAGAAACCACTTCCTTCTCTGTGCTCCTTAGTAGAAGGTAGGATGAGCCCAAGCCATTGTCCATTTAGTGTACAACACCAGACTACATCTGTTTAGCCTGACAACACAAGCAATATAAGCAAATCATCAGCGTTATTGCTCTTAAACTGAAATCATATTTCACATCATTCACTATCAAGTATTGAGACACCAGGATTGTGTCTACTCCCTAGGGTTTAATTAATATTGAAACCCTTCCATGATTTGACATTGGAAAAGTGTGCACCCTTTTTCGATGTGTGCCATGTAGGCCCTATTCATTCTCAAGCAATCAGTCATGATGGAAATAAAATCAAAACATGTTCTGCACATTAAATTTAACAATTTGACATGCATATTCTTAGCTAGGGTCACAGAACACTTATCCATTTGCTGAAGCAGTATTCCTTCATTAAGGAGGAAATGGGGGCTCCCTTCTCTAAGTTGATAGTCCCTCAGTTTTCCATCCCAACTCCTCTTTTCATTTCATATCCACACATGTCTTACCGACATAATCTATACCGTCTCACTCATGTTGCTTACCAAACATGTAGTGTAGATGAGACATTTTCCAAATGTCCAATGGAGTTTCACCTGCAAACCATTTCCAAGATAAGGGAAAACCTTCCCATGAAGTTTGGCTCTTGCAGGACATCACACATGATCTTCCTATAGTGTGTACCCCTGGCACATTCATCAAATAGCCAAACATTCAATCATTATCTGATAATATAATCCAAATTTGATTGTTCCATAACCAAGCAATGACATTAGCAATTAAATTCAATGAGAATTTGCTACTCTGTTTACTACGGAAATTGATATTCTTAGCAATGAGGTGATCCTCATTTGTGGGTCTCTTATAAGCAGCACCAGTATTCCCATTATAATTTATGCTTACTAGCATCATCCGCTTACAATGCATCCCCCTGACACAATTCTATGCAAGCCAATAGTGATTAGTAGTTGTCAGCAATTTCTCAAATCCTAAAGTCACAAATTCAAATTTGACAACTCATTATGCATACAAACTATTTTCACAGCCATGCGACTCTCCTCATAAGGTTTGGCTCTTTCACATGGTAGATTCTGGCCTTTGTCATGGTCTTACTCTCATTGCCATGCTCCAAACAATCTTCTTGAAACTTGAACTTCAATCAGCCAAACATTTGGTAAGTCTGGATGCATATAATCTTTTCATTGCTGCAACCATCACTGAAGCATTTTCAAAATTTATAAAATTCAAATACTTCCAGATGTTAATCACATCAATGCTACCAAAACTCATTTACTTCATGCAATCATTGTCATACTTTAAATTACAGGGTACAATCCCCTTATTTATGTAATTTAAATTAAAGGTTTAGATACTTCTTACTTCATAAGCGTATCATTTGTACCACCTTGCCCTTTTATAGAGCAATTTCGGCAGCCAAGTGATCCTGACTACCCTCTTTATGCACTTACTATCTTGCATTCATAACAGCTCTTGAAATGGTTCTAGAATTGTCATCAATTCATCATTTCAGCCATTACTAATATAATATCACATGCACTATCCCAATGCATTCATGCAATGCATCACAACATTTGCACCCATACTTATGTAATCGGTTACTCACACCCTTCATATGCATCCATTCAATGCATAAATACAATATTTATAAAATCCTTTAATGCATATCCACTCAATGCTACCTTGCATTGATTCAGGAATACTATGCATTCAAACATACCATGCATGGCCTAACCATGACTACTTCATACAAGATGCATTACTATAATCAAGACCATCAATACTTACTTTGCTTGGGCTACTAAGCTCAATCAACATATACATGCATGACACATTTCTATATGAATGTAGTATAACATTCAAATATCCACATGGTATGAGATCTCCTACTTTTACCACTCTAGGAAATTGTCATAATTAAACCCTTACCTTCATGGGTCCTACTTACACCCTTGACATTACTAATTTGGTTGGTCCTTTGTGTAGAAATTCAGGCCTGCAGTAGATTAATTTCACCCACAACAATTAACAATTGATCATGCAAAATTATCAACAATGGAGACTGAATATGGAGCTGTAACATAAAATTATATTAACTGAGTGTACAATAGCCAACCCTGTAATAACATAGGCTTCTGAATATATAGAATACATGAGCAAATCGAATGCATAAGGAAGCATCCAAATCTAGCATAAAGCAGGCTTACCCAAAATAGGCAAATCCCCCATAGGTGTAAAAAGCTGATCCCAAATCTATCAAGGACCCCACGAATTAGAAAGGGCACATGGGCAAGCTAAAGAGTGGTCAAATGGCAGCTCATACATGCTTTTGCATGGAGGAAAGAGTGGAGGAAGAAGAGGCAAAAAATCTGATTCACCTCACCTAGTCTTGCTTTCCTATTTGCCTTAAAACACTGAAAAGCAGGGAATAAAGCAGAAAAAGCAGATGGGCACCTAGGAGGCCAGGAATAAAGCAGATTTGATTCCTAAGGCTTTCCCAAGC
>LPNX010742545.1:22940-249223 GCA_001517045.1 Pseudotsuga menziesii
GTGTATTTTTGGCTTTCTTCTTTCTTTTTGAATCCACCTTCGAATCTCCAGCAACCAGAGCTTGGTCTTTGGAAGGTTTGATGGTGCCCATCATCACCAGCTTGTCTTGTTCCTGTGTGAGAGATTCCATGAAATCTGCAAGGCTAGGCATCTTCTAGGTTTGAGCTGTGAGTTTTGTGGCATAGAAGGTCGAAACAAAGACTGAGTAATCAGGCCCTAGCTTCGAGAGGATGGACAATACGAGCTGCTCATATTTCTTTTCAATACCACACTATTTCAGCTGCAAAACTAGTGCTTTGAACTTGGAGAAATATAGCTGCAGGGATTCAAAATTACCGGGACTCAGGGAGATCAGTTCATTTTCGATCTGGTGTCCCCTCATCTCATCTATCTTTCCAAAGAGTTCATAAAGTTTCTCCCATACTTGATCCGGTGAAGTCAATCCATCGAGATGGAAAAGGAGGTCTCGGGAAATACTGAGACATAGGAGGCCATAAGCCTCATCTCTCCGATTGTGCCATTTGATCTTCTCTGCAGCAGCATTGGGCTCTGCTTCTATAGCCATAGTCACCCTGTAGAGGCCTTTCGCTCTCAACAAGATCTCCATCTCTGCTTTCCATTCAAAAAAGTTGAAGGGAGTGAGGATAGTTTTCTGTGAATCCATAGCTTTAGAAAATCTGTCCCAGCTGTCAGTAGAAGGCTCCAAGTCTTGATGTCGAACCTACAAAACAATTTTTGGAGGAGAGTAACAACCTACAATGGCTCTGATACCATGTATAAATTCAGGCCTGCAGTAGATTAATTTCACACACAACAATTAACAATTGATCATGCAAAATTATCAACAATGGAGACTGAATATGGAGCTGTAACACAAAATTATATTAACTGAGTGTACAATAGCCAACCCTATAATAACATAGGCTACTAAATATATAGAATACATGAGCAAATCGAATGCATAAGGAAGCATCCAAATCTAGCATAAAGCAGGCTTACCCAAAATAGGCAAATCCCCCATAGGTGTAAAAAGCTGATCCCAAATCTATCAAGGACCCCACCAATTAGCAAGGGCGCATGGGCAAGCTAAAGAGTGGTCAAATGGCAGCTCATACATGCTTTTGCATGGAGGAAAGAGTGGAGGAGGAAGAGGCAACAAAGCTGATTCACCTCACCTAGTCTTGCTTTCCTATTTGCCTTAAAACATTGAAAAGCAGGGAATAAAGCAGAAAAATCAGATGGGCACCTAGGAGGCCAGGAATAAAGCATATTTGATTCCTAAGGCTTTCCCAAGTGCTCCATGAGTCAATAATGGCAATTTTGACCTCTATGGATAGGCAATTAGCAACTTGCACATGGTGGGACTCATGGACTAGGCAAATAAGACAAAATAAATGAATTAATGTCTAAGTGGGTAAATACTATGGGTTGATTATTCTAACACTTTGCAGGAGATTGCATAATTTGCTCACCAACTTTTGATTATGGACTTGTTGCCTTATCCCTTTCTCCAGAGGGTTGCTAGTCACATTCGTCAGCATCAGCAACATATTTAGCCATGTCCATGTTGTCATTGGTTTTTCCACTAATTCCAACACCAATGCAATAATTATCATTAGTGGCTCATCGTAAATGTATAATTCTCACTATTCTTACCAATCATGTAATATCCTATGCATGCAAGGCATATCCTCATACATTTCATGTATAAAACTTGTAATCATAATTAGAAAGACAGGGTTTAAGGAAATTTCCCTTTTCAAGTCCCTCATCCTTGCATGGAAATCCTCTTCCACACAACAGCTGGCTTGAATTCATGGTCTTGCTACCTCTAGGCATGCAATTCCTAGATTTGTCCATATTGCTAGCAACACATTTCTCTTTCAAGCAATCACTAGCACTTTGCTTCTCCACACTCAAATTTTGGTGACTCTCCCTTGTTCCCTGCTGGATAATCTTTCTAATGCCTATCCACACACTTCGTTCTGACCTCGAGTGTGAAAACCAAACCACTTAAAAAATGATGCTTTTTACCAAATGTATTCTGGTCTGAAATGTCAACTTCAGCCACCTGAAATTTTCTTCCTTTTCAGCCCTGTAATCCACTGAGAGTTTGCTGAAATCCACTGAAAAACAATTGGAATTTGCTTGAAAATTCCACCTTTGAAAAACCCAAATTTCCTTGTATAGGATCGAGTCCACCTTTGAAAAACCCAAATTCTCTTGTCATGCACAGGTTTTCTTCTATTTTCTGCTGGGTAGAGGACAACCTGCCTCTATTAGCTGGATTTCTCATGGCCCTCTGAGGCCCAAATGCTGCAATGATGGCTCTATCACCGCATCTTCATGACCCATTCAGGCCCGTGCTGCAACCTTTGCTCTGATACCATACTATAATGTCCCCGACCCTTAAACCGACGAAGAGGACGCTACTATCACCCTACATACGGGAAAATAGCCCCATGAACATCAACAGACATATAATACTGAAATAAAAAGATTAAACATAAAACATACTAAGATGCATAATCCTTCATATACATAGCGGAAGCAAACGTACATTCATTCAAGCATGCCACATGTTCATCATATTCATTAATCAGTAAATATAAATGCATAGATGAAATAGTCAAGAATACTTATCTTAGAAAGAATTCATCCTGCAACCAGCTATGTCGCTGCAACGTTCCACCCAACCATAGGCCAACGTGCTCATAAATCTCTTAGCAACACTGCCTCCCCCGAGCTGGGCATGATTCCCCAAGGTATAAGGGTTAAGTAGGCTTACACAAAGCAGCCAAGTCAACACAGTTGGGTTTTATCAGGCCGTCAAGGAGCTAGGAAAGGCTAAATGCTAAGCTGGTGGTCTTAATGGAGAGATAAGGATTCCTACACCAGAGCTAACCTAACTTCTAAGACATCCACACACCCAACACCAGGAATTAGTCCTTTCTCTACTTCACAGTCCCGCAGGCCCTGACTTCCCTTTCCAATACTCTTCAAGGGTTGTGGAGAAGAAAGCCAACAGTCTAATTCTATCTGAGTGGCTCCCAACACCAGTTTTCTCAAGCATACCCAGCCTCTAATCCTACTCTAAACAGTCTGAAGGGAAACCACTGCATACCGCAGTAAAACAACAACTCACAGCTCTGTGAAGAAAAATAAAGATAACAAGGTGACAACCCAAACGAAAGGGTGAACACAACTCAGGTCAGACAAGACGATTAAGAGTTGTTCTTGGCCCTAGCGTGGCCAAAATAACTTAGCAACACCCAAAATATTATTGCATTCATAGCCACGAACAACGTGGGGGGAAACCACAACAAGCCACCAAATCCGAGAAAGAACTCTAGTACCAGCTCAATGATGAAGTGACGGAAACATTACACAGTCCCAAAATAGGAGAGAAGTCCGATTCTCAATCTTGGACTGGGAAAAATAGGTACATAGACCACAAAACCGTGAGGGTAACACACATACACACAGTCTGACACTAAAAAAGAGAAAATCGATGCTCTTCCCAGGCCGGGGAAAGAACATAGCTGATCTCTCCATGAAGAGCCATGGATACCTTTCACAGTCTGATAAAAAAAATAGGGTCAGACTCTCTGTGTGAACTTAGGAAGAACAGATCCATCGTCCAATGATCGGCGAGAGAAGAGAGAAAAAAACTGACCCCCCACATGTATGAGATGGTCAATATAAAAAAAACCATGGGTGGAACAGTGTTGATCGACTCCCTTCCCTCTGTGTGAGGAAGAGCAAGCTTGCTGGTGGAGTGTATGTGGGGCAAAGATTGGCAGTCCTGCCACCCACCACTCCCCAGCCATAATTGCTCCCAACTAATCGAACAACATAAGTTTAGTGGGTGATCGACACATGGAAAACTCCCAATGGCTCCCACGGTTTAGACAATCTCCCCCTTAACCTTAGGAATAATTCCATTTTCATTTAACGTTGCACTGTTGTAGCTGGATGTAGGTTTATTTTAATTAATGTGCATATTTACATGATGCCCAAAACTATAATGTGCTGGATAACATGATATACCATCAGCAATGATCCCTATTGCCAAGACATACATAACCAAATCGATGGTGGGGATTTTTCCTTTAGCTCCACACCAAAATTAATTACAACATATACATCATGTATCTTTTAATGCAACAGGGGTCAAAACTGGGGATATTACACGGCTAGTTATGGCCCGAGTTAAATGTAGGAAGGAAAATTTGGCGGCCAGTATGGCCTGTCATTAATGTAATAGAATATATTTTGTAGCTACTTATGACCGTAATAACCGAGCTGTACTTAGTTGACCTTGCGTGGTATTGTAAACATTGTAAATAAGAGGAACCTATTATGTGTAAGGGTTATCTTCAGAGAGATTGTAGTTTTGTTGGTTCAGTTGGTAATAGTAGAAGTATTTTAAGGAAATCAGAGAGGAGTCTGATAGTATATGGTTGTTGAGTCACAGATCTATAGATGAGTGTGCATACCATTTTGTAAGAATCAATATGTAGCTGAGTGCATAGATAGTAGAGTAGAAGAGTCGATCCAGGCTGTGTGCAGATCAGTGGGAGTTAGAAGAAAAGCATAAAAAGATAACAGAGAGCATGAGAGAAAGAATATTTCAAGCTATAAATATGTATCTCAAAATAGTCTATAATTTGTAGAATGCAAGGTACCATATGTGGAAATTGAACCCAGGTGTTAGAACAATTGCAGTCACAAAAATTGTTAATCAAACATGCAAATTACACACAAAGGAGACTGAATATGGAGCAGAACACTAATCTGTATTGAATAAGTGTACAATAGCCAACCTTGTGAAGTCATAGGCCACCACAATAAATAATTACATGATAGATTCGAATGCATTTGGATGCCATTCGAATTATTCAAAAGCATGCTTACTAAATCTAGTCAAATCCCCCATAGGTGCATAAAGCAGTTTCCAAATCTACCTAGGAGCTCACAAATTGGAAAAATCAATTAGGCAAGATAATAGGTGATGGAAGGACAACTCATACATGATTTTATTAGGATAAAAGAGTGGAGGATTATGAGGGCAACAAACAAGTCAACTTCACCTAGTCATACTTTCCCTTTTGCCATAAAACTCAATAAAAGCAGGCAATAAAGCAGAAAAAACAAATATGCGCTAGGGAGGTTCAGGAATAAATTAGAATTGATTCCAAAAGGTTTCCCAAGTGCTCCATGACTCATTTTTATCAAGTTTGACCATCTTGGAAATGTGGAGGACAACTTGCATAGAGTGGAATATGGAAACTAGGCAAATAAGACAAAAATGGATTAATTAATGTCTAAGGTAGCTAACTATGGGTTGATTATTCTAACACACCCCTTAAACTCCACTTATGAGTAAAATATTAGAAAACTATAGGGCCTAGCAACAAGTCTTAGTCACCCTTTACATACTGCATGTCCATTTAACCAAGGAAAGAGGCAAAAACCCAGTGGGAAAAATCCTCCCTTAAACATGGACAGTAAAACAAAATTAGAAAATCTTGTCATCAATCATGCTTCACAGGATGATCAATAATCCCTAGTAGTGATTTTATATTGTTGAATGTATTCTCACAAAAAACTTTGGTGAAGATGTCTACTACTTGTTCTGAAGATGCACAGAAGAGTAGGTGAATGGTGCCATCATGCACAAGCTGTTTGATGTAGTGCATATGGATCTCAATGTGTTTGGTTCTCTGTCTCTGAACTGGATAATTGCAGATTCGAATGGTACTCTTATTATCACAATAGATAGTAGTTGAGTATTCTGATTCGAAGCTACACTTGCCAAGTAACCCCTGCAACCATAAAAATTGAGTTGCTGCATTTACAACTCCTCTGTACTCTGCTTCTGTAGATGAGAGTGCAATGTCACTCTGTTTCTTGATTGACCAACTGATTGGTCCTTCAACAGGAATGAACACTTATCCTAATGTTGAATTTTTATATGTTTTGTCACCTACCCAATCACTGTTAGTAAACCTAATCAAATCAAGATAAGATTTAGCTTTGTAGAAGATCCCATGAGTCCTTGTTCCCTGAACAAAGTTAAGGATCCTTTTGGCTGCTCTCCAATGGATCTCATGAGGATGATCCATGTATCTTGAAGCCACACTTACTGCATAATAAATATCAGGTCAATTATGTGTAAGGTACAGCAAACACTCAATCAGTTGCCTATATGGTGTATTATTTACCATAGGAGAAGAACCTGCTTCTTCAAGCTTAACTCTTGAAAGGAAGGGAGTCTTGCTTGGCTTGCAATATTTCATGTTGAACTTGTTCCAAAAATCCAAAGCATACTTGGAATGATGTAATTTTATTCCATGTTTGGTTTGATCAATCTTGAGACCCAAGAATTGGTTCAATAACCCCAAATCAGTCATAGAAAATGCATGGTTCATTGCATCCTTCAAGGAGGCAATTTCATTATTTGAGCTTCCTGTAATCAGAAGGTCATCCACATACAAGAAAATAATCATCAAAGAACCATGAATCAACTTCAAATAAACATTAGTATCAGACTTGCATTGAACAAAACTCAATGATAGCAGAAAGCCATCAATCTTGGCATACCAAGCCCTGGGGGCTTGCTTAAGCCCATATAATGATTTATTTATCCTGCACACAAGAGATGGATTAGTAACAAATCCTTGAGGCTGCTACATGTAAATATATTTAGTAATATCTCCATTCAAGAAAGAACACTTCACATCCATGTGATGTACCTTCCACTGCTTCGAAGCTGCAATGGCTAAGGCTAGCCTGATGGAGTCCATCTTTGCCACTGGTGCAAAGGTCTCATTGTAGTCTATACCATGTACCTATGAGTAGCCCTTGGCTACCAATATTTCCTTATATTTCAAAGGTGAACCATCAGCAGCAAACTTAGTTTTGAAAACCCACTTACATTGAACTAGCTTCCTCCCTGGGGGAAGATCAACCAGCTCCCAAGTGTTGTTCTTTTGGAGTGAGCTGAATTCTTCTTTCATGGATGTTTTCCATCTTGGATCATATGCTGCATATTCATATCTTTGTGGTTCTGATTCAACCATCAGATAGCATTTCTCTGCAAACAAAGGGTCTTTCATACACAGGGCACTCTCAAACTGAGATATAGTCCTCCTAGAATCACTAGGATTTCCAGCTAGTTCCCCAACTGCATGAATGGTATTTGCTGTGCATTTTGGTCTTGTAGGACTATTAGGATCTGCAATTAAATCATCATTATCAGACATATCAGAATCAGCAAACTCATTTATCTCTTCACTTACATTCAGTGGTTCTGGTGGTGAAGAAGACTCTCCAACTTCAACTGCTGCTAAAGGCTCTTCTTGGAACTGGAAACTCCTTTCAATGAAGGCTTTGTTTGAACTCAAATTGATCAGATTGTACCCTTTTGAATCTTTAGATTACCCAACAAATAGACACTCTTGGCTTTGGGGCTGCAAAGCCTTCCTCTTTTCTGTTGGAATTCTAGCCCAAGCCCCTGAGCCAAAAATATTTAAATGGGTCACATCTGGCTTGTGCCCACTCCATGCTTCGAAAGGAGTCATACCATCAAGATGTTTATGAGGCACCCTATTCTGGATATAGGAGGCACAGTTTATAGCTTCGGCCCAAAACTTTGGTGGCAAAGTCTTAGCCTCCATCATGCAGGTTGCCATCTCTTTCAGTGATCTGTTCTTTCTCTCAGCAACACCATTTTGCTGTGGTGTGTAAGGGATTGAATGCTGCATCTGAACACTTGCATCTACACAATATTGAATGAACTCAGACTTGACATACTCACCACCATTGTCATATCCGAGGATCTTAAGTTTCCTCCCAGATTGGTTTTCAACCAAAGCCTTAAAGACTTTGAAGAGGCCAAAAACTTCAGACTTGTGTTTCAGGAAGTAAACCCAACAATACCTGGAAAAGTCATCTATGAATGTCAATGCATATTTGGCCTGACTCATTGACATATGAGGAAATTGGCTAGCAACATCACTGTGGACAACTGAAGAGGTGCAGAGGTTCTCTCATGACTAGCTTTCTCAAATTTATGCTCTGGGTGTTTTCCTAAGATACAACCTTGACAGACTCCTTTGGAAACCTTAATCTTTGGTAACCATATGACCATTTATTTTTCACTAAGATCAGAAATATAATTATAGTTAATATGGCCAAATATTTCATGCCAAATATTTCTTTCCTCATTAGCATGAATCAGAAGAGCGTAGGGGTTTGAGTAGGGTAGAAAATGTGAAAACATGTATACCTTCAAAGTGTGATTTGTAACTCCTTTTGAAATGACTTTACCACTTGAGATCTCTGTGATATCAACTTCATCAGGGGAGAATATGACCTTCTTTGGAGACCCTGTGTGGGTCATCTGATACACTGAAAAGAGGTTAGAGGAAAGACCTGGAACATACAATACATTGCTGAACTTACCATGGTCAAGATCAATCCTCCCTTTTCCCAAACTTTTAGTGAGAGATTCATCTCCCAGTACTATTGGTGGGCCTTTCGACATGTCAAGAGAGGTGAATTCCTCCTTGGTTGAAACCATATGTCTTGAAGCTCTAGAATCTATGATGAAACTAGGTGATCTTGATGTGCCAGCAACCAATGCATGAACTCTCTCTCTGTCCTCTGAATTTGATCCTCCTTCCCTCTTCTTTGAGCTATCAGGAAGGGAGATGCTATTCTTCTCCAGGAGTTGGGTTAGCATGTCAATTTGATTCTTCATGCAAGAGCTTTCAGGATGATTTCCCTTACTGCAATATGCACATTTTCTCATTTCTCCTTTGTTCTTCTTCTTCTGGGGGTTCTTCTTGGAACCTTGGGGCTCCTCTGGAGACTTTTTCTTGTCTCTCTTTTGCTCAGGTGGCTTCTTAGATTTCTTCTTGCCTTTTGGATCCACCCTAGAATATCCAGCATCCAGAGCTTGGTCTTTGGAAGAATGGTGCCCATCATCACCAGTTTATCTTGTTCTTGTGTGAGGGATTCCATGAACTCTGCAAGTTTAGGCATCTTCCAGGCTTGAGATGTCAACTTGGTGGCATGGACTGTTGAAACAAACACTGAATAGTTAGGGCCAAGCTTTGAGATTATGGCTAAAACTAGTTGCTCCTCCCTCTTTTTGATTCCACACTGTTTTAGCTGCAAAACAAGGGCTTTAAACTTGGAAAGGTAGAGTTGCAGGGATTCGAAGCTGCTGGGACTCAAGGAGATCAATTCATTCTTGATTTGATGTCCTCTCATCTCATCTGTTTTACCAAAAATCTCAACAATATTCTCCCATACTTCATTTGGTGATGTCAATCCATCAATATGGAAAAGGAGGTCTCTGGATATGCTCAGACACAGGAGACCATAGGCCTCATCCCTCCTGTTGTGCCATTTAATTTTTTCTGCAGCTGCATTAGGATTTAATTTAGTTTCCATAGTCACCCTATAGAGGCCTTTCACTCTCAATAGTATATCCATATCTACTTTCCATTCAAAGAAATTAAATGGAGTCAATATGATCTTTTAAGATTGATCCATAGCTCAGAAATTGTCCCTTCAGTCAGCAGAATGCTCCCAGTCAAGATGTCAAACCTACAATAGCAATATGGAAGGGGAGAAATCGATCTACAAAGGCTCTGATACCATGTGGAAATTGAACCCAGGTGTTAGAACAATTGCACTCAAAAAAATTGCTAATCAAACATGCAAATTACACACGAAGGAGACTGAATATGGAGCAGAACACTAATATGCATTGAATAAGTGTACAATAACCAACCTTGTGAATTCATAGGCTGCCACAATAAATAATTACATGAGGCATTTGAATGCATTGGGATGCCATGCGAATTAGTCAAAAGTAGGCTTACTAAATCTAGTCAAATCCCCCATAGGTGCATAAAGCAGTTTCCAAATATGCCTAGGAGCTCACGAATTGGCAAAATCAATTAGGAAAGCTAATAGGTGATGGAAGGACAACTTACACATACTTTTATTAGGAGAAAAGAGTGGAGGATGATGAGGGAAAAAAACAAGTCAACTTCACCTAGTCATTCTTTCCCTTTTGCCATAAAACTCAGTAAAAGCAGGCAATAAAGCAGAAAAATTAGATATGTGCTAGGGAGGTTCAAGAATAAAGAAGAATTGATTCCAAGAGGTTTTTCAAGTGCTCCATGACTTAGTTTTAGCAAGTTTGACCATTTTGGACATGTGGAGGACAACTTGCATAGAGTGGAATATGGAAACTAGGAAAATAAGACAAAAATGGATTAATTAATGTCTAAGGTAGCTAACTATGGGTTGATTATTCTAACACCACATATTTCTCATGCCAGATGAATAGCACCTTGGTGGTTTTTACCCAGATGGGTTTCCATGTTATTTCTTGTGTTGATGAATGTTAAATGTTGAGGGTTGAATGTTTAACGGTTAATGTTGAATGTTTGATTATTGTAGGAGTAGTAATACATCCTTAGTAAATAGTTTATACCTTAAGCTAACTTGATTTTCCTAAATTTCATTGATGTCCTATGGTTTAGACATAGGAGAGTTAATCCAACAATATATCTAGTTATTTTGGCCTATTCACACCTACAACAACACCTGGTTTGGTCAACCTAGCCCATGTGCTCCCTCATTAATGCATTGGAGCACTACATCCTTGATTTGTGGGGCCCTAGTTTGACTAAGTGCACTATGGGTGTATTTGGCATGTTTTAGCTCTCTTAGGAGCATTTATTGCCACATAGAGCACCCCACTTGCCTCTATCTTCTCACCCATGCATGCCTTGGAGTATTTAATGACCCAAGACACCTCACTAACACTCACATCAATTCGAGTCTGTTTGGGCTGAGTTGGGTCTCCATTGGTCCACCTAGGGGGGATTGAGGTCATTTTTCACATTAACACATGTACAACTCCAATTGGCTTCCAGAGCCACTTGAATTTGTCCATTGTATTATAAATGATGTATGATAATAATATGACAAGTAATCAGCACCTTTCACATGTGTTGTTCAAGCTATTTTCTGTCTCTTTTTTTCTCTTGCATCTTTTGTTAAACACTTTGATGTGAAATTGTTCTAGATCCTGGATATAGTTTGAGATGCAATTCTCACATGGTATCAGAGCTATATAGAGTTGCAACAAATCATGTGAGGTTGAGTTTCTATTTAGGGCATATTTCCAATTTATGTGTGTGTTTTTCATTGCAGGTTTTACAACAACTTCATGGATTCGAAAGCTGTTCCTCTCCTTTCCCCATCCATCTATTCTGAATGGAAGTTGAAGATGTGTGCATATATCAAGAGGCAATGTCTCTATGATGTGTCCATTGGTGTTGTGAGAGAACCAAAGTCCTGTCAAGAGAAGGATGCTTGGCTTAATGACAATTATAGAGCCTATGGAACTATGTGTATAGCTATACCTCCTACAATGCACTACATCCTTGATTTTGCTAATTAACCATTCGATATTTGGAGAAATATAGATGAAGCTCTTGGAATGCAGCAAGAATATGTGAGCTATATGGAGGGAAAGCAAACTTCCTATGATCTAGGCCTCATGCATTTCTCAAGAAGCTGTTCAAAATGAAGAAGAAGAAGTAGCCAAAGATTCAACAAATGATCCAGTTCAAGTTTCTTCCTCCATGGCTTCCTCTCCTTGTCAAGAAAATATGCTTCCTGAAGAGAGCATACGAGTTTCTTCCATCACCACTGCTGAATATTCATCTATCCATTCTACACCCTTCTCCTCTATGTATTCTGTTACGAATGGGAAAGATGTATTGCTAGTTGATGTCCATAGTGAGCCTCCTCTAGAATATAAGTTTTCTTCACCTGAGAGTATTGGTTCAAAATATTGAGAGGTTTGGATTTCAAGTGAAGATATCTCATTACTTCACACTATTTTTCCCATATAGCCCTCCACCATCACTAGTAGAGTTCCTTCAATTTCATATGAATATGGAGAAGCTTTTGCCATCACAATGGCACATGTTGGCTCTGGTGGGCAGACTCAGGTTTACTATAATCAACCAACAACACCCCTAGCTCACTAGCCCTTTCGGCAACAGACCGCAAAGCATCCTGAAGTCTCACCTGAAGTGACTCTAATGGGTTGGCCAAGGAATCAAGTGTCTTGGACCAAGTTCTGTGGCAATCCTACTTGCGACTCGCAGCTCTTCTAGCTGCGGGGTCTCTTTCTCTGCACGTCACATGACCTTCTACTCGCATCGCACGATCTCCTTGTCTCACAGATCTTCTAGCCATGAGATATTCCTTTATACCACCATGTGGTCCTTCTCTATGTCGCGCACTTTCCCTAACTCGCGATATCTCCGGCCTTATCGCATCGCCGCGCACCGTGCGACACGCAGCTCCTGCCCAACGCTAAGTCCTCAACCAGTGGTATCGCGTACCGCAGCTCCTATGCAAGTGTGGTATCACCTCTCTGTGATATCCTACCTCCATTGTTTAGCACACTTAGTGTTGCTCATGTCGGCGTGCAAGACTTAACATATAAGGCTATTCGATACTGCAACTAGTGACTGTTTCACGCAAAGCATAAATGAACCATATACAACATGCCAAAGACTTTCGACTTATGTTTATCCTTCTATGTTACAGAGAATTGATTAACACATTCATTCATTAAACTGTAAACAAAGTCCATGAAATGACTGAGAAATGCATAAGTAAACATAACACATAAACCAATCGCATAACACTTGATTTTAACGTGGTTCACCTCCAGGATGGAAGTTACGTCCACAGAATTGTGTTTTTCTTATAGCTCAGGGGAAGGTAAAACATAATTTTGCTACACCGCATATGCAGCTCAAGATCTTCTCTCTTAGATCTCTTCTCTCTCTATATTGCTCTCCTACAATATACTCTTCCCTCTATGTCGATCCCTGCGGATCGTTACATGCATACTCTATAAGCCAGCTACTAGTTACAGTAAGATTGCTACCGCTAATAACAGAACCAGAGCTAGGCTTTTACAACAGTCTAATAGTCTACAAAACACTACTAATAGATGAATGAACCAACTAACTGACCAACCCTTTTACAATATAAAATATATCCCTTTATAGGCAGCCCGAAGGTCTCGCCATTACAACACTGTGGGCTTGTCCCTGTTAGGGTGTGCACCTCAACGGTCCTTAAGATGGGTAACTCCTTGGGTTTGACTGAAAATAGTCTTAGGGGTGTCGGGGGTTAAATCAAAGTCTTCTTTTGTAATAAACCTGCAGCTTAAGACCAGGGTTTAGGGTTTTGGGTGCCCATGGTATTGAATCCATGTTTTTCTAAACAGTGCGCTATAAATAGGCACTTGTGTAAATAAGAAAGGTTAGGTTTTATGATGTAAGAAAGATTAAGGCAAGAAAAGGCTGATTTAGTAAGAAAAGGTTAAGTCCCAGCTATGTGCATGGATGACCTCTGCAGCTGTGTGCACAGAGGGTTTTATAAGAAGATTGAGGAAATATCTGCAGCTGTGTGCGCAGAGGCCTGCTGCTGTGTGCGCGGCTGTTAAGGACTGAAAGGGATCTGCAGCTAAGTGTGCAGATCAAACTGTGGTTTTGTAGCAAGTTGAATAAAACACAGTTTGTGGACGTAGCCCCTACACTGGGGGTGAACCATGTTATATTTGGTGTTGTGGTTTCTTGTGTTGTTTCTATTCCTGTTGTGTTTTATGCATTAATAACTGTATACATTTGATAACTTAGATCACTGCTAATAACAAGCTTCGCTGTGAATTCCCTGTAGTGGGTTAAGCAAGTCACGGTTGTTTATCTATCTGCGAAGTTGTATGAAAGTGAATGACACAACTGTGTAATTATTGATTAATAAGTTAGTAAAGGCTAAGGTACAGTAATATCCCTCTCTTCTTGCAGAAACCTGATTCTGTGGAACCCCATTGCTGTTTCGGGTGAGACTGCAACCTGTGTGCAGGTTGTTGCCGAAAGGGCCAACACAGTGGGTCTTTTGTTGGTGCGACTTAAAAGGTTTAAACCCAGGTCTGCCCTATTTCCCAACAAATTGGTTCCGTTTCCAGTTGAACTCAGTATCTTCTCAAGAGGGGTTTACGTCGTACCTCGAGGGCTATGTTCTGGAGGCCCTCTGTGATGGAAATCGGTGATTGGTTTGCTGAGACTTATCTGTAATTCCCGCAACAAGAGAACACAAATTCGCGTTGTAGCGCACGTGACTTTTTACAAAGGTATGTTTTTTGTGATGCTTATGAATTTTTTTTTAGTAGTATCCACATAGAGTTGCACTAGTGGTTGTCTAGGTTAACAGAAAGAAGGACGAACTGCCAAGCTAGACCGGTTCCCACGTGGACCCCCACAAGGGTCAATCTTGTGCAACACGTGAACAACGAGGTCTCCCGCGCTGTTGATTTTTGGACGACGCGCACATTGGAAGCTTTCGTAACAGAGTTTGCCATTAACACAAGTACCTCCTTCAGCGAAGCTGAACGACAGTTCTTCAAAGGTCCCCATGGTAAGTTTTTGAATTCATTAAGCTTGAGGATTAAAATATTATTGGCTGAAAAGGGTATATTGTGGTTTGAATAAGACTGCTAGCTTTGTAGTACTAACATATGTTTGCAAGTGATAACACCTTCGACGAGCAAAGTGCTTTGCTGCGAAGTGGAAAAAGGTACAAAAGAGATTTTGACTCCTATTCCTTAGGTCAGGCTACCGTGTCTTCCTCTGAGAATTCTGAAGAGTTAGGCTCTGCGGAAATCCCTTCGTTTGGAAACCCCCCTGTCACCCCACAGCGATGCCCTGTTACCCCTAAAATTCCGTCGCAGTCTGACAGTCAACCAAGTCCAAGTATTTCGGTCATAGGGCAGTCTGTCCTTGTAACTCCCTCCCCATCAACGTCCTGCCCCCCTCCCAAAACCGCCATGGCCCACCTGGTTGATGACATTAAGCTCCCCATCTTCAAAGGCACGGGGTCAGAGGACCATGAACAGTTCTGGTTTTTATGTGAAGCAGTATGGAACACGAAGAAAATTGCAGACCCAGATGTACGAGCTGCGCAGCTCATTACTTCTTTCTGGGATAGGGCTTTGACCTTGTTCATGAAGTTCTCTAGTACTCAGATCCCTACGCTAGATGAGATTAAGGCAGCAATAACCAAAGAATTTAAAAAGCCTAAATCAGAATCGCAGAGCATCACTGAACTCAAAGAGATTCAACAGCGGTGCGGTGAATCTGTGTGGGACTTTGACCAGAGATTCAAAGTCCTCCTTGACCAAGTCAGCTTCACCATTAGTCCTGCGCAGCACAAGGAATGGTTTATCGCGGCATTATTACCACATATCAGAACTTCGCTCATGCAACAGAAGGTTGCTGACCAGCAAGAGGCTCTGGAAATCGCAATGAAGCTAGAGACTGCCCCTGTCAGAGATGATTCTGGTATTGCTCAAATACAAGCACAGCTAGCCGTGATGGCCCTGGAACTTCGCGAGATGAAAAAGGGAAAACCTGATCGCGAAGAGAGTTGGTGTATGCAATGTCAGACCGAAGGTCACGACAAATAACAGTGCCCTCTGGTAAGCAAGTACCTGCGTACAGGCGTGCCGAACCCATTTCCACCACAAGTTCTATATTGTGAGCTCTGTAGAACAACAGGTCAACACCGACCTGAGAACTGTCACCTGCTGCAATGGTACGGACAGGGACCTGAGAACCCCTACTATAATTTCTGCAAGTCTGTAGGTCATAATGAGGATGAGTGCCGCAGCTATGATGCCTACCGGGTGCAGAATGACGGCCCTAGTAGTGATAGCTATGGTTACCAGGGGGGTGCCTCGGGTAGAGGTTCGTCTGGAGGCCGTGGTGGTATGGCCGGCAGAGGCCGAGGCTAGTTGGTATGTTATAATTGCAACCAAGCTGGGCATTTGGCTCGTGATTGTGGAAACCCTACTACGACATGTTGATACGGCCGTGCGGTAGATCATGTGATTGAGCAGTGTCCGCAACTCATAGCTAAGATTCAGGCACGATAGGGTGCCCCCACGCGGAATATTAAGATGATTTCAGTTGAGCCCAGACCTATCGCAACTATCAATGTTGTCACACAGAGTGGAGCTATGACACACCCACCGGATACAGAAATACAGCCCGCCGACACTCGGGTTCGTAAGGCCCCTGTGAAAATCCCAGCATTTGATATCACAAGAGAAAGAGAGACATTTATGGAAGCTAAGAAAGATTTTGCTGGCCCTAGCACATCCGTTACACCTACACAATCTCAGCAACTATCTTCACGGCCCCAGGAAGCCCCGAGGGATAACGTAAGTACCCTATCCTCCTTTTTACAGAGTTGCCTCAAACTATTACAAGATCAGGATGCTCTGACTAAGCTATAAGAAGTCATTGCTTCCTGCGGACCTCACCACAGTTCTGTTCAAGACAAAACTGTTCATAGAGTGAACAGAACCGGCAGGGAAATGAGATTGAATGCTCAGATAGGGGCATATCATCTGACTGATGTTATCTTGGACTTAGGGTCCGATGTAAATGTGTTAACTAAACAAACCTGGGAACACATGGGAAACCCCCCCCTTGCCTGGTCCCCTATCTAGTTGCGGCTAGCCAACTAGCAAAGGATTGTGCCTCTAGGAAGTTTCCTGAGTGTCCAAACAAATATTACCTGGGTCAGTACTATTGTGTACTTCGAAGTAATTGAGATCATTGATGACAATGACCCCTACCCAGCCTTGTTAGGAATTGAATGGGCAATGGAAAATGCTGCAGTTATTAACCTAAAGAAGAGACAGATGATCTTTGAAGGGAAATACTTGAGAGTCATCCTACCCCTGGATCCCTCACAGGGGGAACGGTACATAGAACCACTCTGACAAAAGGATCAGGATGATGTGGAGCACATCTCCACTATCACCGCATAGGACCGAGGTTCTGAGGATCCTCCTACCGCAGATTGGGAGTCTGGTAGCTCCTACATGACCAAATCGGAGGATGACTTAGAGAGTTTGCAGAACCAAGTATTTGAGCTTTATGGCCATAGTATTACCAGACCTACTAAATCTCTTCGATGGCTCAGCTCACAACCAGGTGCTCTCCCTACTTTTGATGGTTCAATAGACCCTGACCCATTTATCGTACAATTCTCAGGTTAGATACCGGAGCCACAGAAAATGACTTCTCTGGAGTCAGCACTCAGAGTCTCAGCTGCCAAATGGTGGAAGATCCATAAGCTGTAGATTCCTAACTGGGAAGCCTGTCAGAGGCTCCTTCGACTGAGATTTAAGGACCAGCCTGAGGAGGTGCGAAGCAAGTTTGATGGAAAATCTAGTCCACAAGCGCATTTGGAAAAATGCTATGAAGCGTGGAGGTATGTACCTCGGAACGAATGGGTACATCGATTCGTCCATACACTGGCACCAATAGCTCATACCTGGTACGAGGAAGCCAAGCTCCACCTAGATACTGTAAGTTGGGACTGTCTTGTCCATAGTTTCATACATACTTTTTCTACTAATGATGTCTTCCCAGCTCTAGACGCAGCTATCAGGATCATCCATACCAAGGTCTTTGATGACCAAGAACTAGTCGAACAGTGCCCGGATTGGACAGTGCAGGAATCCCACGCCCTAGAATGTTACAACTTTGCCATTGAAGAGGATGAGGACCCGCGCAATATCGCTATCCCAGAATCAGAAGGATGCTGCAATGTGCAAGGACCAGTCATCGAAGCCTCGAAAGTAAATCAGCCCCTGAAGACACACACAATTAACATTGGATCTGAAGAACAGCCTAAGCTTGCCACAATTGGTGACTATTGGGATGATGAAATGGTCAGCAAGGTAACCCAACTTCTCCACGAGTACCAAGATATTTTTCCAACAAAGTTTTCCGAAATGAAGGGTATCTTGGGTGATATCGGCGTAATGAAGATCCCTTTGAAACCTGATGCAAATCCTGTGAAACAGCGGCCTTATAGATTGAATCCGAAGTATAAAGAAAAGGTCAAGGTGGAGCTGGATAAAATGCTCGCCGCAGGAATAATTGAGCCTGTGGAAGAATCTGAGTGGGTCAGTCCTATGGTGGTCCAGGAGAAGAAGACTAAGGGTGAAATCCGCATCTGTGTCGACCTCAGGAAATTAAATGATGCCTGTCTGCATGATCCCTTTCCTACCCCCTTTACAGATGAAGTTCTCGACAATGTTGGAGGCCAAGAAATATACTCTTTCACTGATGGGTTTTCTGGCTACCATCAGATCCGAATCGCTCCAGAGGACCGTCATAAGACAACATTTGCTACCGAAATGGGATCCTTTCAGTATACTGTCATGCCCTTTGGGCTGAAGAATGCACCTGCTATATTTTCTAGGGTTGTCATCTCTGCGTTCAAGGAGTATATACATAAATTCTTAGAAGTTTATTTTGATGATTGGACTATTTTTGGGCTAGTAAAAGATCACCTCACTAGTTTGAGACTTATGTTAAACAAGTGTAGACAGCACCAGATTGCTTTAAATATAAAAAAGTGTATCTTTTGTGCCCCTTTTGGAATTCTCCTTGGTCATGTTGTCTGTAAGCAGGGATTGATGATGGATCCTGTGAAGATAGCTATTATTGTAAATCTGCCACCCCCGAAGTCCATCAAACAACTGCGCACGAATCTCGGTCACACTGGTTACTACAGAAAATTCATCCAAGGATATGCTCAAATTAACGCTCCGATGGAAAGGCAGTTGAAGAAAGATAATAAGTTCGAATGGACACCGGAGTGCCAGGCCAGCTTAGATATTTTGAAGAAAAAAATGGTTACTGCCCCTATTCTAGTATTTCCTGACTGGCACAAAGAATTTCATGTGCATGTTGACGCATCCTCCATTGCTCTAGGAGTGGTATTGGCTCAACCAGGCGCAGGTCAGATCGACCACCCTATTTCTTTTGCCAGTAGAAAATTATCCACTGCAGAGAAAAATTATACTACAACCGAGCGGGAAGGCCTTGCTATGGTGTATGCACTACAGAAGTTTCGACATTATCTATTAGGATCACATTTTAAGATGTTCACTGACCATTCTACTTTGAAATATTTGGTTAATAAGCCAGTGCTAGGAGGAAGAATATGCAGATGGCTGATTTTGTTCCAAGAATATGACTTCGAAATCATAGTTAAGCCTGGGAGACTGAACCTAGGACCTAACCACTTGTTGAGGCTTGAGTCAGGTGAAGAACCCACCATTTTGGATGAGGGCCTCCCTGATGCGCAACTGTTTTCCATTCAGATAGTCGATGACTACTTCCAGGATATTGCTCAGTACTTGTCTACAGGGTTTCCACCTGCTGAAATGACCACACAACAGAAAAAGCAGCTGGTAGTGCGAGCAGCGGACTTCACTCTAATATCCGGCCAGCTGTATAAGATGGGACCGGATGAAATACTATGCAGGTGTGTTTTGGAGCATGAACGATCCCTGATTCTGGCCGAGGCACATTCTGGCACGGAAGGAGGTCATTATGCAGGGAAAGATACAGCACAGAAGGTTTTGACAGCCGGCTTATGGTGGCCCACCGTTCACAAGGATGCAAGAGAATATTGCCACAGCTGTGACGTCTGTCAGAGGACAGGAAAACCATCTCGGTGGGATGAAATGCCCCTAGTTTCATAGGTAACCTTACAATATTTTGACAAATAGGCCATTGACTTTGTTGGCCCCATCAACCCCCCCCGCAAAGAAGTCTGGTGCAAGATATATTATTACAGCAACTGACTACCTTACCCGTTGGGCTGAAGCCCAACCGGTCAAGAACTGTAGCACTGCTACAGCTGCGCAATTCATCTTCGATCACATCTTGTCCAGGTTTGGGTGTCCTCGCGTCCTTATGAGCGATCAAGGATCACATTTCTTAAATAAAACCATTGCAGTGCTGACTGAAGAATTTCAAGTTTACCATCAGAAAAGTACAGCCTATCATCCACAAGCCAATGGGATTGTTGAAGCTTTTAATAAGATCCTGGAGCATGCTTTGACGAAGATTTGTAATGCTAATAGAAATGATTGGGACCTTCGCATTCCAACAGTGCTATGGGATTACAGAACTACTTTCAAAAAGTTGACAGGCCATACACCCTTCCGATTGGTTTATGGGCAAGAAGCTGTCATGCCTATGGAATACATTGTTCCCAGCCTCAGAATATCTGCTTTTACTGAGATGGATGACCCAGCCATAATAACAGAGAGACTAAAACAGATACTAGTACTTGAGGAGGATAGATTTATTGCAGGTTTCCAGTAACATGTCCAGAAAGCTCGAGAAAAAGCGTGGCATGAAAGACACATTAAGAAGAAATAATTCCAGCAGGGTGATCTTGTGCTCCTCTATGATAGCAAATTTATGAAGTTCCCCGAAAAGTTTAAAACACATTGGAAGGGACCGTATATAGTCTAGAAAGTTACTGATGGGGGCGCAGTCCAATTAGCTAAGTTGAATGGAGAGCTCTTCCCTTCTATGATAAATGGGAGTCGTCTAAAGAAGTACAGGGACAGGCCAAGTCCTCAGAATTGAAGGTAGCACCAATAAAGAAAAGTTTACATACCCAGCATAGCTGCTTGCCACGCTGGGGTATGTTGTATGGGAAGCCGAAGGTTGGTCAGGGGACGCAGGTTCAACCTGTGATGAAGGGGAAAGTGGTTGTTATGTATTAGGGTGGAACTATGTCACAGCCTAAGATGAGATGGATGGGACCAAATACATTTGACGACGGCGGCATGTGAGCTAATATTCATAACTGTAATTATGAGATTTCGGGAAAATCTCAGGCGGGGTGTGCCGAGATTTCTGGTATTCAAGCAAATTTGATGTCATTACCACACTATGATGACAAATTCTGTAACAGAATTCTATAAGTAAGCTACATTGGCTTATGAAATCTTCCTTGAAGCACTTCATGAAGTTTGTCCACCGGGAGCCATGTCAAACAATTGTGAAGTTCAGGAGCTAGTACGAGAGTTCAGAGAGAGAGGATTGCAGAACCTTTTGAGTAATCTGCCAATACAGTCGTATTCGGTTTAGGTACACAGGCAGGTAGAAGTTTGCTCTAAACCAGGTGAAGGCAGGCACAAATTTTCTCTAACATGGAGCCACGATGGCCATAAGACCTCGCCAAACGACTTTGGTGAGCCCCACCCTGAAATCTCCCGGCATAGCAGAACCATGGCAGCTGTGTGTCTTATGCAGTGTGACACACAATTCCAGGGGACCCCAAGCTATGGATGGTTAAGTATCGCCAACCCGACCAAAGGATGGGGTTGCAGATGGACCCACAAGGCCTTCTTCCGCACCAATATCAAGCAGCAGAAAGAAGCGGGTAGCCGGCCACTAGCAGGATGGACTCCAGGAACCAGCGCACAATGTCTTTGCCAAGCAAATTTTACCACCAGCCTAGCAGATAAGTGTCCCGGGATGGGACACTGGTGAGTCTTAGGGGCCTGTTAGGGCGCGCACCTCAACGGTCCTTAAGATGGGTAACTCCGCGGGTTTGACTGAAAATATTCTTAGGGGTGTCGGGGGTTAAATCAAAGTCTTCTTTTGTAATAAACCCGCGGCTTAAGACCAGGGTTTAGGGTTTTGGGTGCCCATGGTATTGAATCCATGTTTTTGTAAACAGTGCGCTATAAATAGGCACTTGTGTAAATAAGAAAGGTTAGGTTTTATGATGTAAGAAAGATTAAGGCAAGAAAAGGCTGATTTGGTAAGAAAAGGTTAAGTCCCAGCTGTGTGCGTGGATGACCTCTACAGCTGTGTGCGTAGAGGGTTTTATAAGAAGATTGAGGAAAGATCTGCAGCTGTGTGCGTAGAGGCCTACTGCTGTGTGCGCGGCTGTTAAGGACTGAAAGGGATCTGCAGCTGAGTGCGCAGATCAAACTGTGGTTTTATATCAAGTTGAATAAAACACAGTTTGTGGACATAGCCCCTACACTGGGGGTGAACCACGTTATATTTGGTGTTGTGGTTTCTTGTGTTGTTTCTATTCCTGTTGTGTTTTATGCATTAATAACTGTATACATTTGATAACTTAGATCACTGCTAATAACAAGCTTCACTGTGAATTCCCTGTAGTGGGTTAAGCAAGTCACGGTTGTTTATCTATCTACGAAGTTGTATGAAAGTGAATGACACAACTGTGTAATTATTGATTAATAAGTTAGTAAAGGCTAAGGTACAGTAATATCCCTCTCTGCTTGCAGAAACCTGATTCTGCGGCACCCCATTGCTGTTTCGGGTGAGACTGCAACCTGTGCGCAGGTTGTTGCCGAAAGGGCCAACACAGTGGGTCTTTTGTTGGTGTGACTTAAAAGGTTTAAACCCGGGTCTGCCCTATTGCCCAACAGTCCCAACAGTAACCCAAAACCCTAACTAGTGACAGTCGTCCATATCTGTACTTGAGGTAGCCGCTTTCTGTCACACCACAGCTCTCTGCAGTCTTCCATGCTTCTCGGCACTGATCATGGGTACTATGCATCGCTTCTCTTTTCTATCCTTCATCTTCAATGCTTCAGCCTCATTGCTCCTTCTCCTTTATGAGGGTTGCTGAGCCCTCCTGTCTTCCATCGCTACCTTCAATGCAGTGGGTGAGCTCTCTCTTCTCGGCCGCTCAGGTACCGTTTCCTTTCTTGAATTCTCTATCTAAAAAGTCATGGTTTCTAGCTTTGCTCTGCAGCTGGAAACGTGCTACGGCGTCGTAGCTCTGTCTTATCTTCTTTCCACCAAAACTTATCTCTCCGCTAAACTAGCAGCTTCTTCTGTAGCTACGGGACCCTGCTCCAACAGTCCCCTAACACTTACTTGTGGCTCGTCCTTGAGCCACTTCCAGCAGGCTTCTCTTGATGTAGCTTTTCCTTGGCTTCCTACGAAGTCCTCTGCAACCTGTCCCGAAGTCCCGCGACTTCCTTCTCCATCACTTCGACACGCTCTTTGTAGTTTCTGTAACTTGGTTCGCTGGGCTCTCTTATCCTTCCTGCCCGATGTCATGGTCTCGCTCTCTTCGTTCCTGAAACCTTTTAAGAGCCTTCTATTGTTTGAGAGGTTTTCCACAGATATCCTTTCTTCTTTATCTTTGTTAGAACTTTTATCACAAGGAAAATCTGTATCTTCTAGCCTTGTCAAACATTTCATTCAGTCTGGAGCCTTGGATATGAAAGAGATACAAACCATGAATTCCGTTCCGAGAACAAGCCTTTGTCTGCATTCTGGAATTCCACCGACTGCTAGGTTTGCTGTCTTCTTCCACTTCTCTTCTCTTCAAGGTGCTCCAGGTACACATGCTGCCTCTGGTCATCAGATTTTCATTTCGTTTCCTTCGCAATCTCTTGTGCTTTTCTTAGCTGATCAGATAGGTCGACGACCCTCTCCCGTTGCTTTCTTTTTCTCATTTTTACTTTCTACCTAGCGGGAGATTTATTCTCATCATTCTTTTGCTCTGCTTTCTTATCTTCAGTGATTGGCTCGGCGTTCTTCTTCTCTTTAGCAGAGACTTTGGTGACAACTTCTACTTCTAATGCTTGACTCTTCATCCTTAGCGGCTGTCTGACTTGTGCTGTACTTAATTTCACAAGCCTAGATGATGTTGTCATGGCGGACCTATGGCCACCAGGGTCGAAGCGTCTCGGCATTTCTTTGAGAGGTTCGTCCTCGAACAGAACCATATTAGTACAAAATGGCGGACGTGCAATGGCTGCAACTTCTAAAAATCACAGCACTCTGTAACAAACTTAGCTCTTCATAGGGAATTCTGAACAATGCACTCTACAACTCTCGGTTTTTCTGCAAACGTAACCATCCCAATTGAATACTTTCTGCTTTTATACCCAATACGATAATCCCGGACGCAACGGTCATCTAGACTGAACCCGTCGGTCATCATCAATGCCTGGACAAGACCACACCCGTCATCTGATCCTTAATAAATGAGGAAATCTGATCGAATTTCCCTTGAAACGTGTGTGCACAGGCGCTGGTCTCGTCGGATATTTGCCAAATCTGGAAAAATTTATTATACTGCTGCCAAATCTATGGTAAGATATACCGGTCATTGCTTCATTAACTACCTGTCAGATGCTGACTTGGCTCTTTGTCGGTTGTAAAACTGAGTACGTGGCACAGGGAAACATCGCGCTGCCGCGATGTGACTACGCATCACCTGCGTAAAACAATACTACTTTTTTTTTTTTGAAACCGAACCGACCTGATGCGATTCCTCATACTTAGAATAATACCTGGAAGTGTAGACTATCTCCCGGTGCGATGCCTCCTTTCAACTACACTGGACATCTGCACCACCATAAACTAGCTAAGCTAGGGCTGAGAGGCGGGGTGGCTATCACTATAGGGCTTAATCCTACTGCCATTAATCCATGTGGGAAGAAGCTCCCCATTCAGCTGGCTGAGCTGAACGGAACCTCCCTCTGTGACTTGTTGTATCTGATATGGCCCCAGCCAATGCGTCTTGAACTTCCCTGGAAACTTAATGAATTTGCTGTCATAGAGGAGCACTAGGTCTCTAATCTGGAAAGTCTTATTCTTAATGTGTCTGTCATGCCAAGCTTTTTCTCGTTCCTTTTGCACTTTCTGATAGAATCCGGCAATGAATTTGTCTTCTTCTAAGGCAAGTAGTTGTGCTACCCTTTCCTCCACTGTATCTGCATCAGTCATCCTGGTAATCTGAGCGATTCTTAAACTGGGAAGAATATACTCCATAGGTATAATATCCTCCTGTCCATACGCCAAGCTGAAAGGTGTGTGTCCCATAAGTTTCTTGCATGTGGTCCTGTACGCCCATAATACAACGTTAACTCTGAGGTCCCAATCATTTCTTTGGCTATTACAGATCTTAGTAAGAGCATTTTCTAAAATCTTATTAAAGGCCTCCATCGTAACATTAGCCTGTGGGTGGTAGGGAGTGCTCTTATGGTGCTGAATCTGGAATTCTTCTGTCAATGCCTCAATAGTGCTGTTCAAGAAATGTGTGCCTTGATCACTCATCAAAATTACTGGGCATCCAAATCTACTGATGATGTTTTCAAAAAGGAACTGTGTGGCTGTAGCATCATCACAATTTCTTACTACTTTGGCCTCTGCCCATCTGGTGAGGTACTCTGTTCCAGTGATAATATATCTCGCACCAGTGCGCTTTCATGGTGGGTTGATAGGAACCACAAAATATATAGCCCATTTGTCAAATGCGCGCAGCGTGACCTGCGGTCGCAGTGGCATTTCATTGCGTCGCGAGGGTTTTCCTATCCTTTGGTAGATATCGCAGCATCTGCAAAATTCCTTGGTGTCTTTATGCAATGTAGGCCACCATAATCCTGCCTCCAGTATTTTCTGCGCAGTCATCTTTCCTGCGAAGTGACCTCCTGCGGTTCCTAAATGTGCCTCTCTGATAATAGTGCCTTTTTCATGCGGCATCACACATCTATGCAGAACTTCATTCGGACCTAACTTGTATAGGTGTCCTGCGATAAGGGTGAAGTCTGCTGCTTTAGCAACCAACTGCTTCTTTTGCTACTTAGTAAACTCATCAGGTGCTACTCCTGTAGTGAGAAATTGAATAATATCGGCATAGTACTCATCTACGATCTGGATAGAAAATAGTGGCGCATCTGGCAGATTGTCGTCTAGGTTACTTAGCTCTTCTCCTGAGTCTATCCGCGATAGATGGTCAGGTCCAGCATTCAGTCTGCTTGGTTTCATGATGATTTCAAAATCATACTCCTGAAAGAGGAGTAACCATCTGCAAATTCTCCCCCCTAACACTGGCTTATTGACCAAATACTTCAAGGCAGAATGGTCAGTGAACATCTTAAACGAGGCACCCAACAGGTAGTGCCTGAACTTCTGGAGCGTGTACACCATAGCCAGGCCTTCTCTTTCTATTGTGGTGTAGTTCTTTTCTGTTGTTGAGAGCTTTCTGTTGGAGTATGCGATGGGATGGTCAATATCTCCTTCTCCTGGTTGTGTTAAAACAACCCCTAGTGCAATGCCAGTCGCATCCACATGTACATGAAATGGCTTAGTCCAATCTAGAAATACTAGGATGGGTGCTATAACCATCTTCTCTTTGAGTGTGTCTAGACTCTGCTGACATTCCTCATTCCATAGGAATTTTACATCTTTCTTTAGCAATTTCTCCATTGGTGCTATAATCTTTGTGTAGCCCTTGATGAACTTTCTGTAGTACCCAGTATGACCAAGTACTGTCCTCAGTTGCTTGACTGAGTTGGGTGCTGGAAGGTTTACAATGATGGCGATCTTCATGGGATCTACCATCAATCCTTGTCTGCAAACAATGTGACCCAAAAAATACCAAATGGTGCACAAAATATACATTTCTTCAAGTTTAGAGAAATCTGGTACTGCCTACATTTCTCTAACATCAATCTTAAGTCTCCTATATTCTTGTTGATTAGTCCAAATACAGTCCAATCATCAAAATATACTTCTAAGAATTTATGAATGTATTCTTTAAATACAACAACTACTACTCTAGAAAATATAGCTAGTGCATTCTTAAGACCAAAGGGAATTACCGTATATTAGAACGAGCCCCATTTTGTTGCAAAGGTGGTCTTGGATCGATCTTCTGGATGTATTCTGATCTGATGGTAGCCTGAAAATCCATCAGTGAAGGAGTAGACCTCCTGTCCTCCCACGTTGTCTAATACCTCATCAGTGAATGGTGTCAGAAATGGATCGTGAAGCGATGCATCATTGAGCTTGTGCAGATCGACACAGATCCTGATGTCTCCTTTTGTTTTCTTTTCTTATATGACCATGGGTCTAACCCATTCGCTTTCTTCTACCGGCTCAATGATGCCTGCTGATAGCATCTTATCGATTTCATCCTTTACTTTTTCTTTGTAGTGTGGATTCAATCTATATGGGTGCTGCTTGACTGGTCTAGCATCCTCCGTCAATGGTATGCTCATAACTCCTAGGTCTCCAACTATTCCCTTCATCTCTATGAACTTGGTGGGAAATAGGTCCTGATAGTCATGTAACAAATCTGCAATCTGTCCGACTGTTTCATCATTCCAATAGTCTCCAATAGAGGCAAAATTAGGTTCTGCGTCTGTGCCAATAATGATCTTTTTAATCTTGATGGGTTCGGTGATTGCTGGAATCTCTAATTGTGGTCCCCCAACATCGCGAGTCCCTTTTGACTCTGGAATGTTGTTGTTGTGAGGATCCTCATCCTCATCCTTATCTTCATTGTCTGGCTTTGCTGCGAAATTATAGCACTCTAGTGCGGCTTGCAACTGGATGGCCCACTCAGGTTGAGCCTGGACTGAGATGGTACAGTCCTCAAATATCTTGATCTTGATTATGTCTAGGGCCTAAGCAACACTTGGATGTTCTGATTCAAATGTGAAGGTGAGTAGGAAACTATCTGTCATAAGTGACCATGTGGTTGTCCCCTTGCGCAACTCAGTCTCTGTGTACCAGTTCCTTGGAACTGTGTCCAATGTGTGAATGAATCTGTGAACCCATTCATCCTCGGGAATGTCCGAACAGTTCTATTCACATGTCTGAATGTGTGCCCTAGGATCAATTTCACCTGTGTACTTTTGCTGGACATACTCTCTGTCAACAGAAAATCTGATCGCCATCAGTCTTTTAATATCATCCCATGATACGATATTCTCTTTATGCGCATACCACCATCTTGCAGGTGTGGCTCGTACTGCAAGGTCCATAGCTGCGATCCTCTGCTTGTAAGGAATCTGTTGCTCAAACTGCTCAAGGAAGTCTTGAATATCTGTCAAACCATGATATGATGGAATCTCAGTGATCTCTGCGCCAATCCATCACAGTGACTTACTCATAAACGCACATCTGCGCGCTGAGACTTCGTAAAGTCTGTTCTGCCAGTTCTCTAGACCAACATCGGAATCCGATGTGCATGAGCTGTCGCATCGCCAACTAATGTTCCCTTTTACATTTGGATTGATGTAGTCGTTCTGGTTCACAGTCATCTAGTAGAGACTATCCATGTTATGTGCCTCCTCCTCTGCTCGGATAGGTTCAATGTATCTAGGACCCTGGTGAGGATCCAACGGCGCGATGACCCAGATCTGCGCATCCTCAAAGGTCATTTGTCTTCTCTTTAGGTCAATGACAGCCTTGCTACCGATCGCCCAATCGATACTTAATAATGCTGGATACAGTCTACTATCACCAATGATTTCTATAACCTCGAAGTCCGCAAAACTGCGAACTCCGTCAATGTCAACTGGCACCTGCGGCAGTCGACCCAATGGTGATACTCACTGCTGATTAGCTAATCTCAGGTGGATAGGTGATCTGACTAACTGAGGGCTACCCATCTATTCCCATGTCTTCTTAGTTAGAACATTCACCTCTGATCCTAGATCTAAGACGACTTCGTCCATTTCAAACTCTCCAATCTGTGCTGTGAGCTTCATCTCTCTTTCGGTCCTTGTATGTCCTGTAATATTGTGAACAGCGTGGTGTGCACTGCCCAAGAGAGAAGGTTGCTGAGACTGATCTATGATGCACTGTAGCTCGCTGATATCTTTTTCATTTCTCACGAGTTTCAAGCAATTGTGCAGGAAGGATTGTACACTTCCTGTCGATTCATCCTCATCTCATCTCCCCGATGTGGTAGCCTACGGTATTTGTTCAGGGCTGTCTCCACAAGGTGCTTGCTACGGTATGCCCCTAGACGGCGGTACCTGCGATCCTGATTGCGTAGGTTCATCAAAGGAAGCCTTGGCTTTGTGAAATGTCTCTTTATTCTTCTGTAGGCCGAGTGATGTTGCTTTACTAGGAGCTCTACGCACCCACTCCTGACTTGTGTTCTTTTCGGTCTCCTGCGATGTCCTACTAGTAGAAACACCGCTACAAGTCACAATGTTGACTCTTGGTTCTGGTTCTTCCTGCTCAGCAGCAATAAGCTGGATGTTCTGGTGTACTGCTGACTTAGGGTCTTTGATCTTAGCTATCAAGGTAGGACACTCCTTTATGGTATGATCATAAGATTTGCAGTAGTTACAAGTGGTAGTGGGGCTCTGACAGTCCCTAGCATAGTATCCTACAATTTTGCAGTAATAACAAGTGATTGGTCCGCGACCACGACCAAAAACTTCTCCTCTGCTGAATCCTTCTCCTCGTGCAAAGCCTCCTCCACGGCCTCGTCCTCTGAATCCTCCTCCACGGCCACCATAAGTCGGATTAGGCTGTGGTCCTGCTGCTGGACCCTGTGTTTCTGACTGGACTCTGTATACGTCATATTTTCTATCTAACATGAGATCATAGGCTCGGCAATCCTGTTCATCATGTTCAACAGAGCTGCAGAAGACACAGTATAGGTTCTTAGCTGTCTGTACATACTTCTGAAGAAAAGGGCATTGCTGAGGTGGATGTCCTTGTATTTTACATATTTCACACCATGGCCCTTGCATTCGTGGTAAGGGGTTAGGATCCCCTGACGCTAAATATTCTACAAATACTGGGCAGTTGTCTTTGGTATGACCTTGTGATTTACATCGTAAGCACCATATGTCTTGCATAACCTCTTTTCCTTTCTTAAGTTCGTGTATCTGTAATGTGAGGTTGGCCAACTGGTTCTGTAGAGTTGTCATGCTTGCACTGGTTTCTACTAAAGGTGAAGCTTCTAGCTTCATTGCCATCTCCAATGCGTCATCCTGCGTCTGGATTTTCTGCTGCATTAGTGGCAATTTGATGTGAGGGAGCAGTGCTGCAATAAACCATTCCTTATGCTGCTTCGGCGCAAACTCAAAGCTTACTTGGTCTATAAGAGCTTTGAATTTCTGCTCAAAGTCCCATACTGATTCTGATGGTAGCTGCTTAATATCCTTGAGCTCTGTTATGCACTGAGACTCAGACTTAGGTTTCTTGAAATCTTTAATCATGGCGTTCTTGACCTGGGCAAGTGTCTTGGGTACTGTGGTATACTTTATGTACCATGTTAAAGCTCGATCTCTGAGCGTGGTGACCAACTGTACAAGTTTAAGGCTATCATCATTGATTGTTTTAATGGTCCACATGGCTTCACATAGAAACCAATGCTGTTTCGGGTCCTCTGCTCCTGTACCCTTAAAGGTAGGTAGCTTCATATCATATCCCATTCTCTTTCTCTGTGGTAGGTTCTGATTGACTGGATTACTACCACTCAGCGGTGTAGGTGAAGGTGATGTAGCGGTAGTAGGTACTGTCTGTGAGCTACTGGATGGAGTACCTACGGGATTACTCTGAGTCCCGGTCTGTTTTTGTGGGGTATAGGGCTGGTAAGGGATGCCCCCCTCTGGTTCTTCTGTGGTACTAGGACTCGGTTACCTAATATTGCCTGAACTATCTCCAAATACAGGAGAGCCGAAAGCTACTTTATATTTCTTGCCACTACGTGTTCATCCAATGTCATCAAAATCACTTTCAAACTCTTGTGACATTACTATCTTTACTTATTCATCTGAAATCGTGTCCATTACTCCTTTTTCATGTAGCAGCATCTTAATGGACAAGTTTAGAGATTTTAGGTACTTACCACGATATCCTTTGAAGAAGTACCGCTCAGCCTCACTGAAGCTTTTTCTCTGGTCAACTGCAAATTATGTAACAAAGCCTCCTAGCACACTCACAAGCCAGAAGTCCACTGCTCTCGTAATGGAATTGTCGAGTCTCTGCACGGTCTGAATCAGCTCCAGTGTCCAGACAATGTTTCTCTTCTTTTTGAATATGTTCCTATCTGTCAATTTTGATAACCAGTCGTAAATCTCATTTCCATAGGTTGCAAAAAATATCGCGTGTATATCTGAAGCGATATGCTTTTGTAACCAATCCTCTGTGCTCAGTTTAGGGCTCCGATTTTCTTTCTTGGCAAACTCCCTTAAGTTTGAATCTAGCCACTGGTGAAACTCTTCTCTAGTGGGATGCCAACAGAACATTAGTGCTCAGTTGTTCAAAACCGGCAACGGAACCATTTGTTGGTCGCTATGGGCAGACCCGGGTTTACTATAATCAACCAAAAACACCCCTAGCTCACTGGCCCTTTCGGCGATAGACCGCAAAGCGGCCTGAAGTCTCACTCGAAGTGACTCTAATGGGTTGGCCAAGGACTCAAGTGTCTTGGACCAGGTTCTGTGGCGATCCTACTTACGACTTGCAGCTCTTCTAGCTGCGGGGTCTCTTTCTCTGTGCATCACACGACCTTCTACTCGCGTCGCGTGATCTCCTCGTCTCACAGATCTTCTAGCCGTGAGATATTCCTTTATACCACTGTGCGGTCCTTCTCTATGTCATGCACTTTCCCTAACTCGCGATATCTCCGTCCTTATCGCATCGCCGCGCACCGTGCGACACGCAGCTCCTGCCCAATGCTAAGTCCTCAACTAGCGGTATCGTGCACCATAGCTCCTCTGCCGGTGCGGTATCACCTCTCTGTGATATCCTACCTCCGCGGTTTAGTGCACTTAGTGTTGCTCATGTCAGCGTGCAAGACTTAACATACAAGGCTATTCGATACTGCAACTAGTGACTGTTTCACACAAAGCATAAATGAACCATATACAACATGCCAAAGACTTTTGACTTATGTTTATCCTTCTATATTACGGAGAACTGATTAACACATTCATTCATTAAACTGTAAACAAAGTCCATGAAATGACTGAGAAATGCATAAGTAAACATAACACATAAACGAATCGCATAACACTTGATTTTAACGTGGTTCACCTCCATGATGGAAGTTACGTCCACAGAACTGTATTTTTCTTATATCTCAGGGGAAGGTAAAACACAGTTCTGCTACACTACATATGCAGCTCAAGATCTTCTCTCTTAGATCTCTTCTCTCTCTATATTGCTCTCCTACAATATACTCTTCCCTCTCTATTGATCCCTACGGATCGTTACATGCATACTCTATAAGCCAGCTACTGGTTACAGTAAGATTGCTACCGCTAATAACAGAACCAGAGCTAGGCTTTTACAACAGTCTAATAGTCTGCAAAACACTACTAACAGCTGAATGAACCAACTAACTGACCAACCCTTTTACAATACAAAATATATCCCTTTATATGCAGCCCGAAGGTCTCGCCATTACAACACTATGGGCCTGTCCCAACAGTAACCCAAAACCCTAACTAGTGACAGTTGGCCATATCTGTACTTGAGGTAGCCGCTTTCCTTCACACCATATCTCTCTGCAGTCTTCCATGCTTCCCGGCACTGATCATGGGTACTATACACCACTTCTCTTTTCTGTCCTTTGTCTTCAATGCTTCAGCCTCGTTGCTCCTTCTCCTTTATGAGGGTCGCTGAGCCCTCCTGTCTTCCGCTGCTGCCTTCAATGCAGTGGGTGAGCTCTCTCTTCTCGGCCGCTCAGGTACCGTTTCCTTTCTTGACTTATCTATCTAAAAAGTCATGGTTTTTGGCTCTGCTCTGCAGCTGGAAACGTGCTACGATGTCGTAGCTCTGTCTTATCTTCTTTCCACCAAAACTTATCTCTCCGCTAAACTAGCAGCTTCTTCTGTAGCTGCGGGACCCTGCTCCAATAGCACATTTGAGACTTTTGTTCCACATTCTTGTAGCCGATTACAATATTCATTTGAAGTTGATCCTTCAAGATCCTTATGACTCTCTTGGGGTCACCTATTCTCAATCATTTACAGTCTCTTTCAGGCATGGCATCCTGTGTGTTTCAAATTCCTCACATGGAATCCTGTTTGGTTCGAATTACTCACCTGGTGGTTTGAAGTTCAAATATGAAGAGTACCATTTTCTCTCCCATCAATGCATTTTAGTTGTTCTACATGGTCTAAGGATTCATCATGCAACTGTTCTTGAGTTGATTGAGCACATTCCACTTCTTCCCAAGAAGAAGATTCCTCCAGACATTTTTTAGTTTGGAAGTATATGCATATTTTGTTTCTATTTCATAATCCATTTTTGAGGGAAGGTTTTTCCTATGAGGTTTTTCTCCTTACTTCTGTTACATGGATTAATAAATTTGTAAAAGTTGACTTGTGCCTTAGTTGAGAAGGCCTAAAAATCACTAAATTGTACTAAGTATGGATTAAGGGAGGGTGTAGGAGTAGTAATACATCCTTAGTATATAGTTTAGACCTTATGCTAACTTGATTTTCCTAAATTTAATTGATGTCCTATGGTTTAGACTTAGGAGATTTAATCCAACTGTTAGATTTTTATCATTTAAGATAGCATTATATTAGGATCTTTAACTGAGAGAATAAAAAGAACAACAATCAAACATAAGAGACAATGAATACAATGTTTTTCCTTAGGGAAACCATAAAGGAGAAAAACCTGCAACTTCCTCAGAGATAGAATCAGCACCAAAAGTAAAACCCCAAAACAATAAGAGGATCTCCTGACAGCAATAGTCTCTCTCTCTCTTGTACCAGCAACTTCTTCTCTCCCAATTATGCACTACAATTGAGTGTGAGTGAATGCGTGATAAATAGATAGGTTCACTGTCTATTTATACTAATTTCTAACTTGACAATAACTCACTAGGGCCAAATTCTCTAGGAGAGTATAATAACCCTAGGGCCCCACAATTGTGGGGACTTTAACCCTTGATCAATAGGAGGGTTACCCACAATGAATTGAAATGACTTGTTCACATTATAGAAACTCCCGATCAAAACATTGGGGCATGAAATGACTCAATCACATTACAAACACTTCCCGGAACAAACATCAGGGTACAATACATAAGATATACAAGTGAATACATTCCAAAGTTACAATTACATCAACACTCCCTCTTAAATAGGAAGGTATTCTCTTGACACAATTTATCAGCACAAGTCTTCTTCTCTATATCATCTGTATCACCATCGAGTTCTCATCATCTTCATCTTCAAGTCATCATCACTGGATTTGGATCATCACTCGATCTGGATCATCATCACTGGATCTGGATCATCACTTGATTTGGATCATCACTAGATCTGGAACATCTCTGGATCTGGATCATCTTTGGATCTGGATCATCTTTGCTGTATCATCATTATGGGTGCTATCTCTTGATTCTTCTCGTCACAGGGAGTTCTACAGAGCCAACCCTTTTTCATGCTGGTTGTAGGCCTAGCCTCCATGTAGGTCTTCTTCAGTGCTTATATTTGACCCTAAGTCAGAATGGCCCATCTAGCACTTACAACTAACCATGATAGGAACACATCCAACAAAATCAGAAAGGAACACCCAACACTCACATCTAACCATGTGGGAACACATCCCATAACCCTATCAGAAAGGCCCAACACTCACATCTGATCATGGGAGGAACACATCCAAGAACCATACCGAAAAGGCTCAGCACTTATATCTTACCATGAGATGAACACATCACCATGTAAGAAGGACTCAACACTTATATATTACCATGAGATGAACACATCACCATGTAAGAAGGGCTCAACACTTATATCTGACCATGGGATGAACACATCAACCATGTCAAAAGGGCTCTGCACTTACATCTGATCATGTGAGATGAACACATCCCATAGTCATATCATAATAGCTCTTAGTCCCAGACTGAGTGTTCCTGGTAACTAACCAGGTGCCTCCATTCTCCCAGAGAATGGCATCCAACACTTATATCGGATCATGTGGGATGAACACATCTCGTAGTCACATTAGAATGGCTTAGCACTCACATCTGACATGGAAGGAACCAATCCTCTCACCATGATAGAATGGCTCAGCCCTTACATCTGACCATGGAAGGAACCAATCCTCTCACCATGATAGAATGGCTCAGCCCTTACATCTGACCATGGAAGGAACCAATCCTCTCACCATGTCAGAATGGCTCTCATTCCTAGACTGAGTATTCCTGGTAACTAACCAGGTGCCTCCATTCAGAGAATGGAATTCAATGCTTATATCTAATCATGTGGGAACACATCCCACAGTCACCTAAGAATGGATCAACACTCATATCTTACATGGAAGGAACCAATCCTCTCACCATGATAGAATGGATCATCCCTTACATCTGACCATGGAAGGAACCAATCCTCTCACCATGTCAGAATGGCTCACGGACTCATCACTTCCCCTTGGAGGGAACCTCGATATGGAGAACACCAAGCTTCTCCCCGAAGTACTCAAACTTCACTCTGGCCAATCGTTTAGTCAACACTTCATCTATCTGTTCGTCCATCGCAACATACCAGAGCTTCGTTGCTCCTCTCTGCACCATATCCCTGATATAGTGATATTTGATCTCAAAATGCTTCGACTTGTAATGGAACAAAGGGTTCTTCGACAACATCACACAACTCTGGTCGTCGCAATATATACAAGTAGCATCTAACTGGAGATCAAATAAATCAAACAGTAGCTTCCTTAGCCATACTGCCTCACAACTAGATGAACAAGATGCAACATACTCTGCTTTAGCTGTACTTAGTGCCACACAGGACTTCTTCCTGCTAAACCAAGAGATCACACCTGATCCCATATGGAAGAAACAACCTGAGGTGCTCTTTCTATTGATGGCATTGCCTGCCCAATCTGAATCAACATAAACTTCCAGGTTAATCTTCTGATTCACCTCATACTTGAGCCCATAATCAATTGTACCCCTCAGGTACCTCAGAATATGCTTTCCAGCAATCAAGTGAACATGTCTTGGATCTATCAGGAATTGGCTCAAGGTGTTCATAGCAAAGCAAATATTTGGTCTCATGTTTGTCAGGTACATCAAGGACCCAATTGACTGATGATACATCGTAGCATCAACTGATTCTGATGAAGCATCACTTAATAGCTTTAGATTTGATGCCATAGGTGTGGTCATGGCCTTGCAATCCATCACCCCGAACCTCTTCAGGATATCTACCATATACTTCCCTTGTCCCAAGGAAATTCCATCTGTATTCTGCCCCAACTCCATGCCTAGAAAATAGTGCATCATACCCAAGTCCTTCATTTCAAACTCGGTAGCAAGATTCCTCTTCGTATCAGTAATCAACCCAACCATACCTGTTACAAACAGATCATCTACATACATTAGGAGTATCACTGGGTTACCATCTTCAACCTTGTAGTAAAGGTTGGAATCTGCTTTACTTTTGGTAAATCCCAAACTGGATAGAAAGCTGTCAATTCTACTGTACCATGTCCTGGGTGCTTATTTTAAACAGTACAGGGCTTTCTTCAATTTACACACATGAGACTCCCTGTCATGTGTCTCAAAACCGAGTGGCTACTCCACATACACTTCCTCTTCTACTACACCATTGAAGAAGGCATTCTTGACATCCATCTGGTGTATCTTCCATTTCATCACTGCAGATAGAGAAAGTACTAATCTGATGGAAGTGTATCTGGCTATAGGTGTAAAAGTTTCTTCATAATCTATTCCTTCTTTATGGGAGAAGCCACGAGCCACAAATATTACTTTATATTTCTCTATGCTACCATCTGCAGCATGATTGATCTTGTAGATCCATTTGGAAGCTACAATAAACTTCCCCTTTGGTATGGGGACAACATCCCAGACATCATTCTTCATGACCGATTGATACTCTTCGATCATAGCATCCTTCCATTCTTTCCTTTCTGCCGCTTCTTCATAGTTGGAAGCTTCTTTATCGATGAAGTCACATAATAAGGCTACATACCCGGAGCAGGACCTGGTCCTTTTTCTTTCTCTGTGATTTTCTTCTGGAGCCCCATATCTTTCCACACCTTAGATAGCTTCTCGTACCCAAGCAAGTTTCCTCTTGTGAGGATTCTTCTCCTGAGGTGGATCTACAGGTTCTTGAGGTTCTTCTAATTCTCGATCTTCTTCTTGAATTTCTTCGTTCATGGTTGTGTCATGAATTCTGGGTGCTTTTGTTTCTTCAAGATCTTCAGCAAGTCTCTTTCTAGATTTGTTGTAAGCTGAGTCTTCGTCAAATGTTACATCCCTACTGATATCGATCTTCTTGAATCCTGGGAAGTATATTTTGTAAGCCTTCAAACTTTCAGAGTATCCCACAAATATACCCTTCTTTCTTGAAGGATCTAACTTTGTCCTCGTTTCTTTTGGAATGTGTATGTACACTGGACAGCCAAATATTATGAGATGGATGACTTCTGGTTTCTTGTTGGAAAAGAGTTCTTCAGGTGTCTTGTTCTAGAGTACTCTGTGTGGAGTACGGTTCTGTACATACACCGCTGTTATAGCAGCTTCTGCCTATAGATGCATGGGAAGATATTGATCATGAAGCATGGCCCTTGAAGCTTCCATGATCGTTCTATTCTTCCTTTCTGCAACCCCAATTTGTTGTGGATTATATGGAGTGGTTAACTCCCTCTTAATCCATGAATCTTTGCAGAAGTATTTGAATTCATTTGATGTGAATTCTCCACCATTATCTGATAGAAAGGTCTTGATATTGTTTTTAGTGTGGTTCTCAATCAAGGCTTTGAATTCCTTGAACTTCCTGAATACTTCATATTTTTCTTCATAAAGTATATCCATGCCTTTCTAGAAAAATCATCAATAAAAGAAACATAGTATAGATACCCACTTAATGAGCTTGATGACATTGGACCACATACGTCGGAGTGAATGATTTCCAAGATTGCTTTTGGCTTGCTCTCACTACTTGGAAATGTCTTCTTCATATTCTTTCCTTTCACACATCCTTTGCAGACACTGTCATGTTTTGACTGGATTTTTGGAAGTCCTTCAACAACTTTGCTTGCAAGAGGTAGTTCTCTGTAGTGCACATGTGCAAGCCTTCTATGCCAAAGTTCATTTGGCTATACTGTGTCATGGATCAATGATTGTTCTGAATGGCCCTTCAATTTGTATATACCTCCCTCTTGTTCCCCAATTACTACTGCATCATTAATAGTCTTTCCCTTTGGCCACATGAGAACTTGGCCATCTACAAATGCAACCCTCATGACTTTTGCATCTAATGCAGATATCGAGAGGAGGTTCTTCTTTAGTCTTGGTACAAACAATACATCCTTCATCATCATAGACTTTCCAGATTCTAGCTGATAGGAGGATTCCCCACTACCTTTTATTGGATACTGGTAGTCATCTCCAAGTTTCACCTTGTGGGGTGATTCAAGTTCTGATAGCTTCACAAAGGATTCTTTGAATCCTATCATATGTTTTGAAGCCCCACTGTCTATAATCCAATCATTGATTCCATGTGTAATGTTTCCCGTGAGAGTGAAAATCAAGACATATTCTTCATCACTTGAAGAATCATCACTTTCTTGTCTCATTCTCTTTGTGGAAGGCTCATCATCTTCTGCAGCATGAGCATGATGTCTTCTTGATGGAGCTATTTTTGTTCTTAGGACAATCTCTAGCATAGTGTCCTCTTTCATCACATGTATAGAATCTAAATTTAGGTAGATTATTGTTAGGTCTTTTGGGATGAAAGTGCTTACCTTGATGATGATTTGTTTTGCTCTTCTTGGATTGTACTGTGAGAGATTGATCTTCACTTTCCATCTTTTCTTCTCGAGCTACTATCCAAGCTTCTTCTTGAGAGCATTCTTCTCATAGTCTGCTGAACTTGACTAACGTCTTTCTGGCATAGATCCCTTGAATGAAAGATTCCCATGTCCTAGGGAGACCATTCAAGGTGGTCATTACAATATCTGCATTCTCCACTTCTTCATCCACTGCTTCAAGTTGTTCTTTGATCTGAGAGACTCTTGTAAAGTATGACTGGATGGTTTTTGCATTTTGGATATTTGCATTCTTCAATTGGTTTCTCAGAGTCATCTTCTGATTTATGTTCTTCCTTTAAAATAGTTTGGTCAGGGCATCAAACATAGCTTTAGGTGTCTTTAGGGAGGAAACCTATGGTATGAGGTGATCCTTGACTGAATTAGCAATAATCCTCTTAGCCATGACCAATTTATTCTTGTGTAAGGCCTTAGCCTCATCTCCCTATGGAACTAGAGCCTCCTCATTGATATAGGAGTCCAACTCATTTTCTTCTAGGACCAGGGAGATCCTATACTTCTAGGTTGGAAAGTTATCAAATCCCTCAAGCTTTTCATCAAGCTTGGTATGATGAGACATATTAACTGAGAACCTCAAATGGAAATACAAAATATTTAGATCTTACAAGGTTAAGATGTCAGATTTGGATCTGGAGCTGAAATTCTGTAGAGTTGGTTTAGGAGAAGATTAGGGTTTGACTTTCCTAGAGTTCTATCCAACCAAAATATTTGATATTGATCTCTAAACTTTGATTTTGAGGAGGAGATCAATCCAGGCCTGGGCTCACTCAAAAATTCCACTTCTATGGAAAGCCCTAATTTTCGGTAGTAGTGTTGGGTCAAAAATTGAAAATGCTTAGAATCAGATTCTGCTTTGACAGAAAGATGTGCCCTAGAGAGAAGAGTTATCCCAAACCTCTTTTTCTGAAAATATATGGAGAGAGATGAAAAAAGTAGGAAGCCCTAGTTTCCACAGCTGTACAGTGTCTTCTTCTCAGGTTAGCTCTTATACCATGTTAGATTTTTATCATTTAAGCTAGCATTATATTAGGATATTTAACTGGGCGAATAACAAGCACAACAATCAAACATAAGAGACAATGAACACAATGTTTTTTCTCGGGGAAACCATAAAGGAGAAAACTCCGCAACTTCCTCAGAGATAGAATCAACACCAAAAGTAAAACCCCAAAACAGTAAGATGATCTCCCGACAGCAGTAGTCTCTCTCTCTCTTGTCCCAACAACTTCTTCTCTCTTAGTTATGCACTACAGCTAAGGGTGAGTGAATGTGTGATAAATAGAGAGGCTCACTCTCTATTTATACTAATTTCTAACTTGACAATAAATCACTAGGGCTGACTTCTTTAGGAGAGTATAATAACCCCGGGCCCCACAACTGCGAGGACTTTAACCCTTGATCAATAGAAGGGTTACCCGCAATGACTTGACATGACTTGTTCAAATTATAGAAACTCCTGATCAAAAAATCGGGGCATGACATGAATCAATTACATTACAAAAACTTCCCGTAATAAACATAGGGGTACAATACATAAGATATACAAGTGAATACATTCCGAAGTTACAACTACATCAACACCAACAATATATATGGCTTTTTTAGCCTATTCACACCTACAACAGTTCTTGGTTTGGTCAAAATAGCCCATGTGCTCCCTTTTTAATGCATTGGAGTGCTACCTCCTTGATTTGTGTGGCCCTAGTTTGACTAAATGCAATAGCGGTGTATTTGGCCTATTTTATCTCTCCTAGGAGCATTTATTGCCACCTAGAGCACCCCACTTGCCTCTATCTTTTCACCCACGCATGCCTTGGAGTCTTTAATGACCCAACTCACCTCACCAATACTCACACATCAATTCGAGTCTGTTTGGGCTGAGTTGGGTCTCCATTGGTCCACCTAGGGGGGATTGAGGTCATTTCTCACATTGACACATGTACAACTCCAATTGGATTACAGAGCCACTCGAATTTGTCCATTTTATTATAAATGATGCATGATAATAATATGATAAGTAATCAACATCTTTCACATGTGTTGTTCCAACTATTTTCCGTCTCTTTGTTTTCTCTTGCATCTTTTGTCAAACACTTTTATGTGAAATTGTTCTAGCTCCTAGATCTAGTTTGAGATGCAATTCTAACAATTATCTTGCATTATTTATAGTTATTGTGTGAATTAATGTCACAATACTGATAAAGCATAGTAAATGAATGAATGATTAAAGCATTGCCAAGCACTTGGTTTGATTTCAGGTTAAAATAATGTTAAGGTTATAATACAGTTGCATCTCTATCATTTTATTTTAAGGAGTTAGCTGCATTGCACTATTTTTCAAGTTGTCAAAGAAAAGGTTGTGTCGCACTCTTATGCCACTATTGAGCTTGTAAAATAATCCATCCTTCCGACTCTTTCAAGCTCCTTGGCTACGTTCTAAGGGACTGAAATCCCTCACCGATTGTAGAAACATGGTTCTAGAAGTTACACATTAATATATCTTGGGTGAGACTGCACCTTCCTTGTGAGTGTTGCCGACGGAGCTTGCTCTGTTGGGAAGAAGTATTTGGGTGTTTTGTTGGTATTGTGTTGTTGTTGAACCTGGGTTGCAAGAGTGGGGAAAATTAGGCCAAAAAATGGTTCCATTGCCGGGACCCTTAATCATTTGAGTCATGGAAGATGTTGTGGCATCTAACAAAGAAGGAAATGGAGGATTGGTTGGAGTCTAAGATGCTAACATTCATGTAAGAAGAGAGCACAAGGATGCATTTGAGCATGGAGAACTGGTTGGACCGATACATATACTCTGATATTCATGATATCTTCTTTGCATATTTCCCTATTGTGCTTCATGAGTGGTTGTCAATATTGGTGACTCGATAGACAAATTTCCAAAGAAGAGAAGTGGTCAAGTGGAGTGATCCGTTAATTTGCGAGATAACCAGTTTAAGTAACCCCATCTCTAGAGCTGTTTATATTTGGGTCAGCATTATTTTATAAGGCTACATTATTAAGTTTGTAGTAGAAATGATAACCTCATATAGTGAGGCTAAAAGAAAATTTTTCCAAGGACCTTGAAGAAGCTACTTGTTATCTATAAGTACATGGATAAAGATGCTCATCTATGAGAAGGGTATCTTGCAGTTGAGTAGTTGAGTCACATATCTAGAGGAGGGCATATGTCACAGATGACCTGTAGAGAAAATGGGAAATGGTGAGCTAAGATGTTCCCAGGAAGTACAGAACCTGAACTAGAAGCTAGATTCCTAAGGAGTGGAAGAAGATTCTGGCTAAGAAATAGAAGAAATAAAGTAGGAGGTAGACAAAATCCTATCCTGTTCAAAGAGAGTGAGTACAAGGTTGAGTCATGGCTAGACAAAGGGTATTGCAATGAAGAGGAGGACTATAGCCCAATATATGAAGGAGCATAAGAATATGAAGAATCTATAGAGACACTAAGATCAGGATGCAACTACACCATTCCAAGAGTATTGCTAGAGGTAAGATCTACAGCCTCATCTCTTGAAAGAGATGTTAATACTGATATTTCTAGTACTATGACTAGAACTCAAGGAAGTCTGCCTCCATTAAATTATTTATTAGATAACCCCATTTCCAACTAAATGGATGGGGCATATATTAGATTACCCACTATTAACACTTTGTTTTTCAATAGCCTATTTATGAGCCTGACAGAAGTTCGAGGAGGACGTTGGATGCACTGAAGGCATTAAACGAGATTAATAATCAAAGGCTAAGATTGATTGGATGGAAGATCAATGACGTCCAAACATTTTTCATGGTGGACATTTTCAACCAAATCCACTTTTCCAGATTGCAAAATAGTTTAAAGGACAGAGGCATCTAATGGTGAAGATGAGATTCGAAGCAGATCTATGGTGTCAGTCGATTTCACAAACAAAACTTGTGCGGGTAAATATGTGATTTAAAAATGTGAAAGGTGGTACTGGCCCTGAATATCAATGGTAACGAAAAAGAAGGGAAGAGATCTACAGTCATGGTGTCGTGGACGAGGAAGAGGTCAAACATACCCCCAGCTACGTGGCCTGTGATAAAACCCTCTTTGTAGGGAGGAGAGAGCAGTAAAAGGATGATAAGTCTCTTAAGATGTTTATCATCATCAAGTGCATGGCCACCCTTTTCCTAGTTCCCTCCTATAACCGTGTTACCAGGTGAAGGAAGGGTTGGGAAAATATTAGGCATCGGGACGTAGGCCTTCTTCTCAGCCTTTGAGCGACATGGTCTGAAAGAAGCAGGCCAGTCAAAGGAGGAAGAAAGGCATGTTTGAAATGGTCTGAGTTGGCGATTGATTGACGTTAGCAAACATAGGGATTGCTTTCATATACCAGGATAGAGAAAACCTTGCGTTGTCAGTCCGCGCTACCATGCACCCACTAGCTCCATAATGTTTGTTTATATTTGTAAAACATGGCGATAGTTCCACTCTCTGTACTGTTAATACATGATTGTGACTACAAACAGTCTCTAGGTTTGTTTTGGAGAGTAGTTTTAGCACTATAATAATATAAATACACTCTTGATAGAGGGAGATGATAGGATTTGGAAGGTTGGGAAAACCTTCAAGGGTTGAGGCTCTCTATTTTAATTAAGATATGATGCCTGTGTTATGAATAAGATTGCAAAGGAAGAGTTGTTTCTTAAGACAGAGATTCATGTGTTGTTTCTTCTTTCAATATGTATTTTCTTTACATGAAATGTATATCCTATTTCCATTCCAGTTTGTTGATTATTTTCATGTCTGTAACTTAGTGTATAGCAGTGTGGAATTCATACTTGCTATGCTCTTCCTGTTGTTTCAGACATTTATCAAGTTTTCTTCTAAAGTTATGTGGAAATCATCTTGTTGGTGCTCCACGTGATGGGTTTTTCTCTCTTATATTCTAAACACCTGCTAAATAGCTCTTGATTGCAAGATCAATGGCTATCTTGCCTTTGTTTGCAACCTCACGCGATTCTTTTCCTCATGTGAATGTTCCCTACTCAGGTTTTCAACTCCATTGCCAATGGTCCCTTGCCCTGATAATCCCACCTGCATCTCACGTCACTCTACTTTGTCCCATTTTAGGAGTCTGGCCTCCTGGCCATCCTTGAATGAGTATCTTATGTAGAGTAAAATCTGAAGACAAGTGAGAGATCCCTCTTTGACTGCGCAAGGAAGGAGGCGCAGTCTAAAGTGGTTATGCTGTTACTTGAGAGCGGGCCTTCCCTCAACCTTGGGGCTCAAATCCCAGTGCTAACACCCACATTCAATGGTAATGGAGCAGAATATACATAACAACATTGGTTCCATTGCAAAGTTGTTTGGATGGTTCGCCTAGTTCATAACGCGGACACAAAGAAAGCATAGATGATCATGACTCTGCGAGGTCGTGCGCTGGATTGGTTTATGAAGTTAAATAAAGTGTAGATGATAATGACTCTGAGAGGTTGCATGCTAGATTGGTTTATGAAGTTCTGTGTAGTGCCAGAAGTAATCCTGCAGAATACCCTGGATGAGATCCGACTCATGATGATCTGTGAGTTCAAGAAACCTAAATCAAATTCACAATGTATCACTAAGATCAAGGAGATAAAGTAGCTACCGACGGAGTCCATATGGGATTTCAATCAATGGTTTAAAACCTTGATGGCCAAATTTAGTTTCCAGATGTCAGATGTGCAACATAAAGAGAGGTTTATTGCTGCATTATTACCACGCATTTGAGCTCCTTTGATGCAACATAATATTAGGTCACAGACCGAAGCGCTAGAACTAGTGATGAAGTTGGAATCCTCACTGATCAGAGATGGTGGTGTAGGTATGATGTAGATTCAGTTGGAGTTGGCTAATCTGACCGTGCAGCTTCAAGACATCAAGAAGGGTAAAGAAGCATGTGAGTACTTGTGGAGCACAAGATGTCAGATAGATGGACACACCAAGGATAATTGTTCATCGTACATGAATTATATCTCATAGGGTGTGCCTAATCCATTAAGTACCCACTTACTACCTTGGTGATACATATGACATACTATAGGGCATCATGACAAGGACTGTCTATACTTACAAAAGATTGCAAGTATCCATTCTATTCTTTTCTGTAAATTTTACAAATCAGTAGGACACGATGAGAAGGATTGTAGAGAATACCAGCTCATGAAAGAGAAGATCGTAGATACCTACTTGATGAAGAATGACGAGAAGGATTATGATGAATAGGTACAAGCACACTACCAGCATGTGCCTTTCCCACAAAACTAGTATCAAAATTAGTATCAGCCATAGTATGCACCATAGAACCAATACGCGCCATAGAATCATTACCCATCCCAACAACCACACCCTTAGGGAAGGGGGGGTGGAAAATTCAGAGGTAGAGGAGGAAGAGGATTTGGAAGAGGAAGAAGTTAATTCATATGCTATAACTATGGACAACTGGGCCATTATTCTAGAGAATTCCAAGAGCCTACGAAGACATGTTCCTTGCAAAGTACAGGACCATAATGTGGAGAAATGTCCTCAGTTGTTTGCGAAGTGAAAATATCAGATTATGGGGAATCCTTCTAAACCTACACAGAACCTAAATCCAAAATTTGACCTAAATGTTAAGATGATTGCTGCTGAGACAAGAGAGCCAAGCATTGTTGTCGTAGCATGAGGAGGTGCTGCAACTGGAGTCGATCAAGATACCTCGCAAGAATAGCCAAAGGTGTGATCTACGACACAGAAGAAGGTACCCTTCGATGTTGAAAAATAGAAGCAAGTATTTTTGGATGTGTGACCAGAATTTGTAGACCCAGAGCAGCCATCAACATCAACCGAAGTCAGGGAGATGCCTGAATGCTTCCAATAACTATTCCAGAAGCCGATTCCAAAAAAGGTTAGTAATCTCAAGTCATTTCTAGCAAGTTTCTTAGCACTAATTCAAGATAAAGATGCTACCACACAACTACAAGAACTGATAGAAGAAAACCAGTAGAATCCCAACCTAGAAGGAAGTTTAACCATGTCAAGAAGAAATTTTAAATAGGGCACGAGTTAAGAATGACTGCACAAATAGGGGACTGTGACATGTATTGCATCATTCTAGATATGGGGTCAGACACCAATATTCTGATGCGATAGACTTGGGAGAGCATGGGAAAGACACGCTTTGAATGGTATCATGTCTAGTCGAGGATTGCAAATAAGGAGAAGGTACTACAAATTGGTAGGATGAGTCAAGTCCCTGTCGACATTGAGGGGCTACGCACATTCATGAACTTTGAAGTCATTAACATTGTCGATGACACAAACCCATATCCCACACTTCTGGGGATAGATTGGGCCATAGATAACCAGACCATCATAAACTTCAGGAAAATGATCCTATCATTCGAGTATGATGAGATGAGGGTAGTGTCACCCATTGATCCACTAGAGGGACAGAGGTATGTTGAACTTGTCAATAATGAAGGGCAGGATGACAATCTAGAAAATATCTATAATTTCAGTGCCTTAAAAGATGATTATGTAAACCCTACAACAGATGGAAACCTAAGCTGAAGAAGTGCTAGTTCCTATACATTAGATTCAAGAGAGGCCTTAAAAAATTGGCAAAACAGATTGCATGAAGTATCTATGAGGCGATGGGTAAGAGTTACCTGATCTGTGAGACGAGTGGAAAATCAATTGAGGGAGTTACCCACATATGAAGGATTTCCCAATATTTCGACCTTCCTCAGTGAGTTTGAAGGTCTAGTAATAAAGCCGACGAGGAACTCTAAAATCTACACCTGCTAAATGGTGGGGTAGACATAAGAAATCCATATCAGAATGGCCACAGTGTAGAATATTGCTGGAATTTAGATTCGACGAGGAATTCATAGTTGTGAGTGAGATGTACATAGGGATGTTGAACCCTATTGAGCACCTTAATCAGTGTCACATAGCATTTAAAAAATACCCACAATAGGAGTGGGTCCATAATTTCATTCATACATTGGAAATGACACCCAAAACTAGTATACATCCATGGAATTGTGACGAGGAACTCAGGATTGGGACGAGATGGTTACACCATTTGTGCATACCTTTTCATTTTCTAATGACAAGATGACAGTAGATACTGTGCTTTAGATAATCAAGGAAAAAATATTTGATGAAATCCTTGTCGCAGTAGCAAGTTCCCATCAGTGCAGTGCAACCATGCATCAATGGATGGCCTATTATAATCTGGATGGAGAACTAGATGATGATCCAACTAACATTAATATACCAGAGTCAGAGGGTACATGTGAATTCATAGGAAGTGGTATTTCGTGTGACCAGTTCCTCAAGCCGCTGAAAATCAACAAAGTGAACATTGGATCGTTGGAGAACCCAAAGTTCGTTAATATAGGATATTATTGGGACGATGTGACGGTATCAAAGATCATAGACTTGCTAAATGAGTTTCAAGACTTATTCCCTACAAACATTTCAGAGATGAAGGGAATAGTGGGAGACCCAGGGGAGATGAAAATACCCCTGAAACCAAATGCTAAGCCAGTAAAAAAATGACCTTATAGGTTGAACCCAAGGTATAAAGAGAAGGTAAAAGATGAATTGGATTGGATTCTTGACGCAAGACTGATTGATCCTGTTGAGGAATCAGAGTGGATGAACCCTATAGTGATCTAGGATAAGAAAACAATAGGAGAAGTCAGGATCTATGTCGACTTGAGGAAATTGAATGACGCATGCCTGCACGATCCATTCCCAACATCGTTTACAAATGAAGTACTGGAAATGTCAGTGAAAAAGAGATGTATTCATTCAATGATGGCTTTTCCAGCTATCACCAAGTTAGAATTGCGAAGGAGGATCGACACAAAATGACCTTTGTCATAGAATGGGGATGCTACCAATATACGGTAATGCCATTTGGAATCAAGAATGCACCTACTATTTTTGCTAGAATAATAGTATATGCTTTTAAAGATTTCATACATAAATTTATTGAGGTCTACTTTGATGATTGGACTATATTTGGTCTAGTAAGAGATCACATTGATAGTTTGCACATGATGCTGAGCCACTGTCGCTAGTATCAGATTACGCTTAATTCAAAGAAATGTATTTTTACGCACCATTTGGTGTGATGTTGGGACATGTTGTGTGTCATGACGGAATTTTGGTCGACCCACCGAAAGTTGCGATTATCCTTGACTTGACACCACCTACATCAGTCATGTAGCTTAGATAAATGTTAGGACACACAGGATATTATAGAAAGTTCATAAGAGGATATGCAAAGATAACTGCATCTATGGAGAAATTGTTGAAGAAATATGTGAAGTTCCAGTGGATGGAAGCTTGTAAGGAAATCTTAGATAAATTAAATAACAAGATGGCCATTGCACCAATATTGGTATTTCCTGACTGGAAGAAGCATTTCCATGTCCATGTCGATGCATTGTTTTTCATGCTCGGCATAGTCTTGATGCAGCTAGGTGAGGGTGTGCTTGACCCCCCCATTGCTTTTGCTAGCAGAAAACTGTCAATGACGGAGAAAAATTATATGATGACAGAGAGAGAAGGCCTTTCCATGGTCTATGCATTGCATAAATTCTGACACTAATTTTTGGGTGGACATTTTAAAATGTACGTTGATCATTCGACCTTAATTTACTTGGTCAACAAGCCAGTGTTGGGGGGGAAGATATGTCGATGGCTTCTTTTTTTCCAAGAATTTGAATTTGAGGTCATTGTTAAACTTGGTCAGCTAAATGTAGTACTTGATCACCTATCGAGGATAGAAAGTGGTGAAGAACCAACCAACCTAGAGGATAACTTTCCCGATGCACAACTGTTTGTGGTCACCAAGATTGAGGATCAGAATAAGGATTTTAACGCTATCATCCACCTCCTGAGTACATGCTATGTGCCTGAAGGGTTCACCATAGCACAGAAGAAACATTTGGTCAACAAGGATTCTGATTACGCATTGATCGCAGGACACCTATAAAAGATGGTCCCCAATGAAATACTGTGACGGTGTGTCTTTGACCATGAACAATAGTGGGTAATGAGTGAAGCACATGCCGGTGTCGCAGGAGGACACTATGCTGGAAAGAAAATTTTGTGAAAAATATTGCAAGTAGGATTATGATGGCCAACCATACGTCTGGAAACTAAGAGCTTCTACCGGCACTACAATATTTGCAAGAGGATAGGAAAATCGTCAAGATGCGACAGATTCCACTTTCATCGTAGTTAACCATTCCAACATTTGACAAGCGGGTCATTGATTTAGTAGGACTGATCAGTCTGCTAAGAAAGAGGACCGACGCATGCTACATTATCACAATGAAATACTACTTAACTAGATGGGATAAAGCCGTGCATGTTAAGGATTGTACCGCTGCGACTGCGGCGAAGTTTTTATTTGAAAATGTGGTGACTAGATTCGGCTTCCTGAAAATTATGCTCAATGACCAAGGTGCGCATTTTGTTAGAAAAATTATTAATGAGCTTATTGCAGAGTTCCAGATTCAGCATAGAAAGATGACACCCTATCATCCTGAGGCGAATGGAATCGTAGAAGCATTTAACAAGCTCCTTGAGAACGCATTAACCAAAGTATGCAACGTGCATCGAGATGGTTGGGACCAGAAAGTTTTAGCTATGCTATGGGCGTATCATACATCTTACAAGCGACTAATAGGGAACAATCCATTCAAACTGGTTTATGGACAAGAATCTGTTGTGCCGAGCCTAATAATTGTTGCGTTGATAGAAATGACATATGGGGAATGTTAACCCAAAAAATTCCTCAGTAATCTATACATGACCTACACCACCCAAATACATATATGTACAACCCTCATTTGACCCCCACACCCTAAAAAAGGTTCAAAAATATAAAAAAAAGGGCTTAAAAACCCCTAAAAAGAGACAAAATAGCTCTCATAGGGGCTAAAACCTCCAAAAAAGGGCTAAAATCCCTCAAAGGAGCTTAAAACCCCTAAAGGAGCTAAATATTGGGTGAAATGTGCTAAAATCCCCAAAAAGGGGGCTAAAGCCCCAACCAAGGGCTTAAAACCCTAAAAATCTCAAGAAAAAGTATAAATAGAGGGGTGGGGGTCACTCTCAAATCACTTCTCATCTCCCTATTGTTATGCTACCCATGTGAGTGCCTTGAGACCCTTTGCCTCTCAATTCATTCACCCTCTCTCTCCTCCAGTCCTCCATTGAGCCAAAGCTCCCCATCCATTGAGAGGTGCTCCCCCAAGCTAGGGCATGGTGGCCCATTTCCTCCAGAGAAGGTATATGTCTATTTTTATTCATTCATGTTGTAGTTTCTAACAATTTTGCTTGCAAGTTTATTGTTTAATATTTTGTTTTAGGTTTCCATGGACTCCTGGTAGCTATTTCTTTGTTTGCTTACAGTTTCATGCATCATTTTTACTACTAGGCCCTAACCGTGTTTGCAGGGTTTTATTTCGTTTTTCTTTCTTTGTAATTCCATCCTCATAGGAACCCTACCCTTCCATCCTATAGATGAAATGGATCTGTTCCTTCTTATAGCAAGGGTGAAAGCCCTACTACAGGGATGCCATCAAGAAAAGGTTGTCACAACTTGTTTAAATGGAAGAGGAATGCTTCGTCATAGGATTCCATCAAAACATAGAGAAGAAAAGGTTTAAAGCATGGCATGATATCCATATCGAGACTAAGAAATTCAAAGTTAGAGGACTTGGTTTTACTGTATGACAGCAAATTTTTGAAGTATATAGGGAAACTGAAGACACATTGGCTAGGCCTATATGTCATTGCACACATCACTGACATAGGCGCAATAAAACTGCACAAGCTAGATGGAATGCCAGTGGCAGGAATGGTCAATGGAAGCCACCTGAAACCTTGCTATGATGTCCATGAAATGCTTGTGTAAGGTAGAAAAAAAAAGAAAAAGAGAAAAGGAATCTATTCTGTTGCATGTCTGCGACATAAGTATGCAAACCATAGTAAAGAGCAGGAATGACAACTAGCCGTCATTAAATACCGGATACCCAAGAATATTTAGGCAGTTATGACAATGAGGTTTCATTTATTCAACAAGTCCAAGGAGAATGGCGGCGTGCTTTTTGGTCCCATCCGTCATCATTGCCATAACTGCCATAACTGCCCTAACAGGTACAGATCAGAACTCGAGTACGTGAATTCATGTTGGAATGCGTCGAATGGGAATCCCATGTGATTGAAAAGACGTTGATATTTCATTGAATGATAACATGTATTTTGGGTGCATCCCTATAAATATGAGCCTTCATCGACAAGAATCCTTTTACGTGCACATAAAGAAGAAGAGCGAACCAGAGTTTCAGAGTGAGAGAGCTGAAGCTAATGGTCATTTCCATTTTTAGTACCAGTGAGTGATACAACATTATAAGAGTGTCACCTTGCCCCATATAAGAAGATATTACATCACTAGAGGTACAAAACCAAGAAAATGAACCAAAAACAATGGCACGCCCTAGGCCCCAGATAGCTCCTCCGGCTGGTTTGACCCCTGTTTCAGCTTGTAGTTTGAGCTCTGCGTCGGTCCTGATTCATAACCCACCCATTAATCTACCAGTTTTAGGACCATGACTGTTTGTTTCACATAGAGAGGTTCCATAATAATCAAGGCCGTAGTTATCAAGGAAGTGTAAGGCTAAATCCACTGAGGACATCTCTGTTGAGTATTACCCACCTTCGCCACTGCGAAGATACCAAGATGCCACCATAGAGGAGAAGAACCTGCTACCACCATATGTTCGGCCAAGGGAAGCAGAGGCACATAAAGTGAAGCTTCCGAAAAAAGCGCACTCGTCCTTAATCAAACCCCATATCCCTGCGGGAGTGTTGTTGCTGATGGACATAATCCTGAAACTGCTGAAGTTGCAATTTGAAGATATTGATACCAAGAACCAGGAGGAACTAGAAAGAAAGAATTACATGGTCATGACTCCAGTCATGCCACCTGAGCAGCAGTTGGTAGTCCCAATGCAATGGGCTTGAGAAATAGAAAGCGCAAGCTTCCTTAACTTACTGCTCATGCCACACTTTGGTTAAATCAAGCAGGAGAGCACGTATGTGAAACAACTCTTGGTTTGTTTCCATGGAGGGTATTTATGGCTCAATCAAACCTATCCTATCGTTGCTGAGCTTATTTCATCGATAATGGGTCTTTCGAAGTAAGGGCACGACCTTGTGCCATATTTGTGTGTAAACATAGACACGACCAAGATAAAAGAGAAGTATGACCTCCAACACATGAATAGAGTATTTCTTATTTCCTCTATTACTGATAATAAAGTGAGGTTCACTGCAAATATCCTATCATGCAAGCTACTATGCAAGATGCGGACTACAGAGTGCACCACGGGACTGTGGAACTAGAAGAGCAGTGAGCGAAAGGGGTTATTTTCAATTTGTTGTAGTATTTATTGAATGAATGGCTGGAGGATGTCGAGCAAGCACAAGAGGAGGGTAAGGCCAAATTACACTACTCTGGGATTCTCATTTTAATTTCTTTCATTGTTTGGTTGAACCCACCCGACTATCAACCACTGGATGTTCCAGTGCTTTTCCATGGCGCAAAGTATCAAAACCTCTAGGAGGATAAGGATGATAAGATCCAACACAAGGACAATAACATAGAGTTATTCTTGCACGGAGAGGCACTGCGGGAAGTAATCAAGCACCAACACAGAGTGAGGGCTGTGACAGTGCATAAATACTCATCCTTAATAATATTTCAGGCTGGTGTCCATAGCATTATTTTGGAGCTGCGGCGGGACCCGGATAAACAAGTGCTACTAACACTTTTCATGATTATTGACTTGGATGTGGAAAAAACCATCCAGGAGTGGCCTCTAGAATGGTGTGTCCCTGTCGATGTGCAAATGGACCAGGGAGGTACCCAGGGAGGAAATGGACAAGGAAATAGCCAAGGGAATGACTAGGAAGATGGCCAAGATAATGGACAAGGAAATGATGTGGGTGAAAAGAAAGAAAATCAGTCACCAAGTTCCAAGGAGGATGACAATAATCACAACTCTGATGACGATGAATCTGAAGACGCACCTACTAATGAGGATGTGCAAAATTAGAAGAAGGCCTGGGAAGAGTTGCAGGGCACATAACAGCCTCAATCGTGGCACAAGAAGTGTAAAGCTGAAAAAATGTCTAACACTATCAGTTTATTTGAGGAGGACATCAAATTGATTTTCAAAGCAATTGTAGAATTTGCAAAGTCTAGTATGAAAGGCTTAAGTAAAAAGAAGCTGCGCCTGAATGAAAATCTTGTGGAACATATCAATACATCGATGGAGGCTATCAATGAAGTCAAAAGCATAGTCAAGGCTAATACTTATGGTGTGTATCCTAATGAAATGCTAGTAACACCAATAATGCTACCACCGGTGAAGGTAGATGTCTAAGCGAGAGTAATGGACACAGGGACACCCAAGTTTGATATTGTTGTCCATGAATTTGGGACACTATCTCTTGATTTCTCCAAACTCACATTGGGCAAGGTATATGCTATTCAACATGTGGCTTCCACTAAAATAAGGATCCGAGAGAATGATTTTGCGTATCAAGCTACCAAGTAGAAAAGGAAGGCAAAGAGTCACAAGAACCTCCTTCGCGAGAAAGAGAAAGAGATCATGGCGTGAGAATAGAGCATACTTGCACTTTCTAAAGCCATCAAAGATGCCATCATAGAGTTCCCCTTTGAAGAAGGACACGAATATGCATATACAGCCACAAAGGTAGCATGCCTATCCCAGATTGCTACAAACCTAAGAAAACCGGTCGAGGAGTCGAAGGCACAACAGATACCAAGCACACCTCTTGAGGAGCTTGTTGTTGAAACCGACCAACAAAGCCTCATCGATAGGGGTTCTCACTCTGTTGATGCCCAACTAGCGTGATCTCCTTGAGCACCAGCCCAGACAGGTTTTACCCTGCCTAGAAACATCCATAGAGTAGTTGATGTCTCACCCGAGATGTTCAAGGGAGAGCTGTCGGGATCGAGTTTCTGGCAGTGAGGATGGAGGATATGGGGATCCGAAGGGGAGACAACATAACCATTAGATATAGAATTATGCATTTGTCATTGATTCATTTCCACAACTACATATTGCATCATACATTTGTGATAGTATCGATAGTGCAACAACATTATTTATAAAACATCTCAACTCATAATGCAACAGAAATGTAATAGACCTAAAACAGATCGCATAAACATTAGTATAACAGAAATGGAATAGACCACAATGAGATCATAATAGATCATAGTATCATAACAGATTAGATCACACCAGGAATAATAGATAATATTTGTGCAATAACTGTCATATCATATTAATCTTACACAAAGGATCCAAAACACACAATTCTTATCCACAATAGGAGCCTGAATACATTAGGAAACCCATATATATCATCGATAGAATAGGAAAATCTACAAAACCATAGATAGATTGCACTAGACCTCATGCAGTACTATTATCTTAATTATGTCTATCAATCCCATCATGCTACCTATATTCAATTGCAAAACTAGTCCTATATATAGGCTTGTGCCTTTACATTGAAGGCCCACTTCTAACTAACTTATAACTGCTAATGACCTATTGTGACAAAACTTGGTCAAATAATATATAAAATATTCAAAATAGTAATTCTTCCTCCCATCGTGCTGATTTGGACCGTACCGTGTGAGCTTGCGCAACTGCCGTGACGCTGCGCAACTAACTTACCAAAACCCCTGCCAACAGCCCCCCAACACAGACTTGTGGCTCATCCCCGATCCACGTCAGGTTGAAAAGGTATATGCCGAAATCCACGCCTTGAAATATTTGAATTGTTGTGAAATCTCACAAACCTGAAGCTCGAATTTGGTGGAAACACTCTGACAATTATTCAAATCCTGTTGTACTGGGTTCTCTTCTCTAGCCTTGTCATCGACCATCTATCGATTCTCCTACACCACCTGTAGTGTGGTGACTGCTTTAACAGCCAAACATCCACCAATTTATTGAAATTCGTCTAGGTGAGCGCGATGCTTTTGTTGGAATTCTTGGGTATGGACAGGTCGCTACTGAAGATCCTTCAATTTCTTGGCCCTGATGATCTGCACCATCAACGACATCTCCCGCAGTGAAATATTCATGTTTGTCAGTTGAACTTTGGATTCTTGCACTTGCACAGTCAGCTAATCAATCTGCTCATCTTGGACAACACTTTGCCAAAACTATGTTGTCACCTCCATAATGGTCTTGGCCTCTTGCTCCATGGTTACAAACTAAGTTGCGATTTATTCAATGGAAGCCTTCCTTTCAGCAACCTGCTCCAGCGACGTTGTAGGTTGGACCAGGTCATTAAGCATTAGGTTGGTATCCTGGAGCTGGACAATAGTTTTCCCCAATTTCTTGGCCTTATTGATTGGGGTGAGCTCGGTCTTGCTCTCAAAAATGTGCTGGAAGGCCTCAGAAATAACTTTCTTGACTTCACCGCATCTGGCACACAAATGCACTTGTTTGACAATTAGGAGGTCTTGCACCTTCTTTAGCTCAGTAATCTCCTTGGAAACCTTTCATTGCATCTCAGCCTATGTCGCCTTCAAGGCGTCGATCTCTTGCACTTTTTTTTCCACCAGTTGCACCTGGACCTGATGTAGCTCCTCTACCTCTTTTTGTAGCTTCTCAGCTGTGCTCTGTGACTGGGAATATCCCTCATTCATCTCCTTTTGTTGGTCCACCAATTCCAGGGCAACAACATGCTGCAACTCCACCAACGCCGTAGCAGATAACTATTATAGCTGATTTTACCACTCCAGGTGAATCACACTTTGTATGGCCTTACCCTGTCCCTCTACAGACTCCTTAGACCCCTTGGACCATTTTTTGTCGTTTGATGTTTCCTTGACCATCCCTAAAAACATGTGAAAAATTCTATACGCGACTTTCAATCCCTTAATCACGTATATACGTGGGTTTGACCACTAAAACCGTGTACATTGGGATGTGTACAAAATCCAAATCCTTTTGGAGTTTTCCTTGACATGGATCCGACTCACTTGAATCCTGGCCTTCCCTATGCCTTGATATTGCTCGGATTCGACCTTTCATTACCCATTTGAAAAGCTATATAAGGAACTCTATGGTACATTGAAGGCATATGAGAGAATTGAGAGCAAAGAAACTATAGTCCATTTTTGACGGAACTTATGCTTGAGTCTGCATCCCTTTGTCCCTTGGAGCACTAGTGTGTTCTTCCCAAGCTTGCCTTTTACTTGTGAGCTTGCTATTGAGAGATGGAGGATTGAGGTGGTGGAGGCCCAAGTGGGGGGTTCAGTTTCTCCAGTTCGTAGACGTGCCGTCAGAGGTTGTATCTATTGTAATCTCTGATTTATATTAATAGAAATATATTTTCCTATCCAATAATATGTGTTTGAATGAATATGTTATCCATGGGATTATTTCAAATGCTTACACATTGTTGATTATATATGCTAGAATATATCAAACACCTATGCTTGTATTGTTTACTTGTTGTTGAGGAAGTAATTTATCAATTCAAGCTGAAGTTGGAAAGCTCAACGGGGATCTACTTCAATCGTCCAGAATAAGGTACGAGGTCTGATCCTTTAGTGTTAGACATTTAATTTCTATTGCATATTGGAAAAGATTGATTTCTGGACTCAAGCTGTCTGTTGTGGTACCCCAAGCCATAGGAATTTCTCTCCGTAACAGAATTGGTGACTCTACTGGGGAGTTCCTAGTAGTTGTCCTTTGGCGGTTGTTTTACCGGCATTCAATGAATTTGAATTGCTCTTTCTCTCTTGTTTCTGTGTTAGGTCTGGGGGAATGTATGCCTTGTAGTGTCTGATTGGTGTGAATTTTGTCTCAGCTTTTCTGTTTTCCTTGTTTTTATGCACCTTTCTTCCTGTACACGAGTTTTTAACTCACCATTGTGTATACACGTGGTTTCTTTGCGATTCCCACGTATACACGCGGGTTTACTGCAAACAGTCACGTATGCCTTGAGTTTTTCCTTTTTGTGGAAGTTAAATGGTTGCTGGGTGAAGTTTGATGATTGTTGAGTCTCCTTTGGCACTACCTGAGTCTGTTTATACCTCTGTTTCTGACTAGAAACGTTTTTTTTAGGCTATTTTTTTTTTTTAAGAAGGTTCTTGTCATGGAATTTTCGATTTTTTGTTTGGGATTAGTGCATTAGATTTCTTTTACCTTAGTGCTTTGCTTGAGTGTTGTTTGAGTGTGCTTGCAGAGTCTAGGGGTCGTAGAATCATTCTTTTTCTTTTTGTATCTCATTTTATTTCAAAAAATCCAAAAACATTTGCTTATCATCATGCATTGCATTTTGCATTTTGCATTGTATTTGCACTAGATTTGCTTTGGGGGTACTAGTTAGGACTTCATATAGGAAATCTTGCATTCATCATTTGAAGAAAAAATGTGCATTTCACATAGTAGCATACCCTGTTTTCATGGACACAATGCATTTGCATTGATTGTTAGGTGTGCATTTTACTTCATGTTGTGTCATAACACCATTAGTGGCACGTTCATATCCCTATTTTGAGTAATAAAGCCAATTAAAATAAATGCTAAATTAAAATGAACTACACTCTTTTCTTTTCTAGTGTGCACCAACAAGCTTAGGTTTTAGGGTCTTGGAATAGTTCATTGTGAATAAATTGTCCAAGACCACTAAACAACATGTATGTGTTTGTCCAGGTGAGTGTGTGAAATCCTTGGTATAACCAGTGTTTCTCAGGATCCTCTTCTCAAAAGGGAGTTAAGCACGAGGCAGTGTGAGCAGTTATTGATTGGGATGACCCCTAGTCATAACTGAGTAGCACCAGAGATATTTCCAGGATTGTATTTGTATCTGGGGGCTCTTTCGAGAGTTTCGAGCTTTTCTACCCTTCCCATACGGTCAATCCCACCTGCGACTGTCCACCCGAGCATTGATTATATTGAGGTGAACTTAGTGGCCTTACCTAGGATATCGAGGGGGTACTTTGCAGGGGTTATTCTGTAGGTGTCCTGGCTAGGTTGGGGTCAGACAGCACAGTTGCTTTACGCGTTGAAGCTGAGGGCCACAATAATTGGTTACGTACCTTCGCTTGTTGTGTATGGGAGTCTCAAGCCTCTCCTAGGAGAGACATACCTGCTTCATTCGGGAGCTCACTCCAGCCCTTGTTTGCTTGCATTTGTCTTTAGATTTTATTAGTGATTGGTTTGTGCACGATAGCTTGCCTAGGGTTTGCGTAAATAGAGAGTATTTTCTATTTTTTGAGACATTGTGGATTCGGGTGTGGCTCCTCACCGTTCTCGTCATTTAGCAGGACTTTTGCCTTCTACTTCTCCTCCTACTTTGAGAGAGAGACCTAGACAATCCAGGTGAACTATTTCACACATTGATTCACACACCATGGAAGACCATATGGAAAGTATTCCTGAACCACCTTCTCCCATTCGAGTGGATGATGGGGAGTTTACTCCTACCTACGATCCTTCACCTGACCTAGCTGAGTTAGGCCCCATGATTTCTGAGATAGGAACCTTTCATGATAGACCTACTCACTCTAGGGTTGATTCCCCATTGATGCATTACCCATATGGAATGCTGGAGGATGCTGAGACTCATTTTGAACCCGCAAGCACTAGCTATGGTAGTTATGCTATGTCTGGTTTTCCCACACATGATTTGGTGTTTCATCTTGAATTTGAGTTTGAGCCTAACACTATGCCTGGGGGCACTCTCATTCCTTACCATGCGGAGAGGTTTGGGAGCACTAATCACATTGCACCTTCCATCCCGGTGGTGGAAGTTACATCACATATTCCTCCTAGGTCTAGGGTTAGCGATCCTATTAGGATACCAGACCCGAGACAGGTGACGATAGGGAATAGTACATACATTATTACTCAGGTCCCTCCATTCTCAGTCCCTACTTCTTCAAATGTTCACCCTCCACCTTATTCACATGGTCCTTCGGTCCGAAACGTTGCTACGAGTCATGTCTGTACTACGGTTACTAGACCGGTTGTGTCTCAACTTCATGTACCACCCGTTGTTTTGGGAGGTCATGCTCATACTTCTAGAGGTGACATCCCTACTTTCAGAATGCATATTCCTACTTTCAGAACGTATGTTCCTACTTACGAAGTGTCCCATGGGACATCGCATGCGATGACTTATGGACCCTATTATGGGACACAGTATGGATAGGGTTCTTCACCTTATGGGGGTGGGTATCAACAACCTTCTTACTCTCCTAATTACAGATTCGTAGCTCCTACTAGTCAAGGTCCACCACACTATGGTGCTTCCACACCACCTTATACGGGTCATACGAAAGGAGGGCACTATGGCCAAGGCCATGGTGGTAATCAGACCTATATGAATCAGGGAGTGGTCCATCGACCTCATCATCCTAGGCTCCATTTCCTCGCGATGCTCAATCTTCCTGACTTGTCGAGATTAACGAACGATCCTGTAGCTCATGACCCAGCTTGGCCAGATATCCCTACCAAGATTCCCTCTGACATACCTAAGTTCGAGAGAAAACTGGGAGAGCATCCAAGAGAACATGCTACTACGTTTCACCTATGGTGCTCTTTGAATTCCTTACATTAGGACTCCATCCGTTTGAGGCTATTTCAATGCACCCTTACAGGGCTTGCCACAAAATGGTATATAGATCTACCTAGGGGAGCTTTTGCTTTGTTCAGTGACCTTGCGATGACTTTTCTTAACCACTTCCAGCTACCAGTGCGATATGACATTGGTACTGAACTCTTGTCGACATTTTGGCAAGATAAAGCCACACATATCTTTGATCATATTCAAGAGTGGCGTAGACGGAAGAGGTTAATTAAAGCCTTTATACCACCGGAGTTCCTCCTTGAGTGTTTCCTCAAGTTGTTATTGCCATATATAGCGAAGGATGTTTCTACATCCGGAGTGCAGAATGAGGAACAAGTGATTTTTAGGGCACAGGAACTGGACTTGATCTATGCTCAGTCCGGTTTCTTATATCAGATTATTCCCAATGCTTCGCATTCTAGTTTCGACCCCAAAGTCAAACCTGGACCACATGCCGATGGAATTGTGGGTTGTACAAGTGACAAACCTATAGATTCAGTTGCAAAACAAGTTAGTCAATTGTCAATCAACCAATCTACTTCAGGACAAGGTACGACTTCGTCGCAACCTGCCCAAACGGTGAGTGTACTTTCAGTGCAATTGTCGAACCAGAAGGGTAACCAACAGCCTAGACGGAATAGAAAAAAGGGTAAAAATAATCATAAGGGTGGGAATAAGAATGAGAATGCTAATAGTAATGGCAAGAATGGCTAGAATGCTGGGGGGGACAAGCAAGCTAAATGTAAGGCTAAGTTCCCTTGCAAGTTATGTAAGGATGATCACCTCACTTACTTGTGACCTCGTATTGAGGAAGCCTCGAAATTCTTGGCACAGGGCCCAGCTATGCTAACTAACCCTTTACCACACAATCAAAATATGAACTCGAGGTCCCATGACCAGTCTGGTGGTGATCAAGATCCGTCGGAGGGTAGTGGTCGTGGTTGCATTAACATGGTACGTGCTGCGAAAGTTGTGACCCGTGCGAAAGATTATGGTTTGTCACAACCCATCCCAGGAAAAGAGCTTGATCCACCAGGGTCCCCTTTGTGTATTGAGAAACCTATGGATAAACCTGAGACTGCACCTCGCATTCCTAAGGGAGTCCTTAAGCGTTCGTGGCATAATCCAAATGCCTGAGCCGCCCAAAACTATTCAGTTGTTGAGGATTTGGGCCACACTCCTTGTGCGATGTCTGCATTGGAAGTGATTCAGAGTTGTCCTTCGCAAAGGAAGACGTTGATTTCTACCCTTGGTGTGAATGATGACGATTCTTCCTCCGTGATCAAATTTGAAACCACAGGACTTCAGCCTCGCTTTCCTTACTATGTGTCTCTTTTGATTCACATAGAATGTCTTAATATGATCATCAAGCGCACTGTGATTGACAAAGGCGTTGCTACTTCTGTGATGTCTTTATCATGTTGGAAGGGTTTGGGTTCCCCTGAGCTATCTAAATTAGCAACCATGTTAACTACGTTTGATGGGAGATCATTTAGGCTGCACTGCATCCTTCCTTCCATTAAAGTCCATTTGGGAGGGAAGACCGTTGCGATAGAGGTCGAGGTGGTTGGTGCGCCCATTGACTACAATCTCTTGCTGGGTAGGAACTAGATGTATAGTATGTAAGCCATTGTTTCTTTCCTGTTCCACGTTGTATGCTTTCCACATAACAGGAAGATTGTAACGATTGATCAAACAACATTCAAGAATCTGTCTGTTACCGCACCTTTGGGATCTTCGATCCCGATCGTTGAACACTCTTAGCCAGCAACTGGGAGTGTGGGTGTAGGCATGTATCCATCTCTCATGGGAAGCTTTAGTTGTCCCGCACCGATCCTTATGATAGGATCTAGTTTCGATGAGGCTTCGACATCTACAAGATCGGTGTCTTTTACCACGAGTCATATGGAAGATCCTTGGATTCTTCCTACACTGAGTACTCCGAGTGATCCCGTCGTGATGGATGTGTCGTTAGCTGCAACTATGATAGCTTATCAAGCTAATCTCAAGTGTGTTGCAGAGCCTAGTTTTTCCTCTTCATAGAGGGAGGAGGAGGACCCTTATGTGCTGTCGGCATGGGCAGTACAGTCTTCTCATGCACACGACTGCCTTGATACGATTTTCCCTTTAGATGAAGCAATTATTGAGGCTATTTCGGGAGTTGAGCCACCATGGGAGGAACTCCATCATAGATCGTACTTTATTCCTGAGCTTGACCGCTTGGAGCGTGAGGATTTTAGGGCAGTTCTTAGTCAGAGAGTTGGTAGTCCTATGGTTCCATTAAGCTCTCCTAGTCCGATGGCTGATGGAAACATGGCGAACATATCTTCAATTATTCCTATCAACATCTCTCGCAATCCTGGCATGATAGAGAATGTCTATATTGGGGTGGAATGTTCCCATGCTGAGATTATAGAATACGCCGAGCTATTTAAGGAATTCTGTGATATTTTTGCTTGGTATTATGACAAGATGCCAGGTATTGACCCTCGTATTATCGAGCATGAGATTAAGAATTACCCCAACGCTAAGCCTGTTCGACAACGTTTGCGTGCAGTGAATCCTACGAAAGCATCCACGATTAAGGCAAAGATAGAGAAGCTATTGAAAGCCGGTTTCATCTATCCCATTCCCTTGACAGAGTGGGTTTCAAACCCCGTTCCAGTGGATAAGAAGTAGGGAGCGATCCGCATATGTATTGATTTCCATGATTTGAATCATGCCTATCCTAAGGACAATTTCCCCACACCATTTATTGATCATATTTTGGATGAGTGTTCGGGTAGCGAGGTTTTTTCCTTCATGGACGGTTTTTTCGGATATAATCAGATACAGATTAAACCTGAGGACTAACATAAGAATACATTTATTTGTCCTTCAGGAATGTTTGCATATCGAAAAATGACTTTCAGCCTTAAAAACACTGGAGCTACATTTTGGTGGGAAATGACCTTGATCTTCCACGATCTTAAATCAATCATTGAAGTATTTTTGGATGACCTTGCTGCTCATTCTCGTATGAGAATGCGTTATCCCTATCACTTGAGATTGGTATTCAAAAGATGTTGACACTATTCGGTCAGATTAAATCCTCATAAGTGCATCTTTTGTGTGAAGTCAGGTCATTTGTTAGGATTCATCGTTTCTAAAGAGGGTATAAGAGTCGACCCTTTGAAGGTTGAGGCAATACTTCAGTTGTCTCCCCCGAAGAATATTCGTCATCTTCAATGTTTGCAAGGCATGGCAAACTTCTTACGAAGATTTGTTGTCAACTTTTCCAATTTGACTAGAGGCTTCATGCATCTATTGAAGAAGGATACCCCCTTTTATTGGGATGAGCGAGCCCGGGAGTCCTTTGATGCACTCAAGTGAGCCCTAGCATCAGCCCCGGTGATTAGTCCCTCGGACTATAGCCATGATTTCCTCCTTTATGTGACCACGTCCATGGAGAGGATTGGTATGGTTTTGGTTCAAGAGGATGAGGAGCTCCAAGAGCATGTCATATATTATCTGAGCTGAAACCTTATTGACGCAGAGATTCATTATTCTCATGTCAAGAAGCTTGCTTTAGCTACCGTACATGCGGTTCAGCGGTTGAGACATTATATTCTCCTTTGCCAGACCTTGGTTGTAGCCCATGTCAATCCATTTCAATTCATCCTCACCCGAAGGATGATTGGGGCAAAAGATAATAAATGGATTGTCATTCTACAAGAATTCGATCTCGAATTTGTTTCGGCAAAATTGAAGAAGTCTTTAATTTTTGCAGAGCTTATATTGGATTTCCCGAGCGAGGCCGAGGAGTTGGTTTGTGAATATATGTTTGTCGATGAACACATCTTCTTAATCTCAACTTTAGACCCATGGTATGGGGATATCATAATATATTTACAAACATTGAAGACCCCTACTTACCTCTCACGAGATGAATGACGACGATTACGTCATGTCTCTAAAAACTACCTCATAGTGGATAACACTTTGTACTGCCATGGGGTAGATTCCATTTTACGACGTTGTTTAACTCATGAAGAGGCTGAGGTAATGCTTAATGATTTCCATGGAGGGGTGTGTGGTCGTCATTTATCTGGGCTTTCTACAGCTCAAAATATCTTAAGAACAGGTTATTTCTAGCCATAGATATTTAAGGATTGTGTTGATGTAGTCAAGAGGTGCCACCCTTGTTAGGTGTTTGCATGAAATATGCGCTCGAAACCTACCCCATTACATCCCATTATCACCACCGGTCCCTTCACTAAGTGGGGGCTCAATTTTATTGATTGCAACCCAGCTTCGGCTGGGGGGCACCGTCATATTATAGTGGTTGTTGATTACTTCACGAAATGGGCTGAGGCTATGCCTACAGTAAAATCCAATGGTGAGACATCCACTCACTTCATATTCAACCAAATTATTACTCGGTTCAGGATTTCGAAAGAGCTTGTCACTAACCATGGCTCACACTTTCAGAACCGTATGATGGAAGAGTTGGAATCAAAGTTAGGGTATAAGCAAGAGCATTCCTCTTCTTACTACCCTCAAGCAAATGGACAGGAAGAAGCAGTGAATAAATCACTCAAATCCATTCTCCAACGAACCATCGCACAAAGCAAGAATAATTGGCACATCATGTTATATCCTGCTTTGTGGGCATATCGAACCGCTGTTAAGACTGCCACTGGTTTTTCTCCATATCAACTTGTACATGGAGTGGATTTGATATTGCCAGTTGAATGCAAGATTCCTTCTTTGAAGCTAGCTGTAAAAATCTTACTAGACACTTCACCATTGGAGGAGCGTTTGGTCCACCTTGAGCAACTTGATGAGCAGTGTCGGGATGCATTAGTGGCTCTAGAAGTCAATAAACGTCACGTAAAGGTCCAGCACGATAAGTTTGTCCGTCCAAGGAGGTTTAGTGAAGGAGACTTGGTCCTTTTGTGGGATCAATCAAAAGAACCCTTGGGGGCAGGAAAATTTAATCCTATGTGGCGGGGTCCTTACGTGGTCAAGCATGTGTTAGAGAAGGGTGCGTATGAGTTAGTGGATTATGAAGGAATGACCTTGGTAGAGCCTAGAAATGGGCTCTATCTCAAGAAATACTATGCATGATCTTCACCCAAGGATGCTTATTGTATATTAGTGTATAGTTTTTCATAGTTAGGTATTTTTCTTATCGTGATCGGGTTTGTGATGAGTTTTCGTTTCTTTTGGAAGATGTCAATGGAATATTCCACCTACATAGTATTTCTGGATGGTGCAAGCCATCACACTCAACACTCAGCCTCTGCTGCTTGGGTGATTTATACTCCTATGGGTTAGGTACTGTCTTCAGGAGGCGTATGTCTGTGGCCATCTTCCAACAATGTTGCTGAATATAGTGTCATTATCGAGCTTCTTAGGGATACCATTTCACATGACGTTCTCTCTCTTGAGGTAAGTATTGATTTGGAGTTAGTAGTGTCATAGCTTAATGGTTTGTACCATGTTAGAGATCCGATGTTATTGAGAAGATTATTACGTGTGAGACTGTTAGAACAGAAATTTGACAATATAACATATATACACATTCCAAGAATTAATAATCAAGTTGCTGACTCATATGCTAACTACGTGTTAGATTGGCATTTGTTTCATTCACAGTAAATTCATCACAAAAACAATTTTTACACATGTAAATAAATAAACCTATCACCATAATTTTTTTTATATAAAAGCCAAAATGTGATAATACATAGTGTCATGATACAAAATTGGGGCTCTCGAGCCACCAACATATAATACACAGTAGTACAAAATGTATACACTCCCAGGTGTCTAATCCTATGGAGGAGGAGGAGGGTTGTGATCATGGAAGGTCACTATGGCTCTCGCTAGCCGTTGGAACAATCGCACCCATGCTCGTGGTACACCCACCACCTGGCACCACATAGCCTCAGGCAAGTCCTCGACTTGCACCATGGGAACCCTATGTGTTAGCCTGGAAAAATTGGTATGAATGCTCTGGAGTGTCTGCTTTGCATCCACACCTGTGATATCATCTCCTCTTCCCCTCCGTCTATGACGAGGGAAGCCCTCTGGCCACTGTGGTCCCACATATGCACACAAATGGTAGATGTCACTATGTATTGTCATGCAAAAATATGTCTTTTTGATTCCATATAATCAATTAAACACAAAAAAATTAAATAACTCAAAATTTTTTAAAAAGAGAGGGTCGAGATTCATTACCTATATCGCCGTATGCCGATCCTGGTAGTAGCGGCATGTCCGGGTCCCCTCGTAAGTCTATCCCTACATAGGGGTAGTCATCGATGGAAACTATTTGTCTTGGCCACCTGGAAAGAAATCAGTTGAATAGGGGTTGGAAACCCTACCACCCCCTAGTCCGCGCATCACATCTGCCCAATGTCGTTGGGTTGGATCTCGAACCCCATGAAGAGGAATGTCCACTCTGGGGCTCAATCCTGGAACACGCTCGAAGAAAAACGTGCTCAGTATACTGTTGAACCTGAAGTTCTGCACTCTACTTTCCTTACACTCACTAAGCTGATGTTTCATGTTGCTCAGTAGTGTAGTGCTCCAGTCATAAATCATGGGTCTCATGCACTCCACCGCATAGAATATCAAAGGCCATGAGGCCTGGTGGAGTGATGCCAAGCCTGCTATCCTACCCAACGTCAATAGTATGGCCTTTAGGCCTAGCACCAGTATAGCATTGGTAGGGACCTGACTCCCCACCTTCTTTATGTTTGGATAGTAGTACACCACAATGTACTTGTCGATAGTCAGGCCACCTCCTGGCTCACCACGAGAACGAATGTTCACTACTTCCCCTCGTCTAGAAAGCCCTGTAATGAAGTATATGTCCTCCACCTCTATAGTGAGGGACATCCCATCTATCTAGAAGGAATCTGAGTCTGGATCCCAGTAATCCACCACCATCTGTAATAGTCTTGGTTTGGCCCTCAAACCACCAAGACACCAAAACTTGTAGAGTCCGCATGTACGTAGAGCTTGTTGAGCCATTAGATCGGCCCTTACTACTTCCTCTACTTCACCATGTTCACGCTCTCTCCACTCTAGGACCATCCTGCACAAGAAATTGCCAATTTTCCTATTAGATTATTGAAAAAACCTTATGTGCGGCCTCATACGTGACTGTTTTCAAAACAGCCACGTATGTACGTGGGTTTGGGGGAATTTTCTGCGTATATCCAGCCCTATACGCGGAAAAACTCTCGGTTTCCACGTGGTCCGCAACACCCATTTTAGTTTGGCCTAGAAAGCTTAATTTACCATGGAATTTCAAAAAAATTGCATCAAAATGAAAGAGAAGAGCATGGGTAAATACCTGGAAGAAACGGTAGTGGATTCCGCCAGCTGGATCTCCTGGAATTCGCTGTGGAAAATATGAGCTCAAATGGGTAAAAGTTTCAAATGTTTTATAATATTTTGAATTGTTTACTATTTATAGAAAATTTTCAAATATTTGAAAATTTTTACCCCCTTTCCTATAGTTTCAACATTTTCTAACCATTTTGGACCGTTTTTGACATAATTCATGATGTAGAGGACCTTTTTCACTGCCGTTTCAGCCGTTGGATTGACCCGTTCATGCCGATCTCAGGTATCATGTCTAAACTAGCATATAGGTTAGGTTTCATCACCGTTTTAATTTTACATGACCTTATGACCATCTCATCATGACCTTAGGTACGAACCCACTCTATTATGTCACAGAACCTTCTTGCTGCTTTAGAAGTGGCATGATATGAGTGGTAGAGCTTCACCTTACATGGGTACCCTATTTAGAGCCTTACTTGCATTTGGTGCCCATGCTGACGTTTTCTCCTTTAGGGTCTGGGAGTCCGTTGTATAGTACTTCCATGACATTTCTCAAGAGCCTCATACTCCTCTTTATCTTTTGCTGGCCTATTTCCCTTAGGACTCCCTCATGTCAAGTTGTGAATGCATTATCATGAGCTTTGCCTACCTTATTGAGCTTTATGCTGGCTCCCCTAACATTGCGTTTCAGCCATATAGCCCAAGCTTGTCTCATGTCTAGCCATGCAGAGGCATCTTTTATATCCTTCGCAACTTGTTTCCCTTTTACCAGGAGGGGATTTTCCCCCGAGTGTCGATATCCTACACATGTATCCTTGCATTGAGCATAGGTATGTTCCACTGCTTGGAACTAGTTTGTTTTCCCATATGACACTCATCTCCTCCTAGTCTGTAACTATAAAGCCATTTTATTTTTTTTCAAGCTTTTTAAATAACTGAAAAAGTCCAAAAAAATCAAAAAACCAAAAAGCCGGACAAGGAAAGATGTTATCTTTGGAAGCTGTCGAGTCATGTCACCTTCAAATAGAGCACTGTATATCACATCCATTGGTTGGGTTATAGTTTGACTTTAGGAGCTGTACTCGTTTATTTGAGTTTATCTCCACCGACTGGTTAAGCTTTCATTCTCTATGGAGCCTCTATCGATGCCTCCTGTGTCATAGAGATGTCCTAGTTTGTATATCGAGTCTATGCTACCTTTATTCAGTCACCATACGCCATTATGCTCTTGTTTAAAGGAAGTTGAAGCCTGAGTCGACCATTCCTCAGTTATCTTGACTTTGCATGTCAGCCATTCCCAGTACAGTTACTGGTTCGTGCACCTTATGATCAAGTCCTTCCACATTATACAGCTTTACTGAGTACCTCATGTTGGACGATGGGGGATGCCTTAATGCCCTCCTTCCAGTGGATTTCATCCCATCAACTTCAGATCATTTATTCTGGGATTGGAATCTAGAGTCATTTTGAGTGCCTTGAGAGTTGCAGTCATCAGTGGCAGGTTCTCTCACCATCGATAGTCTTTGGGAATACATCAATGTCCCCTGATCGATGGATCCTCTCAAGTGTTCGACCTCACCACATTTATTCACACTTGTTAGTTTGCACTCTAGTACCTTGATTCCCATTTTCATTATCGGTGGGTGATCTCACGTCTATTAATGGTATACATTAATGACCAGTAATCAGACAATGGACTACTATGTTCGACCTCAACATCTCTATTCGCATAGTAGGACATGTACTCGTAGCAGTGTGTGTAGAAGACTTTCCAGATTGCTGGTATATTTTATATGCTACCTCCTTGATCATGCCATTGTTCATGAGATTTCAGCTCTCGTGACTTGATTCCAGTATATGTCAGACATTTCCAGCCATTATGGAGATCTTGATATATTATATATCTTTAGCCATTATGGAGATCATGGTCCTTTGTATATCTTCATCATGGAGATTCTGATCTATGTATATTGTACGTGGCGATGAACACTTATGTGATATCTTGTATCATGCCTATTCATGGCCATTGTACTCTTATGTATCCGAGACTGCTATATGTATTTGTAGTTATATGCAGAGTTGTATTATTGTACTATGCTGATTGGGTGGCTGGTCTTCCATTTGGGATTCTTCATCACTCCACTTCTGGGATGGACTTATAATGTATTTTGGCCATTGTATGACCCCTCTGACCTCACACATTAGTTGGCATCTGTTATAGCTGATTTTACCACTCTAGGTGAATCACACTTGGTATGGCCTTCCCCTGTCCCTCTGTGGACTCCTTAGACCCCTTGGAACATTTTTTGTCCTTTGATGTTTCCTTGACCATCCCTAAAAACATGTGAAAAATTCTATACGCAAATTTTAATCCCTTAATCACATATATACATGGGTTTGAACACTAAAACCACGTACATCGGGATGTGTACAAAATCCAAATCCTTTTGGAGTTTTCCTTGACATGGATCCAACTCACTTGACTCCTGGCCTTCCCTATGCCTTGATATCACTCGTATTTGACCTTTCATTACCCCTTTGAAAAGCTATATAAGGAACTCTATGGTACATTGAAGGCATATGAGAGAATTGAGAGCAAAGAAACTATAGTCCATTGTTGCCGAAACTTATGCTTGAGTCTGCATCTCTTTGTCCCTTGGAGCACTAGTGTGTTCTTCCCAAGCTTTCCTTTTACTTGTGAGATTTCTATCGAGAGATGGAGGATTGAGGTGGTGGAGGCCCAAGTGGGGGATTCAGTTTCTCCAGTTCGCAGACATGTCGTCAGAAATTGTATCTATTGTAATATCTGATTTATATTAATAGAAATATATTTTCTTGTCTAATAATGTGTGTTTGAATGAATATGTTATCCATGGGATTATTTCAAATGCTTATACATTGTTGATTATATATGCTAGAATAGATCTAACACCATGATATATAGAATGCTTGTATTTTTTACTTGCTGTTGAGGAAGTAATTTATCAATTCAAGCTGAAGTTGGAAAGCTCAATGGGGATCTACTTCAACCTTCCGGAATAAGGTATGAGGTCTGATCCTTTAGTGTTAGAAATTTAATTTCTATTGCATATTGAAAAATATTTATTTCTCAGGAGTCAAGTTGTCTGTTGTGGTACCCCAAGCCATAGGAATTTCTCTCCGTAACAATAACTTGTTCAGATCCAAATCCACACTCTGGATCTGTCACAGCAACTGGTGTACTTCCTCATTTCCTGCGTCGATCACAGTTGAGGGAACTTGCGCATTCCTAGCCCGGGGATCAACATTGATCAACGAGACATCTTGCATCATGGTTCTCGTAGATGTCTACCTAGAAACAATCTCAAAAATGGAATTTAATCTATCTCTTACCGCACTGAATTATTCATGGTTCAACTCTTGGATCGCCTATGTCATAGCCTGAGAGGAGTTAGTGACCTCTTTGATGAGCCCCTGTAGTCGGTCCTCCATCCCCAACCAGATACCACTTCCTGCATCATATTCTTGGTGCCATTTCGTGTGAGTCTCCTCCTGCATGCGCTGTGCTTCGGCCTCGGGGTCCGTCGATGACTCATTTTCAGAGTCGTGAATACTTAGCTCCTTCTGAGCAGGCTATTCTAGGGAATCAGGTGGTGGTTCCTTAGATAGTTCCTCCTCACTCATTGAGTTGCACCATTTAGACAACCACTATTGAACAATAGCATCCAATTCTTCCATCGTGACTTTGTAAGCCAAAGGTAGCCACTGCTGGTCGGGGTCCCTTCATGCATGAATGTAAATAGAGTGGGGCCCGATGGTGAACTGAATTAGCCACTGATACTTGGTCATTGCATAAGGATATACGTAGGGAACGATGATGAATGCGGCTTGCAACGCTTCCTAATAGACCCAAAAATGAATGGCACAGTCCACCTGTTGACTGGGCTCTTCAACCCACCATAAGTTCTGATACCGTGCACCTCGACGTACCTTCTCCACATCAACTGCCATTGGTTGGTAGTCTTTAGGTTCCATCTAGGTGACTAGTGCAATAAGAATTAAGAGCCAACTATATGAAAATGGCCACCCAGCCTGAGCGACAAGAGCATCTTCTAGAAACTAATTAAGCAAGAACAAAGACCAATTCATTTGTAATCCTTCAGCACACTTCTGGGCACATGTGACGATACCTGAGTTACATTGGACCAGGCAATTTCCTTGAAAAATATTACTCACCAGAATCCTTGTGCTGATGCGCACTACTTGTGAGTTAATGTTATCAATTCGATACACATGGACATCCCACTGTAGGCCAAAGTGCTCCTTCAGCTGCTTGGAAAGCTTCTTATCAGTATCCCTCTCGTGGATATATTGCGCCAGATCTTTCCCGGCCTTCAGAAAGCCTGTGATTCTCGCGATTAAGTCTACTGCAACAGGGATGGGCATATTAAACCAAAGCATCCCCCTAATGAAAACATGCCAAAATTTGTTTAACATACGTATGGGATTCATTAAGGTGCCCAAAATGAAGCATATTGATGAGCCCCAACAATCCAGATTGGTCTAACCCACTCGCCCAACGTTTAGGAATCCGGTGAATGGGGGAACCATGCACCATTAGGATTGACTCATAGGGCTCATATTGGACATATTTGAGTAACAATAAGTCATGGTCTTCAAATTTCAACTTGATCAAGGCAGGGATGATGTCGACCGAGCACGTCATCCCTTTCGACAATGGTGGCAATATTGACGGTTGCCTCAGCTTTGCTCCTGGATACATAGGAGAGATATAACCCAACATATCATGAACAGACATGCCCCTAGGCACCATAGAATCTATAGCTCCCAAGCTCGACAACCTGCTTTGTGTAGTTCCTTCTCCTTGCACTCTCCCTGACGTGTGGGTTAACCTCTTTTGCGGTGGTGTAGAAATGGGCTTCTGAGCCCTCCGCTTCTGCTTGGGGATAGATTATGAGCCAATCAACATGCTCATGAATTCTTATTCGATAGCCGTGGGCCGAATAGGGGACTCTTGTTCACTAGAAATTTAAATGGCATCGAGGTCACTTAGCATGCCTCATGCCCCAAACCTTACAATGCACTCGACAACTCTAACCTTCTACTCTGGAACTCTCTCAAAAGCTCACAACATATTGCACAATTGTCCTTCTGCTCAACACTCTGCTTGATCAACTAAACAATTTCGTCCTCCCATGTCCCATGCACTTTTTATAACCATCTCCAATTTAAACTCATCATTGCCAAATATTCGATCACCATTATGACTAAATCCAACAATAATGACACCAAATCCATTGGAAATCTTACCCTTCTAAGGGTCGGATCAGCCATTAATGTGTGTCACTTCAAAAAGCATCGCCAGCTAACTATTTTAACTACCTGCATTTATTACTTGATTTGACCAACCCACAGCCTTGCAGCTGTCGCAAGTGGTCGAACGACCATCACTACGAACTCTAACCTTGTGCAGCCTCTTCCTCTAGGATCGCCTTACTGCTTTGAAACAAAATATTCATTTTTTTTTCACAATGCCTCAAGTAGTGCGCAGCTCTAGCCCCATCCTATAGGGTTTCAAGTGACTCCCATTGAAAAGCATCGGCAATACAATGCCATCTAATTGTTGTAACTGAACTACACCTCCAGAAGTAATGGAATGAATAAGATACGGACCTAACCAGTACATTTGTAACTTACCTGGATGCTTTATGAACTTACCGTCGTATAATAGCACCAAATCTCTTTCCACAAGCTATTTTTTCTTCATGTGATGATCATGCCACGTCTTTTATCGATCCTTCGCAACCTGTTGGTGGAAGCCAACAATAAAGTGGTCTTCTTCAAGCTGGATCAACTGCACAATGCTCTCTTCTAATGCTTCTGCATCATCCATGCCCGTCGCTGTGGTGATGTGCAAACTAGGAACAATGTACTCCATGGGAATGACTACCTCTTTCCCAGAGACAAACTTGAATGGTGTCTGGCCTGTTAGCCATTTGCAAGTACTGTGATAGGCCCATAGCACTGCGAGAATTTTTTAGGTCCCAGTCATCGTGGTTAGCATTACATACCTTAGTCAGCGTTGTTTCCAAGATTTTGTTGAATGCTTCGACGGTCCCATTCTATTATGGATGGTATGGTGTACTCCTCTTATGTTGCACTAGTAACTCCTCAATTAGTGCTTTCACCTTCCAATTGATGAAGTGACTGCCCTTGTCACTCATCAAAATACGGGGACACCCAAACCGTGTCACAATGTTTTCAAAGACGAACTACGCTGCTATCGCAGTGGTATAGTCTACTACTAGTGCAACTTCTTCCCACCTAGTCAGATAATCGGCTGCAGAAATGATGTATCATGCATCATTCCTATTCCTTGGTGGATTAATATGACTCATAAAATCCATGACCCACTTATCAAAAGGTTGGAGATTTACCTGCGGCACTAGCAACATCTCATCCCGCCGCGATGGTTTACTGACACGACGACAGACGTCACAGCTCCTTGCATCTTCTGTGGCATCATTATGCAATGTAGGCCACCGTATCCCAATGTGCAACACCTTCTGCACAGTAGCCCTTCCTCCATAGTGGCCTCCCACAATTTCTACATGTGCTTCTTCTAGAATGGGACCCTGCTCATGTGGTAAAATACACCATCACAAGATCTCTTTTGGTCCCAACTTATATAATTGCCCAGCAATTAGCTGAAAATCAGAAGCCTTTACTATTAGCTGCTTCTTTTGGCTAGTCGACATGTCCTTTGGGGTGACACCAGTGGCCAAAAAATGAATAATTGGGGCATAGTGATCATCTGCGATGTCAACATAGAACAATTGCACATCTGGCAATCTATCATCAATACTGGTCAGTTCTTCTCCGTTATCAATGCGAGATGGACGATCCAGACTGGTGTTCAACCATCCTAGCTTCAGAACTATTTCAAATTCAAACTCTTGGAAGAGTAACAACCATCACTAGATCTTCCCCCCTAACACATGCTTATTGACCAGGTATTGCAAAGAAGAATGATCGGTGAACATATTGAAATGTCCACCCAACAAATAGTGCCTAAACTTTTGCAAGGCATAAACCATCGCCAAGCCTTCCCTTTACATCGTTGTATAATTTTGTTCAGCAAATGACAACTTTCTACTGGCATATGCGATTGGGTAATCTAGGTCACCCTCTCCTAGTTGAGCAAGAACAACCCCCAGCGTAATAGAAGAGACATCAAGGTGCATATGGAACTCCTTATTCCAATCTAGAAAAATCAGTATGGGTGGGGAGGCCATCTTGGCCTTCAATGTGTCAAAAATTCCTTGGCATTCCTGGTTCCATTCAAATGAAGCATATTTCTTTAGTAGCTTCTCCATAGGGGTATTAATCGCAGCGTATCCTTTGATAAAATTGCGATAGTACCCTGTATGCCCCAACGTCGCTTGAAGCATCTTCACATTTGTCGGTAGCGGTAAACTGAGGATTAGCATGATCTTCGCCGGATCAACCAACAGACCTTCCTTGCATACTATGTGTTGCACATGAAAATATCACACTGCTTAGTTAACCTTCAGAATAAGTTCTTGTTGCATGTCAACCTCCCAAAAATCCTGATCCAGGTTATGTTGACCATTTTTTTCTGTGACCTAGAAGGAACGACACTTTTTTGAATTTTCCACAGAGCGTCGGTGACGCCTGTCCTAGTTGAGCAAAAGGCACTGATTTTCCTCTTTTTTGGAAAAAACCCTAGACTGATGCTCTGTCCAGTTTAGCTAAAACCCTAGAGTTGCATCTATTTCACTATTAAGAGTCTTCTTAACTACAAAACTTGATACTCACATGTGGAGAAACTTGCTCTGGCCATGGTCATCACGGTCTAGAAGTTTCATCATTATATTTTTCTCCGCACCACCACTGTTTACGTAGATTCGAACCTCATGTACTACATTCTTATAGATCAAGTGCTTGGGGACAAAAACTCACGTTGTATCATAATTCCCCAAGAGTTTGAGCTAGAATTCTCCAAAAGTACTTCCAAGAAGTCCCTCATTTTTGCAGAGCTTACATGTGACCTTCCCCGTACTACTGAGACTACATAGCCCTTTGACTCATTTCCCGATGAATCATTGTTTCTGATTAGCACAACTGATCCATGGTATGGAGATATCATTTTGTACATCCAAACCTTACGATACCAGCCTTCTACCTTTAGAGATTAACGTCATCACATTCGCCACCAGGACAAAATATATCTCATTCTGAATGATACCCTATATCACTGTGGTGTTAACTCTATCTTATGACATTGCCTTACACATGAAGAGGCTGAGATAATCCTGAATGACTGCCATGATGGAGCTTGTGGTAGTCATCTCTTTGGGTTGGCTACTGCCCAGAAATATTGTATGCCGAGTATTTCTGGCCTTCTATTTTCAAAGATTGTATTGAAACTGTCAAGAAATGCCCACCATGTCAAATGTTTACTTCCAAGAAATGCACGCATCCATCTCCGCTCCATCCCGTTGTAGCAGTTTCCCCCTTTTCCAAATGGGGCATAGACTTCATGCACTATTGACCTACCTCATTTGGGGGGCATGGCTACATTATTGTGGTGGTGGACTATTTTAAAAAATGGGCCGAGGCAATTCCCACATATGCCAAAGATGGTAAAACTGCTGCATTATTCTTATTTAACGATATCATTGCGAGATTCAGGATTCCTAGGGCCATTGTGACCGACCATGGGTCACATTTTCAAAAAAAAATGATGGCAAAACTTAGTGTAAAATTAGGGTTTTGTCATGATAAATCTACACCATACTATCCTCAGGACAATGGCTAGGTTGAGGCTATAAACAAAGTATTTAAAACAATGCTTTAGTGGATGGTAGGGTAATTCAAGTCAAATTGGTATTTACATCTTTTTTCTGCACTTTGGGCCTATAGGACTATTATAAAAACTTCCACTGGTTTTACGCCTTTACAATTAGTATACGAACTAGAAGCTACCCCCCCGATAGAATGTGAAATCCCTTCTTTAAAACTGGCTGTGGAACTATTACCCAACACTACCATAGATGAAGAAAGACTCCTGTACCTAAATAAACTTGATGAAACCCGACGTGATGCTACCTTAGATAACGAGCTACATAAATGAAGAATGAAAGTCCAATATGATAGGAGTGTTCAACCTCGTTCCTTCAATGAAGGATATTTTTTCTTAACCTACGACCAGAAGCATGACAAGATGGGGGCAGGTAAATTCGAATCTATGTGGCATGGGGCCTATATTTTCTGTCGTGTTTTAGAAAAGGGGGCATATGAATTGGTTGATTACGATGGGATGCCTTTGGGAGAGCCTCAAAATGGGCTCTACCATAAAAGATACTATGACTGGGTCATCTAGCATAAGATCTTTGTACATATTGTTTATAGTTTGCTGCGTGTCTCAAGCTTTGAGAGGTGTGTCTTTTGTGTGATTTGAAATTTGTTTTTTATAAAACCCTACTTATGCATGTATTTTGTTTGATGGACATATGACTTCCTAAATTGGTTTTGCTGATGGTGCTCATCGATATACAATTAATCTTGCATCAACAACATGGGTACTGTACTCTCCTACAAGTGATCTGGTGAGTTCAGGGGGCATTCTTTTAGGTCCCTCCACCAATAATCTAGCGGAATAACAAGCCGTAGTTGGATTATTGACAGAGGCCTTAGCTTTTGATGTAAGAGAAATTAGGGTTTATCTATATTCCGAATTGGTTGTCCAACAACTTAATCGAGTCTACACCATTCAAAATCCCATACTTCTTTGTACTTTCCAAAGAGTTAGATTGTTATAGAGGTCATTTGAGCAAGTAATATATCATCACATTCAAAGACATTTAAAAGCCATGGCAGATTCCCTAGCTAACTATGTCTTAGATGGGCATATTGCTCATACTTAAAAAATACATTGGAAACATAAAAACACATGTAAAAATTCATAAGTAGATAAATCACTCCACACATCAAATTTTGTGCACACAACTGTAAATATGAAAAGTTTGTTATATATATATATATAAACTTGTAGCACCGAGATGCAAAATTTGGGCAGAAGCATCTCTAGCTTTCAGTGTCCATTCATGACCATAAAAAGTTCAGAATACATGTACATAGGGAAAAATTTGAAGCTTCGAAGCTTTCAATAATAAATATACAAAAAATTATAGTCAAGGAAGACTAATCCTCCTAGTGGTCATGGTAGCACGCAATGTCCTGGGCCACTCTACGAAGTAGTCTGGAAAACCGTTCGGAGACACCTGTGGTATGGCGTTGATAACGCCTAAGAACCTCATTAGTGGTCATATCAAGGATACCCACATCTAGCTGCTGTAGGTTCTTCTCAAGATCTCCAAGCTCTTCCTCAGCTTCAGAGCAGTAAGCCATCATATCTCGGGTACCTGATCGCATAGCAATAGGTGACATCCCAACTGGGTGGACAGACCCGATGTCTGCATGGAAAGCATGTTTATCTCAGAACTACAGAAAACATAAAAATGAAATAAACATAAAATTTAAAAAAACATAAGTGGATAATGTCTTCTTACCTCGATCGTCCCACACTTCCCCCTCAGGTAAGACTAGCTCTAGGTTATTTCGGAAATCTTCCCCCTCATAGGCATAGTCTTCCACCATGAGTAGTTGGTTCCTCAACCAGCAAAAGAACCTAGAACCATAAGTGACTTTAGGTCCTCCACCTCCGAGGCAAGGCATAGATGTCACCCATGCAAGCATCCTCGAATCCTCAGGATCCAGTCTGGTAATAGTCACCTGGGGCCTCATGTGAGGTACCCACTGTAAGATTAACGACACCACCACTACTCCGTAACCAAACTGCTTCAGTGTCCCTCTTTTTCATTTGTTTAGTTGACTCTTCAGACATGCCAACATGCCTTCACACTAGTTGAATACAGTGGGATCCATGCACTGCAAAGCGTAAAGCATGTGAGATCTGATGGTAAGGTGGGTAGCCCTAGTACCTTCCACCTTGCCAATGGTATATACCACTATCCTCAGGGGGGGATCCACTAGAGACTTAATATTTAGCTTTCTCAATTGGGACTCGGTACCCAATGAGCAATACTGATCGATGATATCATCTAGGGAGCCTTCCCCCCCTCGTGCTCCAGATAGAACCACAGGGATTCTCCTCATAGATAAGCCGATCAAGAAATAAATATCCTCGATCTCTATGGGAAGGATGTGGACTCCTACCACAAAATTCTCTTGGTCAGGATCCCACATGTTTATGATGTACTCCAACATCCGGACATGTGCTTTCATTTCGGAGATCCAAAAATACTTTAGAAGCCCATAATTCAGTAAATCCTCAATGGTGGCTGGGTCATTCACTGCTTGGATGTCTAGGATTTCATGCTCCCTTTCTTTCCAAATAACCATGGTGTACCTGCAATATATCAATTGTTGAAATAAGTAAATGTATCATGGCCGAAAGAGAGAAAAGATAAATGACATCATTAATTAAAAATCAAGATTGAAGACAGGGAAAAAGTGCATTTTGGGTGGATTAGGGTTTTATTTTTTCCTTTTCCCTTCCTATGGTGCTGCTGGCTTTCATGCACAGAGCACCGTGGTGCTCTTTCCCTTGGTGCAAGAAGCATCGAGCGCCTATCTGCTGTGAAAAAAGCATCGTCAATGCTCCTATCCCAACATGACAGAGCGTTGTTGGGGGCACATACCGACGGCCAAAAACCCCTAAAAATGAAATTTTTTTCCCTCTGCTGTGGCCTAAAACCTGTAAGGAGATGATAAACACCCTATCCTAATTTTGAAAATGAAGATCTATCCTACATCTTTCCTTTTAAATCATTTAATTTTTTTTTTGGGACTTGTAATTAAATGATGCAAAAGAGAAAAATGAAATCTATTGAGCATGAAAAGAGTAGAAGACCAAGTGATTACCTCTTCTATGGACTATGAAGCGACAAGGAAGTGGAATGCCCTTGCCAAATTGCCTAAAGAACTCTTGCTACCAAACCTACCTTCCAAAACTCACCCAATGGTAAAACAACAAGTGGTAAAAATAAATTACCTACCCTTCTATTTATAGAGTGTTTGGAATTTTCAAAAATATATTGTAAATTATTTTGTTTTGAAATCCAAATTATTTGGCAGAGTGGGTTTTTAATTTTACTTTTCTATAGTTTTGAAAAATAACTTTTTATAGTGTTTTTTGAGTTTTTTCAGGTGAATAAAGGGTCATTATTACATTTTGGGATATTTTTGTCTTTTTTGAGCTTAGACCAAAATGAAAAAGTACTGAGCGTCGTTTACACTTTTTACATGCTCATTAAAAATCCAGTAAAAAGGTGTCAAGTATACTTTTTCGCTTTTTTAGACTCGTAAAAAATTGATTATGAAAAAGGAACCTGATCTGGGAGTTATATTTAAGCTCTTTTTAGTCTCCTTAAAACAAAAAAAGATTTCCAAGCAAACTTGTTACATTCACGCTTGTAAAAGAATTAGAATGGTCAACTAGTCGGGGGTAGGTTATCTCTTTTTCAGACCGACTAGCCTTATTTATGAAAAATGACCCTTTTTGGAGTCTTCAAGTCATTTCAGATTCTCTAAACATGAAACGATGAATGAGTTTGCTTCCATCAAACTCATAAAATAAATGATGAAAGACCCTATTTTTGGAAATGAACCCCTCCTTTCTCAGGTTTGTGAAAAAATATGAGAATGGACTCATCGCTTGATGAGCTTTAACAAGTGTTTGCTACCCTCTTTGGACTCGTAAAAATGAAAAGAGGCACTCGCCTTTCAAGGTGGGGAAATTAAAGGAAATGGGAATGGTTTTCATTTTTTTATATGGCATTACTCTACAGTCCACCTTTGAACATAGCACCTGTATGCATTTGCATATCTGAACAGTTGGGTTTTCAGCTTGTCTTCGAGTTGATCCACTTTTGTGAGTCACCTAACTCCTTTGAGTCCATTCAAAGAATGCTTTGTCATATCCCTTGCATTACATCTGGTTCTATTCTCATCAAATCAATGCTGCTAAATCATGTTTTATGTTGTCAAATTGTTCAAAGGTTATCTCTCCCATAGACATAATTCATCAGTAACTTCACTTGTCCTTAAAAGTTAGTCATTTATGAGTCAGTTCTATCATTCCAAATCAACTTTTGTTCCTAGTTTTGTGTCACTAATGTGGGAATCATCATGGACCTTCTGTGACAAGTCTATTCCTCTCAACTTCAAATCATTATCTAAGAATCAGACCCAGAAACCTAGACAGTACCTTGGTCCTGCATGCCTCAATGGAAGGTTACCTCACTTTTGACATGAGTTTACATCATTGAATATTGATTTAAATATCTCATCGAATGTTTGAATTCAAGTCATTTATTCACATTCGATGGTATGTACTAAGATACCTTGGGGATCATTGACATCAATGATGATCACCTTCGTACTTGTTAATAGTTAACATCATTGACTAGTAATCAAGTGGTTTCTATCATGTTTGACATCAAGACATTGTAATCGCATGGTTAGATTTGTATCGTTTAGAGACCGGGATGAAGAACCTGAGTGGTTGGTATTTCTCATTACCATTTCCTATGCTCAGGTTGCATTTGGATATCATTTAGAATCATGACACAGATCCACATTGTATGTTTGGTGGCTGTGTTTTATATCTAAAGTTGAGAGGCATAGATCTACCTTGTACATCTCGTAGCTATGTTCTACCTCTTATAGAAGTCATTCATGGCTCTATAGTCTATCATTGGTAGCCATGACATAGTTGCCATCATAGATATGCAGTGTATTGATCCGCAGCTATGATTGAGTTGGATAAATTTAGTTATTGGTACTCTATAAGTCTATCTCTATTTGTCTTTGTATTAGATAGAAAACTTGAAAAGTAGTTCACCAATCACTTCTTTCTAGCTTCATATTTTAGAGGGCATTCGGTTGCACATGAAAATATCAAACTGCTGAGTCAGCCTTCAAAAGAAGTTGTTGTTGCCTATCAACCTCCCAGAAAGCTTGATCTAGGTCATCTTGACCATTTTTTCCCCTGACCTAGAAAGAACGACACTTTTTTGTATTTTCCACAAAGCGTCGGCGACGCTTGTCTAGTTGAGCAAAAGGTGTCGATTTTCCTCTTTTTTGGAAAAAACCCTAGACCGACGCTCTGTCTATTTTAGCTAAAAGTGTTGATGGTAATTTGAAAGGAAAAAAAAGATGTTTCTAGAAGATTCCATACAGGATCCTTCGTGGAATTAGTTCCTATATTCCTGGGAGAGGGGGAATTCACCTCCTTCACATATAGGGATCTCATTCTATCCTTTTTTCAAGGCATCCTATGGGTTCTTGGACTATAAATGAAGCCTTCATGAGGAGAGTGGGGGGAGGACAGAAAAAGAATACTTATGCTGCTAGTTTGAAGTATGAGTCAGAGGCAAAGTAGAGGTAGCTTGTAGCTGGAGAGTTCTTCATAGGACATTGTAGACATTCTTATTGAGACAAAAGCCATCAACATCAAGGCTTTTGGTTGTACTTCTTTCTCATCCATATATTAATACAAAGACATTTCCCTTTCCTATATTTGATTGTTGTGTTTGTGATTAAATATTATTGGACTCCTTGATCACCAATATGGATATTCAATTATCATGATGCTCTCATCTCTTTTGTTTGTCTTGTGATCTATTCTACAGGTATTGGATCATTACAGGGACTTTTCCGGAGATAAGACAAACATATCTGAGGTGGAGGTATAATAGTTTTAGGTTAATTGATTTGATTATTCAAGGAAAATTTATGTTGTTGTGTCTTTTTGTTCTGTAATTGTGTTTTACATTGCAGAGGAACAAGCAGTGTCAGCACTGGTTGAGAATTCTTGATAACACTATGTGCCCAAGTATCATTCCAAACGGCGCACATAAAATACACTTCTTAGAGTTTAATGCGATCTGATGCTGGTGACACCTCTCTAGAATCAGTCGTAAGTTGTCGAGATGGTCCCTAATTAGTCCATAGATGGTCCAATCATCCATATATATTTGCAATAAATTTTGAATAAAGTCTTTAAACACAGCAACACCTACCCGAGAAAATACTGTTGGTGTATTCTTCAGCCGAAAAGGTATGACAATATATTGAAAACAACCCCATTCAATGACAAATGTGGTCTTATGGAGATACTCCTTTGCAATTAGGATCTGGTGGTATCCCGAAAAACCATTCGTGAAGGAATACATCTCCTAGCCGCATACTCCTTCAAGAACTTCATCTGTAAATGCGGTTGGGAACGGATCATGCATGCATGCATCATTCAACTTTCTTAGGTCGACGCAAATGCGGATTTCATCGGTCCTTTTGTCCTGGACCACCATAGGGCTTATCCACTCCAATTCTTCTATAGGCTCGATGATCCCAGCATCCAGAATCTGGTCTATCTTAGCCTTCACATGGTCCTTGTATCATGGGTTCAGTCGATATGGCCTTGTTACGACCTAAGTTGTACTTAGTGGTTTTTTATCAAGTGATCCTGGTGAACCAGAAAAAGATGATTTGTTTGGACTTCAAAAGACCTTCAGAATTACTTCTGGGAAGTGCTTGTTGTACTATATCACATGTTCATACCCCATAGGGGAGTTGTAATAAAATGTTCTAGCATGATAGTGTCTGTAAAATACCCGGTCTCTTAGACTTTATTTGTCAATCTGATTAGCCCAGGGTGTTTTTCCCTTGGTTATTATTGGTTGTTGAATAAACGACTGATAATTTCTGAGTTTTTCACTCAATACCTCCAAATTTGGGGTGGTTGGCTTGGTAGTTAGGCATATTGAGGTTATTAGAGTCTATGTGTTAATGTATAAACATGCTAGGAATTATGGTCGAGTCATATGAACATGTCTAAGTCCCCCTAGTTTTTATTTTTTTTAATTTTTAAAGTTTTTTTTAAGTTTTAATTTTTCCAAAACTTAGGCTATTTTTTTAATAGTCTAAATGGAAAAATTGGTTTTGTAATAAAAGTGGGCGTGGAAATTAGTTTCAGTCATGGGGGTGCTATTTTTCAAACTCAAAGCACCATGTAAACCCATAAACCCACTTTTCCTAAGTTTTGAGTGATTTTTCCATCACTTAGGTGAGAAATCCCTAAAAATTAAATATTGATTAATTAATAAATTAATTAAATAATGGAGAAAACCCCAAATCCTAAATCAGTGGGATTTGTTCCGATTTGACTAAAATCAGTCTCATCAGCTTGCGATTGACTGGGGCTAATCATTCCTTAACAAAAGGAGGTGATCTGGGTTGAACTGGGAAAGCACCATAGCATGCAATCTTGGGAATTGTGCCCTGTCTCTCTCCTCCACACGTGTGGTCCCATCTGTATGAGTTTTGGTGGATGTTTTAGTTAACGGGTTGAGATGTTAGTCTGATCAGCTCTCCAATTGACATCTACACTTAGTGAGACTCATATCAGACTCAATGAGACTCAGATCGAGCTTAGATTGAGTCCACATACAGTTGCAGTCTCTCTCCTTGGGAATTGCGCCCTGCGTGGGCTAGATTCCCAATTTTTGTTATAAATAAAGCTAGGTTTTCCTCTTCCAAGCTAGTTAGAGCTAGATTGAAGAGATGTTGCTATTTTATTATGTACTATTTTGGAATAAAGAATATTTGGAGGCAAGATCTATGGTGTAATGCTTTTCATGTGTGGATGGTGATTGTCAAGTGCTTATGAGGTATAATCTGTATTATTGATCTTTACTTTTTGTTGGTTAATTGTTGGCCTTGAAGGAGAGAGATCCCTCCTGTTAGGGTAAGAGATCATTCTAGTTTTATTTATGCTCTTATTGTTCTCTTTTTTTAGATCTCTTGGAGTTGCATGTATTTTAAGTTTAAATGCATGCTTTCTAATTGTCTTTTTCCAGCAACACCCATGTTTTAACCATCTATTTGTGCAAGGATTTCTAAGTTGTAGGTGATCTCACTTGTAGAAGGGGTTGAGATAGTTTTAATATTCCTCATCTTCAGGATATTTTTGAGGACATTGTCCCTCGGTGTTCCACCAAAGCAGACTCCAAAGCCCAACATTCCTAGGCTTCCAGCACTCTTTCTCTCTCTTCCTCCTTCTAAAAATCAAAATTTTACCTGGTTACTTTATTTACAAGATTTGATATTATTCAGATCTATTATATTAAATTAAAAATTAACATATATCTATTATCTCAAGGCTCATAATCTAGATCTCATTCCTAAAAAGTTTCATAAAGCATTCTAGATCTAGTTTAGGAAATTGTCCATTTTACATGAAAATTTAAAGAGAATTCGTAGTTTGCATGCATTCCATTTCTATTTTCCATTTTAAAAGATAAAATCCAGCAACCAGTGCATATCACATTGGCTTCCCAAAAGGCAAGCCAAGAACCCAAGGAAATCTTGCTTTCCTTGGTTTCATTTTTACCGTTTTAACTAGTTTTAACTTAGTTTTTTTTGGTTTAAAGTAGGCTGACCAAAAGGTACTTTAAAAGTGATTTTGGGCATATTTAATTCTAATAATATTGCTGTTTTTTATCAGACATAATAGAAAGAGGAAAATCTGCTGTTCGAAAGTGGATTTTGGGCCATCTAAATCCCCCTAGAGGTCTCCCTTTTTGACTGTAATATTTAATTTTGGCATTTTGTAAGGCCTTGGTTTCATCCTGTATAAGAAACAAGAGGATTTAGATAATTTTTCTGATATTGTAACAGCTGATAATAAATTTTTTCTCCGAATAGGCTCTTTCGAGCCCATTCCCCATCCCTCCTGGGGGAATTCGCTTCCTTTTTTCAGTGTTTGCATTTTTCTTATTTTTTTCACTCTAGATTAGTTTCATTGATGCAGAATAATATACTTTTATTACTTTATCATATATTCCATATTACAGTATGAAAGTAATTTTAATACTTACCCCATGACTTCTCGATTGACCCGAAAGGGGAAAGAGATGCATGGTAGGAATAATTAGAAAACTTGTGGTTTTATTCCTTTTTGCTTCTTATTATTAATCTATGCAAACAATATTTTAAAATCAACCCCTTTCTTGATTCCCCGATTGAGGTCCACTTGGACCGAAAGAGGTTCCTGGAAGGTTTTTTCTTTCTAAAACACACATTCTTTAAAATTTACTAAAACTGATAAGACTCCGGTGTGTATGCTTTGCACTTGGCTGCAGTTCATCTGATCAGTCAAGCTACATCAAAAGAAATGTGAGTTACTAGACTAATTATGTTTCACCTTCCCCAATTAACCACTACCAGGAGAAAATCCAACGCCTCGATCAAACTGTAAATGATGGAAAAATACCCAAAGGAAGTGGGAAATCCTAAACAGTGATATCAGGGTGTCGATATCTGTTACACCTTCAAGTGTATTATGAACATAGTCTTAGATACTCCATTCATCCCACACATTCCTTGCGGGTAGCTGTGAAGGTTTAGTTTTGGACATACTCCAAGTACCCCTTGGGTATATCTGGAGTCCCCCTTCGCCTAATTTAATCCACTCATATTCCATATTAACTTAAACTGTACCAAGAGTGTCACATACCCCAATTTTATAAAAATTATGTAAATTGTTTATTTATATTCCTGAGACATTATATTAAATTTAATGCTAAAGTAGGAATTGATGACTCAGCAGAGTCAACAGAATTGGAATGTAATTTAGAATATTTTTATTATTAATAAATAAATTATGGAGACAACAGCATGGGAGAGCTGTTAAAAAGAGGTTACTGGTCAAACTGGTGGATGGAACTAGGTGGAAAGGCAAAAGACAAGTGGCAGCATCCTCAAACACTTCCTAAGTTGCAGGTGGAAACTTCCCTATATTTGGGGTCATGATTCCCCAAGAAAGTGGAATCAGAGCAGATGGCTCATTAAATGACAGTTAACTCAAAAAAGACCTAGGCAATCTTTTAAAAAGTACTCAATGAAGAGAGCTGAGGCTGCTTAGTTATTTTTTCCAGAGAGAATTCATTCAGGTGAATGTTATTCAGGAAATTCATTGAGGAAGAGGGAAATACAGTAAGGAAGTTGTTCTAAGAGGATTGCTGTAGTAACTTGATTTTTATTTACAGCTATTGAGCTGAAGAAGAACTAACTGAGAGTTCTGAGTTAATACTGGGTTTGAAGACTGGTATCTGACTTTGCTGCACCTAGTTCCAGCCAGGGAGACCAGAGCAAGCTCGGGGGTCCTGAGCAGTCGCTGTCTGAGCGCTATCCAGGAGTTGGTAGGGAGGAACGGCCTCCCATTGCTGTTGTTGTCAACAGTTTAAACAGGTTCTGTCACTTATTTCTTTATGTTTAATGAGTATGAATGGATGCATGTTATGTTTATATTATATGTCTAAAGAGTTAGTTAGTTTAGTAATATGAGAATCTCAGAATATTAGTAGTAAACCTGTTGCTGAGTTAAAGATTTACTGTGTTTTTCCACATATGGGATCACCAGACCGTACTCCAACACAGTATCTTGGTATTGTGAAGTAGTATCCTTCTGAACCGAGTTTCTTAATTAGTTACTTTCAGTAACTACAAGTGTTTTACAAACTCATTAGTTATTTTCTAATAGTCTTAAAAACTACTTCCTAGTACTGTATCTTGTTTCTAGTAAATGCTAGCTGTAATAAAGAAAAGATAGACTAAGTATTTCTACTGTTTAAAGCTTATAACTATTATCTTCTAGTTTGAAAGAATCTAACCTCTTAATGTTAAAAAAAAAGAAACAATACTGACAGTAGGATGTAAATTACTTATTGGATTGATTTTACAGTTAAAACCTAGTGGTGTTAGTCTGTATTTAGGTTAAGAATGCAGTCATGTAATTACTGAATCTTCTTCTATTTACAGCTAAGCTTAAACAGATTAAAAAACTGTTATTTTTATTTTCTTATATGGTTAAGGAATGTTACTATATTCACAGGATTTTTATATATATGAACATGAGATAAAGATTAAGTATTATATGAGTATTATGTAATTATACACAGGCATTATAACTAAATAAATAAACCAAACCAAACACTGGATAACAACATTAATAATAATCATAAAAACATTGGTAAGAAGTAACATCATTGTTGTATCACTAATAATGTATCTATATTACATACATTATAAAAGTAACACTTAACGTAATATCTTATTATTACAATTACAAACCTAGACTATTTATACTCAATGTATAAATAAATAAGGTTTATGAATAAACTATTTATACTCTGTGTAGTATAAAATGATTAATTTATACTTGAAAACAATTGTAAAATATAATAAGAGTACAATAGGCTTATATAATTTGAAAGGTATGCACCTTGCTTTTACAAGTTTCTAATAAATAGAAGTCAGGGTATAAACCAGTACAGAAACCTTAACAACAAATCTATTTAACAATAAGCTGGAGAATACTTTGACTACCGAATTCTTTATATAACGAGATAAAATACATTATTATAATATTACCAAGATTAATGCCAGAAAGTAGTATCACAGCTATAATATTGGTTTAAGGGTATAAAACCTGTATATTATTTAAGAAGTAATATATAAATAGTAAATCAAAGAACATAACCCTACAGTAACTTTATAAAGAGTCTATCAATAGTATAATAACTTAGTTATTTTTTTTAAAAGCCAAGCTGTTATTTTAAAAAGTAAAGGACTGGAATATTGCTCGAACAGCGAGCTTAATCATTATGTTATAATCTATTTATTTTACTCACAGAAACCGACAGAGTTTATATTTTTAATTCATAATGGAAGATTAAGAAACCGAACTTAATCTCAACTGTAAACTTAGGGTTGAACCCTATAAACCCAGTTATACAAGTAAAATAAATACTAAGAATTAAGACATTATTTCCACCTACGGTCGCATTTGAAATCCATAGTATAAGCTATTATAAACCCATATATTTTATTTATTTATTTCCTGTAAAGAGCATAGATTCAAAATGTATGCAATGAACAAACTCAAAGATATAAGAACGCTTTATAATAAGTTACATTACAAAACTGTGGGTAAAAACATTCAAGAGTATAATAAGAAAAAACAAGAAGAGAGGTCATAACCTCATCCTCAGGCAGGCTTATAGCCCAGTGCTGCTTATACATTATTTTTTAACACAAAAGGAAAGCTAATAATTACATTATCGGCCTAAGCGGTAACACCTATGCACAGTGCAGGGCTGAACCTGTTAAAAATTCATTTAACATACAATTTAAAATACTGAACAGAGCTGAAGTAACCACAGAGTCATGTCACTCAAAGCCAACCATTAACAGCCCTAAAAACCAGCAAGGAGGGAACGCCACGTTTGAAACCAGGCTTACCGGAAGTTTCCATGGCTGAGATCTTGCATTTCCCACTCCATAAAGAGAAGACCGAACCTGGAAATAAAAGAAGGAGCAAATTTTTAATTAAACCCTTAACATATTCTGGTTAAACTATTTTCTGAAATGGAAAACAAAAAGATTTGAATTGTAGCTTACCGGCGAGTTTGAAGGAAGTGCAGCGACCGTAAAAAGACTGATAACCACGAGCAGAGGAAGCATAAACCCTTCCTTTTTCACCGAGAAGGACGGGCTGGAAGGAGTAAAGGATACCTTTCACAATGGGAGCAGTGATATCAAGTCAAAAAAATGCATTCACACCGTAACAGGGTAAACAATGGTGCCGAAAGGAAAAACCCTAGGTTTACAGTAAACCATTAAACCACCAACAGCAAGCTTCTTACTTCCACGCAGTGTAGTAGACGAGCACAAAGGACTGGAGCAGCATAGAAGCTGCTATCAAGCAAGCTACAGTAAAAATGAACCAGGAGGGTTTGCAGAGCGACCAAGCCCGAAGGCAAAGGAGAAATGACAAATTAGGGTCAAGTCAACGGTTTTATAACACCAGTGCATGGTCGAGGAGTGACCACGTTAGTACTTTAATACATTGCATGCAAGTGGGTCGAAGTTCTAATGTTCTACGATGAAGTCTTCCAATTTATTGCTTTCCAAACAAATCATAGCATGGATATTCCATTGGGTCGCTATACTATGGTTTTACCTGCCACACATAATTCACCATCATGAACGTTAGAATAATGCGCTTAAAAACTATGCATTGTACATATTAACACTTTCTTTATATATATTAAAACTTTGCATTATAACATCGTTCAAGATTAATTCTTGAAGTATTTAGACATGGAGGATTTGATTTTAATTATAAAATTTATAAGGATAGGGGTATAATGTTGAGTTATAGTGGTTCATAAAACTTACTACCATATGGCCAACTACCCTAGTCTCAAGTGAAGGCAATAGATTTATCATTTCTTTAAGTCTATAAAATAATAGAGTAATGTTAAGTATAGTTGTTTACAATTCTACAACTATAATGCCTATTGCTATAGTTTTGCATAGATGGTAAAAGACTAGTCATTCTCTCTTTATATGACTTTAACTTGTAGAATTCAAGCTATATAACCCAGAAATTTGAAATAAGGTTACCCTAGTCCATTTTACTTGTTATTACCAATATAATAACAATCTCTTAATAGTCTTAGATTCTTTATGATATCAATTAGACTTTTGTTATCTTCATGCTCAAAGATTTACAAGGATTGTGTAATTGAGTATATGTTAGGCAGTTTATGAAAACTATTATAACCATTCTTGTTGGTAGTATAGTCTGGAAACTCATAAATGAGTTTAATCATGATAAGCTAGAACTAATTCTAAAGATGCTTATAGATTTTATTCAATTGTCAATCATGGAAATAGAAGTAGTTTTCCAATCATTGCAAACCCTTTAAATGTTAAGAGAAGACATGTATCAAACAGTAAACCTTGTAAATTGATGGAAGTAAGAAAAGTATATATTGATATTTTTAACTCCAGAACCTTACAATTGTAATTACAGATCAAAACATATTCTAAATTTAAACTTGGCATGATGCAGTAACGACGGATGAGTAGAATAGGGTTTGAATATGGTAACCCAGTTGTAATTACGGTGCTAGATAAGAAATATTATTTACTTCTACATTTGCATTTCAGTAAACTCATCAAATGATCCAGTGCTCGATAGGGATACTTAATGCTGATGGTATAAAGGAAAATAGCTAGCTTATTCTCTAATAATTTCCAACTTTCTATCACTAAGATCTTAAAGAGATTATAGGAAAAGCCTTACCTTTAAAAGCTTGATAAACCTGTCTAGTATGCCTATACTTTTACTGAATGATTTGGTACAGCAATTTTTTATCTAATACTTTAAAGATTGGTTAGCAGTGACCCGAACATTACCTGGATATCTGTAAGAGAAAGAAACTGCTGCATTAGCTCGGAAGCTAAGTAAGCCCAGTCTGTCATGGCAATTCCCCTTGTGGTTGCAAACAGAAAACAATCAGTAACTGACAAGAAACTCATCTTTAAAGAAAAGTGTAACAAAAGATCATTCAGTTACAATTCTGGTAACATAAACTAATCAAACAGTTAATGAATGCATTTAATAAGATTATATGCTATTTTTAAAAGTTTTAAACTTTTTGGAATTTTTGGGGTTTTGACATGTGGTATCCGAGCATGGTTCAAACAGTAGGCCTTAATGTGACCCAATTAGTTTCCGCAGAACAGTAAACAAAAATTTATGTACTAACTTGTAATTTGTTTTATGCAAAAGCAGAAAAATTCTTTTTCTGAATCTAACAGGCAGGTATGGAGAAGTTGGGAGAATATGCTGAGGAGTCTCCAAACACTGAGATAAGACAGATGTCTAGAGAATCTGTGATAGAGGAGATAACTGATCACTCCCCAGAACTGATGCAGACTATAAAGGAGTTAAAGACTGAAATAGAATCAGTCAAGAAGGACGATGAACGGATTCTGAAAACTCAAGAGGAGTAATCAAATTTTGATGGAAAAAATTTCAGACTGAAGGGAGAAGTAAAAGATCTGAATCTGAAGAAGCTAGCCATTAGAAAGGATATAAAAAGATGAAATTAGCTAAAGCTGATAGCAGTTCCTCATCTGAAAGATTCAGGGAACATCAAAGCTACTACTCTACTAGTGACAGTAGCGAGGCTGAACTGTATAAGAGCAAGAAAAAGTACAGGCCATATGAAGAGATTTCTGGGGAGTTCAAGAAAATAAAACCCCCAACTTTCAATGGAGAAACTGAAAAAGGAGAAGAGGCAGAATCTTGGTTATCTAGGATGAGAAAATATTTTCAGATATACAACTATTCAAATCAGCTGAAAGCGAGAATGACCATCTATAACCTTTTTGGAAAGGCAGATATATGGTGGCAAGATTTGAAAAGGGTCAAGGGGATCAAAGAAAAAGAGGTCAATTGGAGTACCTTTAAAAGGTACTTCAAAAGGAAATTTCTGTCCGAACAATACTATGAAGAAAGGGCCAAGGAATTTTATGAGTTAAAGCTAGGGTCCATGACAATGAAGGACTTAAACAGTAAGTTCTTAAGTTTGTTAAGGTATGTGCCGTATTTAGTTGATGAAAAACCTAAAGTACAGTGGTTTCTCAACTGCTTGCCATACCATATAAAGGACAGAATCGAATATGATAACCCCAAAACTATGGAAGAAGCCATGCGGAAGGCAAATTTCTTTTTTGAACAGAACAAAAAGAAGGAAGGAATAGCCAAATGGAAGGATAAAAAGAATGGTAATTAGCCTGAATTCAAGAAAAAGGAGTTTGTACCTCAGAAAAATTTCAGGAATAACAAGAACAGAAACCATTCTAATGGTAAGAACTTTCAGGGGAACATAAATGGTGCTTCTAATAATTCCAATAATTCCAATAACTTCAAGGTCAAGGAAGCTTCTAACCACCATGGAAATTTCACTAAAAATTTCAAACGGAAGGATCCTGTCAAGTGCTGGGAGTACAATGGCCCACACTATGCTTTAGTTTACCCAAATCGAAAGAATCCAAACAACAATATTCATACCATACAAGATGAAATGACTATTGGAGACTTTGCAAGGACTATGCCCCGAATCAATGCAGCGTTGGAGAATCGCCAAGCTGATTATCAAACTTCCATGGTGGAGGTAGAAGATATGGTTAACAAAACCCCTGTAACTATTTTAATAGATCTAGGTGCTAGCCTCAATTATATTTCACCGCAGATAGTAGAAAAGTGTAATCTGACTGTTGAAAAGTTTGATAACTCTTGGTTAGTACAACTAGCCACTGGGGCAAAAAGGAAGGTAATCTGTTATGTTAAGGAATGTGCTTTAGATATGAATGATTTTAAAACCACTGTTAAATTAAATGTTTTGCCACTTGGCTCGTATGACATACTTATTGGTATGGATTGGTTAGAATAGCATAGGGTAGTTTTAAACTGTTTTGATAAAACCTTTACGTGTGTGAATAATAATGAACAGCCTGTAACACTTAAGGGTATTCCTAGGAAAACTGTAATTAGGCAGATTTCTGCCTTACAACTCAAAAGAGCAGTCAGGAAAGGGTGTAAATCCTATGCTGTAACTATTACAGATGAGGCGAGTAAATTTGAAATAGATAAAATAAAAATAGAGGATATTCCTGTGTTAAATGAATTTATTGATGTTTTTCTGGAGGAAATTCCAGGATTACCTCCCAGGAGGGAACTGGATTTCACGATAGAGCTGGTACCAGGTGTTGTACCTAGCTCGAAGGCTCCGTATCATATGAATATTATGGAACTTAATGAATTAAAATCACAGTTAAAAGAATTAATAGATAAGAAATACATTCGACCTAGTGTGTCCCCTTGGGGAGTGCCAGTAATTTTTGTTAAAAAGAAAGATGAAACTATGCGACTTTGCATAGATTACCGTCAACTAAATAAAATGACAATTAAAAACAGATATCCATTGCCCCGCATAGATGATCTATTTGATAAGCTGCGTGGAGCTACGGTGTTCTCGAAGATAGACCTGATATCAGGCTATCATCAGGTAAGAATTAAAGAAGAGGACATTTTCAAGACAACTTTCAGAACAAGGTATGGACATTACGAATTTGTCATAATGCCATTTGGGCTTACTAATGCCCCAGCCGTATTTATGTGTCTAATGAATAACAGAATGCATAAATACTTGGATAAATTTTTTGTTGTATTCATCGATGACATCTTAATCTATTCTAAAAATGAAGAGGAACATAAGGAACATTTATGGATAGTCTTACAAGAATTGCGAGAGTAACAGCTCTTTGCAAAATTCAGTAAGTGTGATTTTTTCAGGGATGAAATCCAGTAATTAGGTCACGTGGTGACTAAAGAAGGGATTTCAGTTGATCCTGAAAAGATCCGGGCAATCGAAGATTGGCCAGTACCAAAAGACGTAACAGATGTTAGGTCCTTCATGGGAATTACCAGTTACTACCAGAGGTTTATCGAAGGTTTTTCAAAATAGCTAACCCAATCACTTCTTTGCAAAAGAAAGGCAATAAATTCGATTGGAACCAAAAATGCGAAGAAATATTTAAGAAATTAAAAACTTTATTAACAACTGCGCCTATTCTAAGAATAGAAGATCCTAATAAATATTTTGTGGTATGCATCGATGCTTGTAATGATGGTCTAGGTGGAGTATTGAATCAGGATGGACATGTCATAGCTTACGAGTCCAGGAAATTAAAGATCCATGAAAAGAATTATGCCACTTATGATTTAGATCTTGCTGTTATTATTCATGCCTTAAAAATGTGGCGACACCACTTAATAGGCAGAAAGTTTACTTTAATGACTGATAATAAGGGTCTAAAATACCTTTTAGATCAGCCTAACTTAAATGCAAGGCAGGAAATATGGTTAGCCTTCTTAAGTGAATATGATTTCGAAATTCAACACATAAAAGGAAAAGAAAATAAGGTAGCTGATGCTTTGAGCAGAAATGCAAAGCTGAATTTTACAACAGCAATCAGTACTTATGTTTCTGATTTAAATGAACAGCTAACTGAAGGGATAAAATTGGATGAAATTTATCAAAAACTACAAGCTACAGCTAAAGAAGAACCTACAGAAAGTTTAATAAAGGGTTATAGTCTAAATAAAGATGGATTTTTATTGTTTAAGGAAAGACTGTATGTGGCTGATGTGCCTAAGGTTAAATTGCTGATTCTGGATGAAGTTCATAAAACCCCTTACTCAGGGCATCCAGGCTACCAGAAGACTGTCATCATGTTGAGAAAATATTATTTCTGGCCTAATATGAAATTTGAAGTAGCTGAGTATATAGCTAGATGTTTGGATTGTCAACAACTGAAAATAGAATATCAACATCCAGCTGGGTTATTGCAACCTTTGCCTATTCCTAGTTGGAAATGGGAAATAATCAGTTTAGATTTTATTACTGGATTACCCAGAAATCAAAATCAGAATGATTCAATTATGGTGGTGGTAGATAAATTAAGTAAAGCAGCACATTTTATTCCAGTTAAGACCACTTACAAGGCTGCAAACATAGCTGACATATTTCTAAAGCAAATTTTTCGGCTACATGGTGTACCGAAGGTTATTATTTCAGACAGGGATCCTAAATTCACAGGGAATTTCTGGAAATCCTTGTTTAAGGGATTAAACACAACACTAAATTTCAGCACCTCTTTCCATCCTCAAACGGACGGACAAACTGAAAGAGTTAATCAGGTGTTGGAAGATCTGTTAATAATGTACGTCAAGGATCAGCCAGGTAAGTGGGAGGATTACTTGCATTTAACAGAATTTGCATACAATAACAACTATTAATCATCAGCTAAGTTCAGTCCTTTTGAAATTCTGTATGGGCGTAAATGTAACACTCCTATCTCCTGGAATAATCCAGTAGATAGATTAGTGTTGGGACCCGAATTATTAAAAGAAATGGAACAGATTGTGAAACAAGTGTAGGAGAATTTGAAGATTGCCCAGGATCGGCAAAAGATCCAAGCAGATTTGAAAATAACTCCTAAAGAGTTCCAGGTGGGTGAGCACGTGTTTATAAAGGTAAGACCAAAGAAGAGCTCCCTAAGATTAGGGAGTTGTGCAAAATTAGCGCCACGTTACTATGGTCCGTTTGAAATTTTATCTAGAATTGGTCAAGTTGCATATCAGCTAGTGTTACCCCCTAGTTTAAAAGTGCACAATGTTTTTCATATTTCTGTTTTGAAAAAGTATGTTCATGATGCTACTCATGTGATTGATTGGAACATTGTACAGGTAGAACCAGAAGGGGAAGTTCTGGTGGAACCGGACTGTATCCTTGGGAGGAGGGAAATTACTCTACGGAACTGCACGATTGGACAACTGAAGGTGAAATGGAAGCACCTTAGTCCTGAAGAAGCTACTTGGGAACTGGAAAGTAAGATACGGGAAGCATACCCGAATCTGTTCTAGGAGGTTCCTGAGGAAGAATAATAAGTAACATCGAGGACGATGTTACATTTTAAGGGGCTGTGTACGTCACATACCCCAATTTTGTAAAAATTATGTAAATTGTTTATTTATATTCCTGAGACATTATATTAAATTTAATGCTAAAGTAGGAATTGATCACTCAGCAAAGTCAACAGAATTGGAATGTAATTCAGAATATTTTTATTATTAATAAATAAATTATGGAGACAACAGCATGGGAGAGCTGTTAAAAAGAGGTTACTGGTCAAACTGGTGGATGGAACTAGGTGGAAAGTCAAAATACAAGTGGCCGCATCCTCAAACACTTCCTAAGTTGCAGGTGGCAACTTCCCTATATTTGGGGTCATGATTCCCCAAGAAAGTGGAATCAGAGCAGGTGGCTCATTAAATAACAGTTAACCCAAAAAAGACCTAGGCAATATTTTAAAAAGTACTCAATGAAGAGATCTGAGGCTGCTTAGTTGATTTTTCCAGAGAGAATTCATTCAGGTGAATTTTATTCAGGAAATTCATTGAGGAAGAGGGAAATACAGTAAGGAAGTTGTTCTAAGAGGATTGCTGCAGTAACTTGATTTTTATTTATAGCTATTGAGCTGAAGAAGAACTGACTGATAGTTCTGAGTTAATACTGGGTTTGAAGACTGGTATCTGACTTTGCTGCACCTAGTTCCAGCCAGGGAGACCAGAGCAAGCTCGGGGGTCCTAAGGAGTCGCTGTTTGAGCGCTCTCCAGGAGTTGGTAGGGAGGAACGGCCTCCCATTACTGTTGTTGTCCACAGTTTAAACAAGTTATGTCACTTATTTCTTTATGTTTAATGAGTATGAATGGATGCATGTTATGCTTATATTATATGTCTAAAGAGTTAGTTATTTTAGTAATATGAGTATCTCAGAATATTAGTAGTAAACCTGTTGCTGAGTTAAAGATTTACTATGTTTTTCCACATCTGGGATCACCAGACCGTACTCCAGCACAATATCTCGGTATTGTGAAGTAGTATCCTTCTAAACCGAGTTTCCTAATTAGTTACTTTCAGTAACTACAAGTGTTTTACAAACTCATAAGTTATTTTCTAATAGTCTTAAAAACTACTTCCTAGTACTGTATCTTGTTTCCAATAAATGCTAGCTGTAATAAAGAAAAGATAGACTAAGTATTTCTACTGTTTAAATCTTATAACTATTATCTTCTAGTTTGAAAGAATCTAACCTCTTAATGTTAAAAAAAAAGAAATAGTACTGACAGTAGGATGTAAATTACTTATTGGATTGATTTTACAGTTAAAACCTAGTGGTGTTAGTCTGTATTTAGGTTAAGAATGCAGTCATGTAATTACTGAATCTTCTTCTATTTACAGCGAAGCTTAAACAAATTACAAAACTATTATTTTATTTTCTTATATGGTTAAGGAATGTTACTATATTCACAGGATTTATATATATATGAACATGAGATAAACATTAAGTATTATATGAGTATTATGTAATTATACACAGGCATTATAACTAAATAAATAAACCAAACCAAACACTGGATAACAACATTAATAATAATCATAAAAACATTGGTAAGAAGTAACATCATTGTTGTATCACTAATAATGTATCTATATTACATACATTATAAAAGTAACACTTAATGTAATATCTTATTATTACAATTACAAACCTAGACTATTTATACTCAATGTATAAATAAATAAGGTTTATGAATAAACTATTTATACTTTGTGTAGTATAAAATGATTAATTTATACTTGAAAACAATTGTAAAATATAATAAGAGTACAACAGGCTTATATAATTTGAAAGGTATGCACCTTGCTTTTACAAGTTTCTAATAAATAGAAGTCAGGGTATAAACCAGTACAGAAACCTTAACAACAAATCTATTTAACAATAAGCTGGAGAATACTTTGACTACGGAATTCTTTATATAACGAGATAAACTATAGTATTATAATATTACCAAGATTAATGCCAGAAAGTAGTATCACAGCTATAATATTGGTTTAAGGTTATAAAACCTGTATATTATTTAAGAAGTAATATATAAATAGTAAATCAAAGAACATAACCCTACATTAACTTTATAAAAAGTCTATCAATAGTATAATAACTCAGTTATTCTTTTTAAAAACCAAGCTGTTATTTTAAAAAGTAAAGGACCAGAATATTGCTCGAACAGTGAGCTTAATCATTATGTTATAATCTATTTATTTTACTCATAGAAACCGACAGAGTTTATATTTTTAATTCATAATGGTAGATTAAGAAACCGAACTTAATCTCAACTGTAAAATTAGGGTTGAACCCTATAAACCCAGTTATACAAGTAAAATAAATACTAAGAATTAAGACATTATTTCCACCTACGGTCGCATTTGACATCCACAGTATAAGCTATTATAAACCCATATATATATTTTATTTATTTCCTGTACAGAGCATAGATTCGAAATGTATGCAATGAACAAACTCAAAGATACAGGAACGCTTTATAATAAGTTACATTACAAAACTGTGGGTAAAAACATTCAAGTGTATAATAAGAGAAAACAAGAAGAGAGGTCATAACCTCATTCGTAGGCAGGCTTATAGCCCAACGCTACTTATACATTATTTTTTAACACAAAAGGAAAGCTAATAATTACATTATCAGCCTAAGCCGTAACACCTATGCACAGTGCAGGGCTGAATCTGTTAAAAATTGATTTAACATACAGTTTAAAAGACTGAACAGAGCTGAAGTAACCATAGAGTCGTGTCACTCAAAGCCAACCATTAATAGCCCTAAAAACTAGCAAGGAGGGAACACCATGTTTGGAACCAGGCTTACCGGAAGGTTCCACGGTTGAGATATTGCATTTCCCACTCCACAAAGAGAAGGCAAAACCTGGAAATAAAAGAAGGAGCAACTTTTTAATTAAACCCTTAACATATTCTGGTTAAACTATTTTCTGAAATGGAAAATGAAAATATTTGAACTGTAGCTTACCGACGAGTTTGAAGGAAGTGCAGCCACCGTAAAAAGACTGATAACCACGAGCAGAGGAAGCATAAACCCTTCCTTTGTCACTGAGAAGGACGGGCTGGAAGGAGCAAAGGATACCTTTCACAATGGGAGCAGTGACAGTATCAAGTCAAAGAAATGCATTCACGCCGTAACAGGGTCGACAATGGTGTTGAAAGGAAAAACCCTAGGTTTACAGTAAACCATTAAACAACCAACAACAAGCTTCTTACTCCCACACAGTGCAATAGAAGAGCACGAAGGACTGGAGCAGCATAGAAGCTTCTATCAAGCAAGCTACAGAAAAAATGAACCAGGAGGGTTTGTAGAGCGACCAAGCCCAAAGGTGAAGGAGAAATGACAAATTAGGGTCGAGTCAACGGTTTTATAACACCAGTGCATGGTCGAGGAGTGACCACATCAGTACTTTAATACATTGCATGCAAGTGGGTCGAATTTCTAATGTTCTACGACGAAGTCTGCCAATTGATTGGTTTCCAAACAAATCATAGCATGGATATTCCATTGGGTCGCTATACTATGGTTTTACCTGCCACACATAATTCACCATCATGAACATTAGAATAATGCACTTAAAAAATATGCATTGTACATATTAACACTTGCTTTATATATATTAAAACTTTGCATTATAACATCGTTCAAGATTAAGTCTTGAAGTATTTAGACATGGAGGATTTGATTTTAATTATAAAAGTTATAAGGATAGGGGTATAATGTTGAGTTATAGTGGTTCATAAAACTTACTACCATATGGCCAACTACCCTAGTCTCAAGTGAAGACAATAGATTTATCATTTCTTTAAGTCTATAAAATAATAGAGTAATGTTAAGTATAGTTGTTTACAATTCTAAAACTATAATGCCTATTGCTATAGTTTTGCATAGATGGTAAAAGACTAGTCATTCTCTCCTTATATGACTTTAACTTGTAGAATTCAAGCTATATAACCCACAAATTTGAAATAAGGTTACCCTAGTCCATTTTACTTGTTATTACCAATATAATAACAATCTCTTAATAGTCTTAGATTTTTTATGATATCAATTAGACTTTTGTTATCTTCATGCTCAAATATTTACAAGGATTGTGTAATTGAGTATATGTTAGGCGGTTTATGAAAACTATTATAACCATTCTTGTTGGTAGTATAGTCTGGAAACTCATAAATGAGTTTAATCATGATAAGCTAGAACTAATTATAAAGATGCTTATAGATTTTATTCAATTGTCAATCATGGAAATAGAAGTAGTTTTCCAATCATTGCAAACCCTTTAAATGTTAAGAGAAGACATGTATCAGACAGTAAACCTTGTAAATTGCTGGAAGTAAGAAAAGTTTATATTGATATTTTTAACTCCAGAACCTTACAATTGTAATTACAGATCAAAACATATTCTGAATTTAAACTTGGCATGATGCAGTAACGACGGATGAGTAGAATAGGGTCTGAATATGGTAACCCAGTTGTAATTACGGTGCTAGATAAGAAATATTATTTACTTCTACATTTGCATTTCAGTAAACTCATCAAATGATCTAGTACTCCATAGGGATACTTAATGCTGATGGTATAAAGGAAAATAGCTAGCTTATTCTCTAATAATTTCCAACTTCCTATCAGTAAGATCTTAAAGAGATTATAGGAAAAGCTTTACCTTTAAAATCTTGATAAACCTGGCTAGTATGCATATACTTTTATAGAATGATTTGGTATAGCAATTTGTTATCTAATACTTTAAAGATTGCTTAGCAACGACCCAAACATTACCTGGATATCTGTAAGAGAAAGAAAACTGCTGCATTAGCTCGGAAGCTAAGTAAGCCCAGTCTGTCATGGCAATTCCCCTTGTGGTTGCAAACAGAAAACAATTAGTAACTGACAAGAAACTCATCTTTAAAGAAAAGTGTAACAAAAGATCATTCAGTTACAATTCTGGTAACATAAACTAATCAAACAGTTAATGACTGCATTTAATAAGATTATATGCTATTTTTAAAAGTTTTAAATTTTTCGGAATTTTTGGGGTTTTGACAAAGAGGAAATTGAAAAACATTCACTCCAAGCACATGCAAGTACATTTGATTATTTTATGACTCCATTTTTAAGGCACTGGTCCTGTGTTTAAACCTTTTGATATATATATATATATTGTGTGTGTGTGTCAGCATTGTGCTTTATTGTGCTCATTTTTCATCTTGTCATCTATGGTTATTTATGGTTAATTTCAAACTCGTAAGAAACTATCTCAATTTAACATCATGATACTAAAGTAATTTTCCTAAGTAACTTAATAGGGTCTACCCCCCTTGTCTTCACTAGGATTTGAGCCTAAACAGAGGAGTCAAGAACAAGGTGACAGCCTTGACTTGAGACTTGCTACCAAGGACACACCGAGTGGCTTGAATATTTCTGCCACATTTCCCCCCAGGTGTGTGAAAGGTGGCAACAGGCCTTTGTCACACAGTTTTGATATCTGGTTTCAATAGGATTTTCATCTCCCCAGGTCTCATAAAATCCCATTCATCTCTAAAAACCGTGTCAAAAAAAGGTCCTGGAATTTGTGTAGTAGGTCCGTGATTTTTGCCATGGTATCCTCATCCTAGTAGTCCCCAACATTGGAAAAATTTTGGTTTTGTTCTGACCCAATGTTGACTTTCTATATCCTCAGCGGTTAACTCATCGAGTCCATCGTGTTAAATTTTCATATGCTATGCTATATCATTAGTATTTCATTTTGAATTCATAACAAAAGCATATAAACAGGATCACTAAAAGATAGACAAGCACAACCATACAAAAGGAACACAAAGATTTATCCTGGGAAAACCCTAAAGGGAAAAACCCAGCAAAAGCTTCCTCAATATAGATGCCCCAAAAAGATAAAAAGTAAAACCAACAAGGAGATCAAATCCTAATCCTCCTCCTTCTCCAGCTACTCTTCTCTTATCCACTAATGCCCTACACAAGTGAGAGTGTGTGTTCAAATGAGGAGAGCTACACCTCTATTTATATTCATCCATTCACTTCAATTAATTCATCCGACATGTAGGCTCGAGTTACACATGTAGGCTCAAGTAACCACACTGGGGTGCTAATGACCCACCTTTATAATTAGAGGGGACAACCTCATGACTCATATTAGTTCTTCCAATTAGAAACATCCGGGTATAAGATAATACAAGTGGTTCTCTCGGTAGGACCATCGGGGACCACAAAAGATACATATAGAATATTCTTTGAAGTTACAATATTTCAACACTCCCCCTTAATGAGAAGGGTATTCTACAACAACATCAATAACAACAATAGTAGGAGAGAGATAGAGGACATCATCAACATCATCAGGGTAATACATCTATAAATCATTGGAAGCTTTTCAACATTATGTAGTCTTCATCTTCAATCTTCAGTCTTCATCATCATTAATACTTTGACTGCTTTGATCAACAACATCTTCAGCACTTTGAACTTTTGATCAGCAACATCATCTTCAATGCTTTGACCTTTCGATCAGCAACATCATCTTCAGCACTTTGACCTTTCAATCAGCAACATCATCTTCAACACTTTGACCTTTCGATCAGCAACATCATCTTCAGCACTTTTGATCAGCAACAACATCATCATCATACTCTGATCTTTTGATTAGAAACATCATCATGAATATATCATCATCACCAAAACATCAACATCATCATCATCAAAACATCAACATGATCCTTCCTTTCAGAATTACGGGATCAACATGTCTGTGGTACTCAAACGATCCTTCCTATCGGAATTACGGGATTTAGGTCTTTACGGAATTACTAACGATCCTTCTGTTAACACCCAAAAAGTGTTCACTACCTCATCTACCCCATTACATGGCTCATTTGTCCATTTTCTTACCATATTTCCCTTAAGAACCCATAAAACCATTTAAAATGCCTCCAAAAGGCCTAAAAAACCGCCTTTTTTCCTCCAAAAATATCCAAAATTGCTCTAAAAAAGAAAAATCCCCCAAAAGGGAAGAAAAAATATAAAACAATGAGGAAAAAAGAGGAAAAGAGGAAAAAACCCTAAAAGCTGCCTTAAACCATATGGTTTCCAAAAACCATGGGCCAGCACTCCACCACTAAAAAACCATAAATAAGTGATGGAGACCCCTTATTTCACATCCACAATCACAAGTATCCTTACTCTGCCAAAATTGCTCTTGAAACCCTAGCTCACCCTTTGAGATACTTTCACCATTGAGAGCCCCTTTTGGCCCATTTCTACCACCAGAAAAAGAGAAGGAGCAGCTCGAGCTCGGAGCAACCTCTCAGATCAGCACAAAGGGCTTCACCAACCTCCACATTGGAGGTAATATAAATAAAAAACCATTCTTTATATTTTGCTGTTTTGTTTCATGAACGTGTTCTAGATTAGTTTTTATTCCTGTTTAGCATTTTTATTTCCATTTTACTGAACTGCTACTAAGGAGTCCATTCTCCTTAGTAGGTGCTCATTCGCACAAGCTAGGGGTAAAACCCTAGCTACAGTTTTGGCGACTCTGCTGTTTTATTTTCTGCAATAGTTTTTGTTTTTTCCTTTCGGCTGTCGCTTTCGGCCCCCGTAAACCGCATTTTTTGCTTCCGCAGTCGCGGCCCGACCGCGTGTTTCAGGCCTTTACCTGCGACCAGACCGCAGCTCTCAGACTTTTTCTCGCGCCCTACCGGTGGATTCAAGTCTGTTACCTGCGATCCGGACGCGGCTAATCAGCTATGTTCTGCGGTCTGACCTTCCCTGTCGACCATTTTCTTGCATCCCGACCGCGTCTTTTCCTTCCGCAGTTGTGGCTCGACCGCCTCTGTTGGCCAGAAACCAATGACCCGCCCACGCCTGTTTCCTTCAAACCCGTGGTCCGACCGCCCAATCTAGCCACAGACCCGCGGTCTAATTTCTGTAGCTTTTTCTGTATTTGACCCCAGCCCCTTTGCTGCCATATTTTCTGTATCTGCACAGCCATCTGTTCTACCTACAGCCCTACTCCCCTACAGCCTTTTCTACACCATGATTTCTGTTACCTTTTTACAGCATTGTTTTTAAAATTTCAACATTCTTATTTAAGAAAATTTTGCATGTTTAAATTTTGAATTCAATATTACTGTTAGTTCATCACCTCACGAGCACACACTCTGTCACCTAATTCAAGTGAGACTTAAAAACTACTTAACTCAACCAACCTTCTAACCCCACTCAGGGAACACAAAAGAATCTTTGTAGTTAGGTAGGATCGAGGGGATAGGCTTCCAATAACACCCCTCGGTTACTTACACTTGAGACATAGCTGTTGTCCAATTAGGGAACCAAAATCCCCTAGTATTTTTTGGCACGGTCACAATGAGTTTACCAGAAGGCCTCTCCCTTAGGAGGGTTGAAGTTGTGAGATTGGTTCCGGAGGCCTGAGTGGAATACCGAACTCCATTCAGTAACTGAAGGGCTACCTTTCACAGTTCTTGGGATATCCCTGTATAGGGGTATTGTGGTAAAAGGACCAAGCGGCAGATTTACCTTTCTGGATTGACTTCCCGGTGTATCTTAGTTGCCATTCTTCTAGGATTGACTTCCCGGTGTCCCTCCCGGTAGGGGGATATCTTAGCCACTTGGCTTTCCTATTCATATTGTCTGACTTGGATTTCATCACCTTGCAGAGGATATGTCTAGTTGAGTCAGAATACTTTTAGTTAGGTGTTTGCATGCTCCCTTACCTCCTTTTGGTCTAGCGAGTCCACCGTTTTTTATTTTTAGGCAACCTGCTGCTTGTTGGTATTCTGACCATTTCTGTTGACACTCCGCCTATTGTAGCATGCTATTACAATGGGTGTTTTGAGTTGGTTGTTGGCCTGAGTGCCCTATTTTTTGAGCTCTCCTTCTACACACTCGGTTGCATTAGGGTTTTTGAGCTATTTTTTACTCACCTCAACCCATAGAGATTTGACACCATTTGTCACCATTGAGTTCCCGAGACATTCTTGGCACCTCAGAGGTGAACCCCCACAGCACGGTTCACTTGACACCACCCATCATCAATGCAGACCATCCTCACTTGATACCACTTATCATAGATCTCGAGCCTTGTCACTCGACTCCACTCGTCAGCGGCATAGGACTCAGTCACCAGATATTGACGCCCCTTATTTTACCTCTGATTCTGAGCCAGAGTCTGAGAACCCCATTTACACTACCCCTACTAGCCCCATGGCTGGCATGACTCCCACTCCCATCTTGGTCGAAACCGTTGGTGGCACATCCACCACTACACCAGTTACCACACCTACTTTGGGTATGCCTTCCATGGGGCCCCCGTCTACCGTCCCCCTCACGGCACCTATTCCCGCAGCAGGAATACCCATCCCCACTCCATCAGTGACTCATACTACCCATGGTGGTGTAGGACCATCCTATACCACCTTAGTTCCCCCACTGGGGGGTAACCTCCCTCACATTACCCCTCCACTTGGGGGCATCGGCCCCAACTTAGTCCAACCCACTACCGTGTCACATCCTTCTTCCAGTTTTCCATTCATGGCTAGCCTCAACCTACCTGACCTAGCCAGATTGACCAACGACCCTATCAGACACGACCCGGCGTGGCCTCACATGCCCACCAAGCTCCCCTCTGACATCCCTAAGTTCGAGGGAAAGGCAGGTGAGGACCCACAAAACCACATTATGTCTTTCCATCTATGGTGTTCCTCCAACTCCATAGTGGACGACTCCATTCGCCTCTGTCTATTACAGCGCACCTTCACTGGCTCTGCTGCCAAGTGGTATATCGAGCAACCCCACGGAACCCATGCAACCTTTACTTCCCTTGCCTTGAATTTCCTGCAGTTCTTCTAGTTACCTGTCCGCTATGACGCAGGCATTAAGATCCTCCTATCATGCAGACAAAACACTGCTACCCACATCACGGACCACATTCATGAGTGGTGTCAACGCCGTAGCTTATGCAAGATCAAATTAGATGACCGGATCTTCCTAGATTGGTTCCTCAAATCACTCCTTCCTGTCATTGCTAAGGATGTGGCATCCAAAAGACCCCAGTATGAAGAAGAGTCCATCCTTAAGGCCCAGCAATTCGACCTCATTTATGCCCAGTTGGGTTATCTCTATACCGTTATACCTGACGCCCCTCGCGGTGCTACCTCCCAGCACGATGCGCCGAGGGCATCCCATGCCGCCGACGACATCATTGGCCATGTCTTTGTGCATATTCAACCATTTTCCATAGCACATCCTACCCCTGGCCCTGACCTCTCGCAGGCTACCTCACAGCCTGGAGCCACCAACTCGTATGCTCCCATGACACATCACCACCATACCCATGGACCCTCATGTCCACCTCAGTGTTTCGGTCATGTGACTCTGGCTTATGCCCCCCCAGTCGCACCTCAGCCCTACTACCACCAGCAGGCTGCACCAGCTCGTGCGGCCCACCCACAACCCGCTCCACAGCCCCATCAGCAACCCCCTCAAGCCGCTGTACCTGCGCAGCTTCCACCTACATATCATCCACTGCAGCCTGCTCTAGCACCCATGCCACCTCAAAATCCACCTGTAGCCCAAGGACAAGTTTACGCCCAACAAAACCCGTAGCCAAACCAGAACAACCAACGTAACCAGGGCCAACAAAACCGCGACAGGGGCCGAAATCGTGGGAACAACCAACCTACCGAGCAAGCTGGTCCACCCCCTAATCCCCGCGCTAATAATAACGCGGCCCCTGCTAACCAAAACCCTGATCGCCTGCCCAAGTAGGCTAAAAACCCCAATTTGCAAACAAACTATCCTTGTTCTATTTGCGGGGTCTATGGCCACTACACACATTTTTGTCCACACATGGAGCGAGTTCGGCAACTTTGGGCTGCTGATGCACAACACCAAGGGCAGGCGGCTCCTCAAGCACCACCCAACCCCCCACAACCTTAGCAGCCACCTTTGGTGTTGCAAAATCCCTTACCAAACCAAGGCGTAGTAAACACTGAACCGTTGGCTCCCCCTCAAGCCAACACACCAAACCAACAACAAATCACTTACGCTACTCCTGATCAACCCATGTTTGACTCAGGTACCCACCACTTGTTGATGATATCCTCCGATGAGGTCAATCTCTAGACTCGGCGGAACCAATATGGCTCCACCCCTGAAGCCCCTCCCACCGATAAACCCACTAACGCTCATCCCACTGATCAGGCGTTACGCATACCTCCACCTCCACTAGATGGCGCTCCCAAAGCACCTCGTTTCCCACTTCGCCGTATCAACAATAACCCCAACACACGGGCTGCGTCAAACTACAACATTGTCGATGACTTAGCCCAATCCCTCGCATCCATGTCTGCGTTAGAAGTCTTAAAAAACTGCCCTTCGCAACGTAAGAATTTACTCTCAGCCATTGGGGCTATCGATCCAAATGATTCGAGTTTGATGGCATTCGATTTGGCCCAATCCGAACCCCGCCTGCCTTCCACTTTAGCATTCCAAGTTTCTGTTTCCATTCGGAATTTTGTCATCCATCGATGCATTATTGATGAAGGTGCCTCTACATGTGTCATGCCCATCTCCATATGGCAAAAAATGGGATCCCCCACCTCTCCAGCAGTCCTCTACTGCGTTGCGAGCCTACGACGACCATTTGGCTCAACCACAAGGCCTATTAGCTAACGTCCCCATCCAGCTGGCGGGCAAAACCGTCCTCATAAACATCGAGGTTATTAATGCATCGCTTAATTATAACCTTTTACTTGGCTGCAGCTACATGTATGCCATGCGGGCGGTTGCTTCTACCGTTTTTTGTACCATGATGTTCCCCCATGAGGGATGCATGGTCAAGGTTGACCAACTCACCTACCATGATCCCAACGCCCCCGCGGCACCCGAAAATGTTCTCCCCATGATTGAACAACCTGTTTCGGGTGCCACCACCTCATTTGTTTCCTCTATGGGGCCCGGAGTTTACTCAGACGCGCCAATGACCTCGACCTTCCAATCTATTCCACCCCCGTCACCCGACACTGACATGTCTAACCTAAGTACCCTGTCCCATACCACGCAAACTCCTACTAATCAACTGCCCTTGTTACCTAAACCCCCTTTAGTCCCTAGTCACATTGGTGCTACACCCATCCATACCATTCCTTTCCTCTTCCCTCACTCAGGAGTAGTGAGCGCCCCAGTCATGGCTACCCTCAACCTCCTGGGGTTAACATTAGGATTACCCGTGTGGTATCTTTTGCCTCCCGTTCCCCCGCTGACACCAAATGTCGTCCTGCAACCGGTGCAACCCATTGTCACTACTAGTCAACCACCTCCCGGTATCGCTACCCCGTCATCCTCCACGAACCCTCCCCCTCCTCTTACCAAGCCCACTGGGGGCAGAGGCCCCCAACCTTACACTGCTGTCCCACCTCCTAAGACAGTAAAAAACCCGCCTGTGTTTCGTGCTCCTCCCAAATGCGCGCTGTGCAATGAGTTGGGCCATGCGACTCACCAATATCCTCAGTTACCGGCACTACAGGAACACATGCAAATGCTTGACGACGACCCCACTATCCCGGTTGTCTACCTTGATTCAACCCCTACACCTCGCGACAAGTCCCTGCGCACTAACCACTCCTGTGCCATATGCAGTATCTATGGGCATTACACAAATCATTGTCCCGATCTCCCCGATTATAGAGCAGCTCTCTTTGAGATGAAAAATCTGGATCTTGAGACGGCACCACTCACCATTGAGGAAATCCACCCCCCAGTCTCTTCCTCTTCCGAAGAGGTTAATACCATATATATGATCTCTTTCATCACTACTCCCTCGTCAACCGACCTGACGAGACAAACATTTCATACTGATGAGGAGATTGTTGAGGCTCTCACTGCCTCGGATTATCCCTGGGATGACATGCACCATCGTTCCTACTTCCTCCCAGAGGTATCCTTCTCTAACACTGCTACCCAATTTGCCGTTGAATCCAAAGACTTCCTTCCCCACAAGGTCGACTGTTTCAAGGACCCTATTCCTGCTCCTGACGCCTTCGAAGAGGGTAACATGGCCAACATCTCACCTGTCATCCAAATTGATATCGCGGCCCCAGGAAGCACCCCCGAACTCATCACTTTAGGAGCCTCTTGCAGTAAGCAAGAAATTGAGGAATACAACAAACTCTTCAGAGAATTTCGTGATGTCTTCACCTGGTCCTATACTAAAATTCCCGGTCTTGACCCTGCCATTATAGAGCACCACATTGACACATGGCCTGATGTACCCCCCGTTCGTCAGAAGCAGCATCCCATTCATCCCTCAAAACTCCTAGCTGTCAAAGCAGAGATTGAGAAACTTCGCACGGCAGGATTCATTTATCCTATTTCCTATACCACCTGGGTTTCAAACCCTATTCCCGTTAACAAAAAACAAGGCACCCTTAGAGTATGCACTGACTTCTGAGATTTAAACCGCGCCTGTCCCAAAGACAATTTCCCCATGCCATTTATTGACCAGCTCATCGATGCGTGTGCGGGGCATGAAGTCCTCTCATTCATGGACGGTTTTTCCGGATACAATCAGATCCAAATCCGAAAGGAAGACCAGTACACAACTGCCTTTACTACCCCATGGGGCACCTTTGCCTATCGTGTCATGCCTTTTGGCCTAAAAAATGCTGGTGCCACATTCCAGCGGGCCATGACCTATTGCTTTCATGATTTGGTCCATATCCTACTCGTCTACCTTGATGACCTTACAGCTCGTTTCCGAAAATGATCAGACCACCTTAACGACCTTCGGCAAGTTTTTCTACGTTGTCGCAAATATCAGATCCGCTTGAACCCACACAAGTGTGTCTTTTGCATTCCGGCAGGCTGATTGTTGGTTTTCATTGTTTCCCAGAAAGGAATTACTGTTGATCCGCTGAAAGTCCAAGCCATCTTAGACCTTCCCTCTCCTCGAACGCTCCGGCAACTCCAAATTCTGCAAGGGCGATCCAATTTCCTTTGACGCTTCATTCCTGATTACGCCACAACCATTCACAGTTTCTTGCACCTGCTCCGTACCCACATACCCTTTGTCTGGGACGAGCAAGCAGAAGCCGCATTCGAAGCCCTCAAGAAAGCTCTCACACAAGCCCCCTTGATCTCCCCTCCGGATTTCTCTCAGGACTTCATCCTCTACGACTCGGCATCTGAGCATGCTGTGTCTAGAGTCTTGGGTCAAGAAGACACCTCACACCAAGAGCATGTCATTTACTACGTCAGCCAGACCTTGTCCGGCCCACCCCTACGTTACCCATATGAGGAGAGACTAGCCCTAGCAGTGGTCTTTTCCGTCCAAAAATTGCGACACTACATTTTACTTAGTCATACCACAGTTGTCGCCGATTCTAACCCCATGGTATATCTCCTAAACCGGCGGCTCTTGCAAGGTCGTGTGGCTAAATGGGTCATTATCCTCCAGGAATATGACCTCACATTCCGAACACCTAAGATCACTAAAGCCCTCGCGCTTGCCCAGCTCATCACTGATCTCCCTTCCTTTCTCCCGGCCCCACTTATCTTCGATGAGTTACCCGACAATCACTTGTTCACTATCTCGTCTGATGATTCGTGGTACGGTGATATCTTGTTATACCTACGTACACAAAAGTTCCGACCCACAGTTTCTCGTAATGGACGTCATCGTATCCGTCACCAGGCCTCTCGCTACCTCCTCATAGGAGATGTTCTCTACCAGCGAGGGGTCAACACAAATCTTCATCTTTGCCTTACACATGAGGAAGCTGAATAGGTCCTTAATGATTGTCATAGCGGTGCCTGCGGCAGCCATTTCTCCGGGATGGCCACTGCCCAAAATGTTGTCTGCGCCGGATACTTCTGGCCCACCCTTTTCACCGACTGCATCACTGCGGTCAAGCATTGCCATAACTGCCAACTGTTTGCCCCCAAGGCCCGGACACCACCTGCTCCATTACACCCAGTCGTCACCATTGGTCCCTTTTGCAAGTGGGCCATCGACTTCATGGAGTGTAGACCCCCGTCTGCGAACGGCCATAAGTACATCATTGTTGCCATTGATTACTTCACCAAATGGGCGGAAGCCATGCCCACCTTCAACTGTACCGCTGAGACTGCTGACCGTTTCTTTTTCAACCATGTTATCACTCGATTTGGGGTCCCTAAACAGTTGGTCTCAGACCATGGATCACACTTTGAAGATTCCATTTGGCGCGAGTTATCCACCCTCCTCAAGTTTGAACACCAATTTTCCTCTTCTTACTACCCTCAAGGGAACGGTCAAGTAGAAGCTGTTAACAAAATCCTGAAAACCATACTCCAACGCATTGTTGACTGGCATAAGTCCAATTGGCACCATATGCTATTCCCTGCCTTATGGGCTTACCGTACCTCCACCAAGACCGCCACTGGTTTTACCCCATTTCATCTAGTTCACGGTGTTGAATCTGTCCTCCCCATCGAGTGTCAGATACTTTCCTTACATATCGCCGTTGAGCTTCTCCCCAATACCTCCCCCCTTGAGCAACGTCTGCTATCCCTCAAACAAGCCGATGAAGATCGTCGTGCCACTCTCTAGAACATTGAAGCTGCCAAAAACCGATCCAAAGCCGGTTATGACAAACATGTTCACCCTCGAACTTTCCACGAAGGGGACCTCATCCTCGCCTATGACCAAGGCCATGATAAAACTGGTAAATGAAAGTTTGAGTCCATGTGGCAAGGCCCTTACATTGTGAAGACTTGCCTCGGCAAGGGGGCATACATTTTAGCCGACTCTAAAGGCCACCCTTTACGCAACCCCCGTAATGGGTTGTATCTTAAATGTTTTTACCCATAACTGAAACCGCGACCTCAGGGGTCCACCTTGTACAATTTGCTCTCGTTTTTGTTTTTCACCTTCTTTACCATAATCTTACATTCATCATTTTTTGCATGTCCACAGATGGACCATCTTCCACCTCGCTACACTGGCTTCGCTGATGGCGCAAGCCGCTGGTCTCCCAACCTGGCCTTTGCAGCATGTGTCTTATATTCCCCTTCCAAGGAATTGATTCACCTTGACGGAATATGTATAGGCACCGCTACCAATAACCAGGCGGAGTATGATGCTGTGACCAGTCTCCTGACTGCTGCCCTCCAGATGGGCATACGTCACCTTCATGTGTTTCTGGACTCCCAGCTACTTGTCTCCCAGTTCAACAACTGCTACCAGGTGCGTGATCCTTGCCTATTTAGAAAATTCCTGCGTACAAAACAACTCAGCCGACAGTTTGAATCCATCACATTCACACATGTCCCAAGAGCTTACAATAGTGTCGCAGATCAAATGGCCAATAACATCCTCGATTGACATATCAATCACACCATGTAACACCTCCACCCTGCATAACATCTCATCAATATATATAAAAACCCAAAAAGATTGCAGTGCATCCACATTTGCATCCATGTACATAAACCATAAAAACACATAAAATACACAAGGGGCATCCACGTGCCCAAACAGTCTAGACTACTTGCATCCACGTGCAATACAAACATATCACACATCATAAAGCGCATCCACGTGCGTACAAATCAAACAACATCACAAAAAGGTGCATCCATGTGCATATATATATACATCAAAAAATACATGTCACAGTGCTATACATGCCCTGAGTACCCCTGTACTCAGCTATACAAAAAATGCCTGTACATCCCTACACCTCATAAAATACACGCCGTAGCTACAAAACTCGGGGGGAGTCCCCTGCACTCCCTAATGAGAGTCGTACCCCGCATCACTGCCGGTATCCGCTGCCTCTGAATCCTCCCCTCGCTCCTCCTCCAGCAAATCCTCATCCCGTCTGGGCTCCGGTGCCCGTGCCCTATCTGCCAAGATAGCCACCCGGATCGCAATCGATCTGAAGTCGCGGGGTGCGCTCATGCACTCCTGAATCACGTCCGGATCGATATCCCGCCACCCCTTGTCAGTCACCCCCACCAGCAAACGGTTGAGCAGGGCCCGTACAGACTCCAGTGTACCCTCTGCATCCCGGTGACGCACCTCCCCCCGCCCCGGCAGTGCCGAAACAGCCACAATCCCCCTCCGTGCCACATGCCCTGGCGGTGGCCTCGGGCCCACATCTGCAAATCACCCATTTGTCAGTAACAATATATCCATCAACTATCATATCTATAAAACTTGACAATGCAATCAAACCATACGTACCATCTGGTCCCCATGCCTATCCAAGCGGCCGTGGTGCATCTGGATCTCCTGTATAGTCCATATCTCTATATGGATAATCATCCAGCATCAACGGTAGCTGGAGCCACTGTAGGTACAACTCCTGTGTGAAGTACCTGCCAACATCGCCGCCACCACGGCGGCGCATCATCTCGCCCCACCGCACCATCCGTGGCTCCCTCAAGCCTCCTGCTCTGACCAGCAACCTCGGCCGCAGTGTGGGTACCCTCTCCATAAAGAATGCACATAAAAAGGAACCATAGCAAAACCCCTTGCCAGATTCCTTTGCTGCTGTCAGCTGCCACTGCACGCAGGTCAGGAACATCTGGCCCCATGCACAATACACACCAGTCAGTACACGCTCCACGACCTGCATCTGACCCCCAGACACCTTCTCCGGTGATTGGGATCCCAAAACACGCACCACACAAGCTGCCATGGCACGTACTGCTGGTTCCTGTAGGTCTCTCACCAGAAGTGCATTCCTATGCACCCGAGCCTCTGGCCCACAGAACCGCTCCAACATGTCATCTATATCAATGTCTGCAGACACCTGTGGCTGTGTGTCTGCTACCCTCCCCAGGCAGGGCAACCCCATCAAGAAGTATACATCAGTCAGGGTGAGGTCCACCCTCTCACCCTACACTCGAAAAGCCTGTATGTCTGGCTCCCAGAAACCAACCAGTCGGTTTAGCAGCAATGCTGCTGACCGCATCAGAGGTACCTCAGCGAACTTTAGCAGTTCGAATAACCCCAGCATCGATCGTACCTGGCGGTCCTCTCGAACGATGGCCATAATCTCATCCGGTATCTCCCACTCTCTCCATAACACCTACGACATCCTGTCAATCACGCAAAGGAACCTCATTAGAGTCATGTCAAACAAATCATCCTTCCCCTTCCCTTTCCAAAAAAAAAAAACAAAGAAAAACCCCGACTGCGGCTGTCAGGCATACAGCCGCGGTCCCAAACCGCGACTATCGAGCCTAAACCCACGGTCCTTCACCGCGACTGTCGGGCCTAAACCCGCGGTCCCAAACCACGACTATCGAGCCTAAACCCGCGGTCTCTAACCGCGACTGTTGGACCCAAACCCGCGGTCCCTAACCGCGGTTTCGACCCACTAACCCGTGGTCCACCCCACGTGGACCATACAAGTAGTACCCTGGGACCCATTCCCCCCCCCGAACCCAATGACAATGCAGGTATGAGTTTGACAGAATACCTGTATCTCTCGAATCTAAAATCGGCCAGTCGGATCATCCAGAAATGCCACCTCAGCTCTGGTCCACTCCGAACACTAGTCAAAGTCAAATAGTACAAATGACACTTGTCATGTTGGGCCCACTTACTATTTATAGTCCATTGACTTTTTTCTTGTTTTGGCCATTCTGAACTCATACGAAGTCCATTTTTCGAACTATTTCCACCATTGGAATCAAAGCAGCGAGCCCGTCACGTCGGTCACCTCGTCGCATTCTTTTTCTACATCAATTTTTTCACCCATTTTTGACACCACTAGTTGCCTCGGTTTGCGCGACACATCGGCCACCATCAGATTGTTCCACACTTTTTACATGAGCCATCCACTCCTGTCATACTGCAAATGTTTCGTTATTTTTCCACCATTCATTCACCCCGCAAGGAGGCCCACCAGTATTCCCCCCCCACCCTCGTTCCTGGTCATCATAAATGTTCCTTGATTGAACACTTCCTCCTTGCCTGACCATTCCATCACTTCAGAGTCTTCTTATTTGCTTTCAGAATCCTTAAAATTGAAAGCAACGATGAGCATGCACTATCCTGGGCTCATAAAATCCACACGACAGTACCATTTTCTCACTTCAGAGTCTTCTTATTGCTTTAAGACTCCTTAAAATTGAAAGCAACCATGAGCATGAACTGTCCTGGGCTCGTAAAATCCACATGACAGTACCATACCATTCCATTACTTCAGAGTCTTCTTATTGCTTTCAGACTCCTTAAAATTGAAAGCACCCACGAGCATGCACTGTCCTGGGCTCGTAAAATCCACACGACAGTACCATTTCTCTACTTCAGAGTCTTCTTATTGCTTTCAAACTCCTTAAAATTGAAAGCAACCACGAGCATGAACTGTCCTGGGCTCGGAAAATCCACACGACAGTACCATCTTATATACACACTTCTTCTAGTTCCCTAACCCATGAAGAAGTCCCCCCGCGCCTTCTGGCACTATGATCGATCCTCTCGGCAGTACCCCCAATCAGGTCGCCTTTGTTCAGAGTGTTCTGCAAGTCTCCTGCCATTTGACCACAGCATTGAGTCTCCCTCAGCCCAGTCACTCTCCCAGATCCCATACAGCTATGATCCCTTTACCACCAGTCAGTTTCATATGCTGCCCGATCGTCCCCGCCATCATACTCTGAACAAAGGAAGTTTGAGTCCACCCACTCTACTTGCCCAGTTATTTACCCCAGTTTATCAACCCTACCATCAGTACTATCACATTTCAGTTTTGCACCTCGCGCTCCTGTCAAGGAAACATCATTGCCTTGATAGTTGCTGGTCTCCCTCTGTCGACGACAGCCCCTCTATTCTAGAGGATAGACCCAGAGGTCCCTGCGTCTTGGACCCATCACCATCTGTGGTGAGTGCCTACCGACCATTTTGGGAGGAGACATCATTGCCTCTCCGAATGGTTGTTTCTCACATGCTCGACTTCAGCACCTTAATCGCATCATTGAGAATCGCGCAGGATGTATATCCCTTACATTATGTGTCGAAGACCCCGGATTTCCCCTGACTCTAGCACATTGGTGAGTCACTTTGGAACGCCCAGTTATATGTTCCCGTGGATGTCTGGGATGCGTTGGCGATTGTATTCGGAAGCCATCCAGTTCCATGTTTCCTTGAGTACCCAGTTCAGTTCCAATTCAGTGTACCATTGCGAGTATGACCCTTGTCACTCTGATCCAGCAGCTCATCAGTTCCTTTGGTACCACATTCAGTAGCACTGTTGTCATTCTAGTGCAATAGTTGTTTGGCTCAGACATGGTCAGCCCAGCAGTATGTTCCATATTTGTGTCCCTTCTGGACCCTTATGATATACACAGTGGTTTTCTATGTATCCTACAGGTCCTTCTTTTCGGGCCTCACAGTTACTTTTATGTATCTTGATACGAGCATGGGTATGCCCACCTCATCCATTTATTGAGACTCTTTCTCATTCAACATTTGAGGCCATTTATATGTCAGGTCCCCACATTTTGGACCCCATTGTTATCACTATGTTATATCCTGATACGAGCATGGGAATGCCCGCCTCGTCCATATGATCAGATGATTCCTCATCCATTATTGAGGTTATGTAATTTTCAGTCCTTGCAGTTGGTTTGAGATCATTGTTCCGGGCTTCAGTTGGTTTCTTTTCTTCTCCACACCCCAGGAAAACCATGCATGACTTATGATGTCCATCGGCCATACGATGAGCTCCTGCCCTCGCACATCAGGGGGCAATCTGTTAACACCCAAAAAGTGTTCACTACCTCATCTACCCCATTACATGGCTCATTTTTCCATTTTCCTACCATATTTCCCTTAAGAACCCATAAAACCATTTAAAATGCCTCTAAAATGCCTAAACCGAGAAGGGTATTCTACAACAACATCAATAACAACAATAGTAGGAGAGATATAGAGGACATCATCAACATCATTAGGGTAATACATCTATAAATAATTGGAAGCTTTTCAACATTATGTAGTCTTCATATTCAATCTTCAGTCTTCATCATCATTAATACTTTGACTGCATCGATCAACAACATCTTCAGCACTTTGACCTTTCGATCAGCAACATCATCTTCAATGCTTTGACCTTTCGATCAGCAACATCATCTTCAGCACTTTGACCTTTCAATCAGCAACATCATCTTCAACACTTTGACCTTTCGATCAGCAACATCATCTTCAACACTTTTGATCAGCAACAACATCATCATCATACTCTGATCTTTTGATTAGAAACATCATCATGAATATATCATCATTACCAAAACATCAACATCATCAAAACATCAACATCATCATCATCAAAACATCAACATGATCCTTCCTTTTAGAATTACGGGATCAACATGTCTGTGGTACTCAAACGATCCTTCCTGTCGGAATTACGGGATTTAGGTCTTTACGGAATTACTAACGATCCTTCCTTTCAGAATTACGGGATCAACACAATTGTGCATCTCAGATGATCCTTCCTTTTGGAATTTATGGGATCAAGTATTTATGGAGCTACTAACGATCCTTCCTTTCGAAATTACGGGATTTAGGTCTTTACGGAGTTGCTAACGATCCTTCCTTTTGGAATTACGAGATCAACACATTTGTGGAACTCAGACAATACTTCCTGTTGGAATTACAGGATCAACACATCTATGGAACTTAGATAATCCTTCCTATTGGAATTACAGGATCAAGTCTTTACAGAGCTACCAACGATCCTTCCTTTCGGAATTATAGGATTTAGGTCTTTACGGAGTTTCTAACGATCCTTCCTTTCAGAATTACGAGATCAACACATCTGTGGAACTCAGACAATCCTTCCTATTGGAATTATGGGATCAAGTCAATGATCCTTCCTTTTGGAATTACGGGATTTAGGTCTTTACGGAGTTACTAATGATCGTTCCTTTCAAAATTACAGGATCAACACAGTTGTGGAACTCAGACAATCCTTCCTCTAGGAATGATGGGATCAACACACGTTCTCGAGTACCGAAGTCACCGAATCTGTTCTGAACTGAAGTTCAAGGATGATACAATCCTACCACCTTCTCGATGACTGAAGTTCACCGGATCCGTTCTGAACCAAAGTCCAAGAATGATACAATCCTACCACCTTCTTGATGGCCGAAGTTCACCAGATCCGTTCTGAACCGAAGTCCAAGGATGATACAATCCTGCCACCTTCTTGATGACTGAACTTCACCAGATCCGTTCTGAACTGAAGTCCAAGGATGATACAATCCTGCCACCTTCTCGATGACCGAAGTTCACCGGATCCATTCTGAACCGAAGTCCAAGGATGATACAATCCTACCACCTTCTTGATGACCGAAGTTCACTGGATCCATTCTGAACTGAAGTTCATGGATGATACAATCCTGCCACCTTATCGATGACCGAAGTTCATCGGATCCATTTTGAACCGGAGTTCAAGGATGATACAATCCTGCCACATTCTCGATGACCGAAATTCACCGGATCACTTCTGGACATATGTCCCGGGATGATACAATCCCTCTTCATTCTCGAAGACCGAGTTCTTCGGATCACTTTAGGGCAAGTGCCCAGGGATGATACAATCCCACCACCTTCTCGATGACCGAAGTTCACTGGATCCATTCTGAACTGAAGTTCAAGAATGATACAATCCTGCCACCTTCTCGATGACCAAATTTCATCAGATCCATTCTGAACCAGAGTTCAAGGATGATACAATCCTGCCACATTCTTGATGACCGAAGTTCACTGGATCACTTCTGGACATATGTCCTGGGATGATACAATCCCTCTTCATTCTCGAAGACCGAGGTCTCTGGATCAATTTAGGGCAAGTTCCCAGAGATGATACAATCCCACTGCATTCTCGAGGACCGAGGTCACCGGATCACTTTAGGGAAAGTGTCCAGGGATGATACAATCCCACTGCAGCATCACTACTCCCCCTTTCAGGGAAGGTCTTTTTGAACCACACCAAGCTTGTCTCGAAAGTGTTCGAACTTTACTCAGGACATAGGTTTTGTCAACACATCATCATCTACATCTTTAGTATGTGGATACTGAACTATCACCATCTGTATCTCCAGTATGTGAATACTGAAAGCATCATCACCTCTATATTCAATATAGAAATATGGAATCTCCATCATTGGAATCTACAGTATGTAAATATTGAAACATCATCTATATGTTCAGTATGGGAATACTGAAATCATCATAATCTCTATATTCAGTATAGAAATACTGAATCACCATCATCTGTATCTATCTTTAGGTCAAAGGGACTTGATATCAACTTCCAAAGCCATATGGCTTCACAACTTAGCAGAGCAATCTGCTATGTATTCTGCTTCAGCTGTGCTAAGAGAAACAATGGACTATTTCCTGTTAAACCATGAACTCATAATAGACCCAAAAGCATCTACCTGATGTGCTTTTCATGTCTGAGATATTTACAGCTCAATCTGCATCTGTATAGCCATACAATCTGTATTCATGGTTATAGACGAAAGTCTATAGTCCCTTTCAGATATCTCATCACATGTTTTGTAGCTACTAGGTGAACTTGTCTTGGTTGAACAAGATATTGACTTAAGGTGTTCATAGAAAAACAAATGTCTGGTCCAGTATTTGATAAGTACATCAATGACCCAATGATCTGTCTGTAATGAGTCACATCCACTAACTCTGAAGATTTATCAGCTAATAGCTTTAGGTTGGAGTCCATGGGTGTGGCCATGGATTTGCATTCCAACATATTGAATCTCTTCAATATCTCTACCGCATACCATCCCTGGTTGAGAAATATTCCTTCTGAACTTTGCCATACTTCCAGACTTAGGAAATAATGCATTAACCCAAGGTCTTTCATCTCAAATTCTTCTACTAGTTTCTTCTTGCTTTCCATGATAAGTCATCCACATATAATAACATGATGACAGGTTCTTCTTCTACAACCTTGTAGTAAAGGTTAGGATCGACTTTACTCTTGGCAAAGCCCATGCTCTTCAAGAAACTATATATTCTTCCATACCAAGCTCTCGGAGCTTGCTTCAGGCCATAGAGGGCCTTCTTCAACTTGCATATGTGAATCCATCTGTCTTCAACTTAAAATCCTTGTGACTATTCGATGTAAAACTCTTCCTCAATCATTCCATTAAGGAAGGCTTGTATTTACTTCATCATGGAAGAAACTACCAGGATAGTTCTGAAGAAAGTGTACCTTATTTCCTGGAGTAAGTGTCTCTTCAGAAATAATTCCCTCTTTCTGATAGAAACCTCTAGCCACAAGTCTTTCCTTACAAGTGACATATTTTATCTTACAAATCCATTTGGAAGATACCACATTCTTGCTTTCTGGTTTGAGTACTACATCCCAAACATTATTCTAGTATTCTTTCATCATAACATCTTCCATGAGTTTGTCTTGTTAGGTCATCAACATATCCTAGTCTTCTGCATTCAACCTTGAAGGTTGGAACCCACTTTACTCTTGGTAAATTCTTGATCCATCATGAAGATATCCATCATGTCGTACCATGTTGAACTCAGATATCTTCTGTAGTCACTCCCCCTGGAGTGGAGTATCATCTTCCCTCTTCATTCTGTAAAGGTGGTTCTATGCTTGATATATATTGGTCAACAGAGTATGTCAAGTCATGGTCTATTCTTTTTGAGGCAAATCACGAACCTTTCTTTGTACACTTGTTCTTGTAGATCCATATGGAGGATACTATGTACTTCCCTTTATGTCTCGAAATCATATCGTATACATTATTCCCCATGATCAACTATTATTCTTTGATAATAAATTCTTTCATAGCATTCTTTTCTTCATCTTGAGTTATCTCTCGTACCCATGGTGGTATTCATCCTTCGAGGTGGATCTACCACTCTCTGAAGCTCTTTCTTTCGTCATGGTGTCTTTGACACTGGGAGCTTCAGGTTTTATTATAGTGAATCTTGAATTGTCATCACTTGTTCTTCAGAACAAGTCCCATCCTTCTGGTAGGAGGTTGTACAGGACCTTTCCTACAATTCAAATGCACCAGCTGCATGGTTATAACTATTTCATAAAACATATGCATAATGACAAATTGTTATGCATCATGCGACTGTTTATCCACAACAGCATTCATCCATATCTCATAGAAACTTTCTAGATGCCTTCCATCTCTATCATGACATTATTGAGATTGTGCACTAATCCAATATGTTAGCAAGGAGGCTTCATTCTAGATAAGTAGCAGTGGAGAGTTGTATAGCACCATGACCTACTTACCCTTCACATGCATATTAGTAGTATACAATCATTAATGCAAACAATCTATCATGCATAACACATCAACTGAATATAATCAAATGTATAACAAAATAATATCATGAAATGACAATTGAATACTTATCTTTTATTTGTTTCATGGGTAGACTCCATCTTGATCATTCTGCTTTAACATCTTCTTAATTCATGAAATCATCATTTCTTATCCAAATGATAAGATGAAAAAGAGGTTCTTCAAGAATTGAGTTCTTCATATTCCTCATCGCATGAGGGATATTATTTGAATGGTGGGAGCTTGATATTCAATTGCTCCCATCTTCTTCTTCTCTTCTTATGAGTTGAGCTGAAAGTAATCACTTCCTTCTGGAATAAATTCTTCGCATGAATGAATCCCATGATCCTGGGATGCCATTCAAGGTGGCTATCACCACTTTTGCATTCTTCACTTCTTCTTTTACCTCTTCAATTTGTTTCATAAGGTCATCTTCTGATGTATGTTATTTCCTTCAAATAGCTTGGTCAAGGAATCAAACATCTCTTTCAGTGTATTTAGGGAAGACACTTGTGGTACAAGTTGATTCGTGACTGAATCAACAATGATCTTCTTGGCCTTGACCAAGTTTTTTTCGTGTAAGGCTAATTTGAGCCTCATCTCCCTCTGGAACCTCTCTACTCATGTAGGTGTCCAATTCATTTTATTCAGAGAGATCAAATACTTCCATGCTTGGAATTTTTTAACTTCATCAAGCTTATCATCAATCTGATGTGATAGATCACTTTGAAATGAAAACCTCAAATGCAAATAGCAAAAGATTAGATCTTATCGATTTGAGGTGTTTGTCCTGCTTCCGGGGCTGGCTAATCTAGGGTTTGTCAGAGAAACCCTAATTTTCAAAACTTGGAATCTTTTAGATATGAATGGATAGAATTATATATATCTTCAAATGGAGCTGTCCAATGTACTCCTTTTCTGAAAACAGTAGAGGGAAGCTCCCGGAACAGTAAGCCCTAGTTTTCCAATTTCTTCTGCAGAAATGCCTGTCACTGTTTCTATGATATCTCTGAAAATAATACTCCTATATGTCTACAATTTCGTACTAATCTAACCTCGCATTTTCCTAATCCAATACCATAGTTTTCATCAGAATTGGTTTCACCAACTGGGATTTATGATCCTTTTACCAAGGTGACCTGTTATAGGACTATTCAGAACAACGAAGTTGTATGGGCTGCCACATGTCACTGTTTCATCTTCTGGTTCTGAAATTTGGACCAAAGAAATTAAATTCTATGATATTTCTGTAACATCTTCAGGAATTCCATTTGGACCTTTGTAGCCCAATCTACAGCAATTATCCCCAGGTGTCCTGTTTAGGGATGAATTCTGGAAGAGGCTGGAACCCTAACTTGGAGGGATCATATCTCCCAGAATATAGTGAATCGGAGGCTGAAGTTTGGAAAAAATGTACACCCAGATTTTATATTCTTCCTATTCAATTTTTAGTTCCCGATCCTTCTCCAAAACGTACCAAAACGTACCAGTTTTAGTATTTAGGGTTTTTCTAGCTCGGGGTCAAACTAGGGTTTGAATTTCCTTGAGTTTCACCTAACCAAATTTCTTGATCTAGGTCTCTAAAATTTGATTTTGATGAGGATAACAATCCTATGCTGGGCTCACTCAAAAATTCCTCTTTTGTAGGAATCCCTAATTATCCGCACCAAAATTGAAAATGCTCGGAATCGAATTCCACTTCGACAAAAAGATGCGCCCTTCAATGGAGAGACAGTCTTTCCTTCTTTTGCTGATCGATTGTGGATAGAGACCCAAAAATTAAGAATCCCTAGATTCTATAGGTGCACAATGTATTCTTTCAGGGTGGCTTTGATACCATGTTAAATTTTCATATGCTAAGCTAGATCATTAGTATTTCATTTTGAATTCATAACAAAAGCATATAAACAAGATCACTGAAAGATAGAAAAGCACAACCATACAAAAGGAACACAAAGATTTATCCTGGGAAAAACCTAAAGGGAAAAACCCAGCAAAATCTTCCTCAATATAGATGCCCCAAAAAAATAAAAGGTAAAACCAACAAGGAGATCAAAGCCTGATCCTCCTCCTTCTCTAGCTACTCTTCTCTTCTCCACTAATGCGCTACACAAGTGAGAGTGTGTGTTCAAATGAGGAGAGCTACACCTCTATTTATATTCATCCATTCACTTCAATTAACTCATCCAACATGTAGGCTCGAGTTAATCATGTAGGCTTGATTTACACATGTAGGCTCAAGTAACCACACTGGGGTGCTAATGACCCACCTTTACAATTAGAGGGGACAACCTCATGACTCTTATTAGTTCTTCCGATTAGAAGCATCGGGGTACAAGATAATATGAGTTGTTCTCCCGGTAGGACCATCGGGGACCACAAAATATACATATAGAATATTCTTCGAAGTTACAATATTTCAACACATCGGTATGTCTGGGGCTGTGACATCGCAGCTTCCTTCTGAATCTGGAATATTAACATTCCACAACTCATCGTCATCTTCAGGTTCCCTGGTGAAGTTGTAGGATGTCATCATGGATTGGATGGAGCAGTGCGCATGCGGATCAACTGGGTATGCAACAGGGATGAATTTCAATACCATGTAGCAGATGATGTGTAAAGCATTACATACCTCTAGGTTGACGTCCTGGAAACTAAATGTCTACGCAAAGCAAACAGAAAACTCCTCCCAAGTGGTGATAGTTCTGCTCAACTCTACCGCTACATACCAGGATCTTGACATCTCTTCCAGAGTGTGAAAAAAAGAGTGCACCCATTCATCTCTGGGTCATGATGCCCATAAAGTCTGACACTTGATCAAATGACTTGTGGGATCATTCCGTCCATCATATGTCCTAGCATGATAGACCTCTGAATCTATGAAGTGCACCATCATCAATCTCTGACACTGTTTCCAGTCATAGATCATCTATTTGTGTGTCGCCCACCATTGATTGGAGTAGCCTTCAGTGCTATATCAAGGGCCAGTATCCTTTGCGGTTCAAAAAATTTCTCTTTGAATTCTTGAAAGAACTCTGATAGTCCCGGCAGTCCTTCATAAATGGGCAACTCGATAGTCTCATTTGCAACACACTGGAGAGACAGTGTAATCAACCCACATTTCCTGAATGATACTTCATGCAACCTATTTTGCCAATTTTCTAGAGCATCATAAGAGTTTGATGATGCAGAACCTGCACTACACCATCTAAGTTTTCCATCGACGGTAGGATGGATGTAGTCTTTAGAGATGTTATAAGCATGGTCCCAACTTCTACCAACTTCATCCTTCACAGGTTGAACATATCATCGTCCCTCCTGAGGGTCCATAGGAGCAATGACCCTAAAATCCTGGTTTTCAAATGTCATAACTCATTTTTTGAAGTTGATAACTACCATGCTATCATTATCCCATCCAATCCCTAGCAGTGTGAGATAGGAACCACCATCTTCGACTACTTCTATCACATCAAAGTCAGCATGAGTTTTCATACTTTCAATGTCGACAACCAAGTTTGAGACGCAACCAATGGGTTGAACCTTCGCCTGATTTGCTAGTCACAGCTGTACGGATGACCATCCCAATGTTGGATTTCCCATCAATTGGCAGGTTTGTTTGGTTAGAATGTTCACATCTGATCTAAGATCTAGAATAAATGAGTCAACCTAATAATATTTGGTCTGGATATTCATCCTCATCTCGTTACCTATATTCCTCTTTTGCAATGAGTTCACTACAGAATCCTTCACTACCTTATTCAGGTGGTACAATAACATCTCAAGCTTAACAAGGGCAGGGTCCCTTTCTAGCCATTAGAGAAAATTTGGGGTCTAAAATGGGCCTTATAATAAAACACGCCAACAATAAATTTTGTGAGTTGGAATTCAAGAACCAATAGAATTTGAATAAAATGAGTCAACCATAATGGTTGAATTGACATATTTGTCATAAAATAAAACTACTTTTTTTGTTGATATTTTTGACATATCTCCCTGTGTTTTTACTCTAATTTCGAGCGGGAGAGCTCACTGGATGTAGAATTTAATTCTGCATCCAACGAGTACCCACATTGCATACTTTTGGTAGACCCCTCTATTAGCACTCAAAATGTACCCAGGTTGTGAAAGGTAAATCCTGAGGTAACAACAAAAACCACTTTATAATGTATTTCTGACCTAATACAGTCAGAGAGGGATCTCTCACTATTTACAAAGTTTTTATACTCATGATATTTCAATAAAATACAATCATAAGGTCAGATTTCTGATGGGACAAATACGACAAGTTTGTTTTAAAATTCTTGGTAGGATAGTCATGGAGGAGACCATTGGGCAATGGAGTCAACAATCAGATCTAAAATAGGTTGCAGGAGGTAAGGTTTTGAAGGTTTATGAACATAGGAAAGGTAGGCACCATTTCCTTGGTCTTGAGGTATTAGCAGGTTGATAAGTATACAAAGGGAGACATCCCATCAAATAGAGCACCTAACTAGGGTGAATTCTGCAAGACTTTAGAAGAAAATGTTTTGAAAATGCTTGAACAATGGACCTAGAGCATGCAAGATGAATTATAGCCCATAAACACTAATTCTCAAGAATGAAATAAAATGAAAAATGGAGTGAGAAACAGGATAAACAGTCACATAAAGAAATTACTTACTGAAGAAAAAGATGGCACAGGAATCTTTGCCATGAAAAAGGTTTTACATTCCTCCTCTAAAAATTTCATTCATCTAGTGAAAAATTTGAATCCATTACAATGTAGAGCCTCTCCTCTCTTTAAAATCCCACCCTAAAACTATCAATTACATTTTAACTTATAGAAGAATAACCTCTACCTAACCATGAATTTGAAACCTAACTGAACTCTAAATATAGAAACAGTTACAACAAAGTTTCTCTTGCGTATCTCTAATGGTGACAGCTATATGAAATCTAGGAGAGTTTTTTTAATTGGACATGTGCCCGACAAAACCAATGTCTGATTTTCTCCAAAATCATCTCAAGATCCTCAGAATCTTCCTTTGAAACTGATGACTCAGATAATAAAATTGTAGATTTTTGGAAAAATAGCTTGTGAAGATATTTTAAATTCTCCCAACCTATGATTACTGTGTAAAAAATGAAGGATTTTTTTCACTATAGGCCTGTTAGGAATACAAACCTCTCTCATTTTTGTAAAACTAAATTCCATTTGTCTGAAACAATTCTTTGAATTTGATGGCTGAAATAGCCTTTGGAAAACATGAAAAATGACCTGTAAAACTGACTTTGTTTCTCCTAAAACATAACACCTGTGTGAAAAATGAAAGAGTTTATTGTGGATAGGAATGTTGTGAATAAAATAATCTCTCAGTTTCTCAAAATTCATCTTCATTTGATGTAAACAATTCTTTTTATTTGATGACTAGAACAGTCATTTTGAAATCTGAACATTTTCCCTCTGAAGATGACTTCAATTCTCCCAATATTTAGCACTTGGGTAAAAAATGAGAGAGGTCATTGTATATTGTAATGTTATTATGAAAAACCTCTTTCATTTAAAAAAAATTCTTCTTTGTTTTCTGAAAATAATTCTTTGAATAAAATGACTAAAACAATTATTTTCAGAAAACATATGCTATGTTGCTTCTAAACCTTGAATTGTTTAACTATAATTCATAAACATAGAAAATATAGCATCTATCCTTGTAATATCATATATTTTAAGAGAACTCCCACCAATTGATTTATCAAGGTATCCATATTTGTTAATAGTGCCTCCAAACACTTGAATAATCCCAAGCTTTGGCACACTCTCCATTGTACTTGAATATCCCAAGCTTTGGCACACTCTCCATTGTAAATTCTGTTTGTAAGACTTTAAACACATACCAATACCTTCACGAACGTTCTCAGTGTATATATTTCTCCAACACTTTTGGGCTGATTTTCTTTTTGGGCTTCCCTTCTGCATTGTTGAGTGGTGGCTTCCCTTTTCTTGCTCTATTAAGATCAATTTCTAGCTCCTTGATCAGACTCTTTATCTCTATCATTTTTCATTCAATTTTTTTCCATTTGAACACCATGATACTTTGAGACAACTCATTGATTGTTACACAAAATTGCTACCTCCTTATTTGCACGTTGATAACCAACAACTCTTTCTGCTGCAATGCTACCAGTTGTATCATGAAACAACTTATCCAGTGTGCTCATTCACCATAAACCAATGCAAATGAAAATGAATTTATCGAAGTCAACTCACTTTTTATACACCGGCTCATTCCGGGACCCTTACCAAGTTGTGTTTTCTTTACCGCTTTCCTTAGCGGAACTCACCAAAAGTTACCACGTGGAAAGTGGTTTAAAATTCTGCTACCACTCTTCCCTTTTAATTATCTCACACTTTTGCACTCCGGAATAGAATGAGACCGTTGATGAAATTTCACTTTTTTTTTGAACTGTTGGATTATTATATGTGCTAGTGGTTTGATTATACCTTAAGGAACAAATAAAGGTAATAAATCTTGTGAAATCTTAGCGCTTAAACCTTCATGGAGGACTTGGTTTGGTGAATATGAATATGAGGCCCCTTTTTGGCTTGGAAAAAGTAAATTATTTAATATCCAAAATTATATAATCTTGAATATAAATCCACTCATTGGTTTATAAAACTCATTTTATAAATTTCATTCAAAAGTGAATAAATCTTTTTGCCCTACTTGTGAAAAACTTATTTCTCTTTTTACCTAAAATGCCTTTTAACTTCTTTTCTTTTCCAACTTGGAAATAGATTAATGAGAAAAATTTGGAAACCAACTCAATCACCCATGAAAACATAAAATTTTGAAGGCAATAAGACCAATTCCGACAAAAATAAATTTAGTGCTAAGAGACTGGCTCCAACTAGGGATGCTATCCTCCCTGCGAGGTAGCAAAGAACCTCGTAGACCAGTTGCCAAATCCATTGGGTTTCTCTTAATTTTCCTCTGAAATCCTTAACCTATTCTGAACTAAACCATCAACTGAAACCTTCTTGCAAACAAATCCCACTCTGTCAACCTGTAACCTATAACTGAATTGCACTTGAAACTGAAACCAAACTGAAAACTGCTGAAAGAAATGCTCCCCATGTCGAGCTTATTCATTCCTACCTATCCTACTTAACTAAGCACAAATGACCAATCAAGCAAAATCTGATTTCCAATGAATCCAATCAAGCACTTTATCCAATAATTCCATTTCTTCCTCATGCTTGATCGAAATTAGAACATAAGAAAAAAATAGCGATAGGTTATGATGAAAAATTTGTCCTTTTGCTGCAAACATATAACCAACTACTCCATCTGAAAAATTTATCCATGTACTCTACTACTGGATCATAAAGAACATGACAAATTTCAAAATACTCAATCACTTGTTTGTCATGACAAGGCTGTCCAAAAAGTAACTCCTCTTGCATACTGTCAAACCAATCTTTAAAAGAGATTTGAAAGGAATTCTCATGATTGTTTTTAAACGATATATCAGCATATTCATTTAACATTTCTAAATTTACAACTACATTCTTCTCAAGCACTTCAAGAGGAATATCATTTTGTTCTTCAACAAGATTAAGCAGAAAGATGTCTTCTTGACAAAACGTTTCTGAATTGGAAATATTTAAAGAAACATCCCATTGAGAGTGCTCATCTCCTTCTTTGTGATCCCTTTGTTTGTTGCACACTGTTGGATCTTTCACATACTGAGATTTATGGCATGATTGCTCTTCCTTTTCATTATATATAAGTAGAGTAAAATTTTCGTTAAAACCATCACTAACACAAATTTTAACAAGCTGACCGCAATATCCAAAAAAAACATCAAGAATATAACCCTCTTCTTTCCCATCACTTGGCTGATCATATTCTTGCTCATATCCTTTTTCCAATTCTAATCCAAGGTCTGATTTCTCTTTAATTGCATTTAAAAAAAATAAATATGTGGAGGGACTGTAAGACTGACAATTTCCAGAATCAAAATTCTTTATGTAATCACCCACATAAGCATTAGAACTTAGAGGAAATTGTTGCTGCAACAAGGAATTTTCTGATTGGGAATAAGTAGCCTCATCTTGAAACAAAACTTTGGAAGTTGAATAATATGAATAAGGGTTTGATTGACCATCCCAACTTCCTTCTTGGTCACACAAACATTGACAAGACTGCTGCAAATTATCGTCTACTTCAGGAAAAGAAATGTAGTTGGTTGAATCAAAGTTTTGGCTCATGTCTCTTTCAGTCAAGGAAGACATTATTTACTGCTGAGATTTTTCTTGAATGTGAAGACATTTAATTTGTATTTATTTTTTATGAAATGGGTTCTCATATAAAATTTCTAAAATATATTCATCCATTAACTCATCATCACTATACATGTTTTCCAAATCTCCAACGAAACCTTTAACATGTGTACAGCAATCTTAAACCAGCAACAAGGAGGGGTATTGTTTTTTTAATTTTCATGAAATACTGTATGAAAATCAGTAAGGGAAAACAAACTGCCTAATGGTAACCCTTCATACCATGACCTTGCATCTCCTTCTGAAGTAGCCATGAACATTTTCATTAAAGAATTCTCATGCAATTTAACTCCTAGCTTATGTATATGCATATGAAATCTAACCAAATGAAGGGAAAAATCATCATTATTTTGATCTTTAAACTTTGGAAGACTTTTTTGCCAATCCACTTTAGGTATTTGATTTGGAAAACCAGGAATGCGAGCATGATTAATAGGAGCATACCTTGCAAACAAAGAACTCATCTCGACAAATGAATATATTGAATCAACTCTTCAAACTTTACAATCTTTTGACAGTGGAGTCACCATAGGAATTTTGAAAACTAGATTCTTCGAAGATGGAGTCACCGGGTGAAAGATGCACATCCTTCCTAATTTCTGACTCTTCTTCACCATCAACAATCAAAACTATGTCATTCATACCCAGGGAAGATTTGAACCTTTGTTCCCCGGCAATGGCGCCAATTTGTTAGCACTCAGAATGTACCTAGGTTGTGAAAGGTAAATCCTGAGGTAATAGTAAAAACCACTTTAGAATGTATTTCTGACCTAATACAGTCAGATAGGGATCTATCACTATTTACAAAGTTTTAATACTCATGATATTTCAATCAAAGACAATCAGAAGGTCAGATTTCTGATGGGACAAATAGGACAAGTTTGCTTTAAAAGACTTGGTAGGACAGTCATGGAGGAGACCATTGGGCAATGGAGTCAACAATCAGATCTGAAATAGGTTACAGGAGATAAGGTTTTGAAGTTTTATGAACAGAGGCAAGGTAGGAACCATTTCCTCGGTCTTGAGGTATTAGCAGGTTGATTAGTAGACAAAGGGAGACATCCCATCAAACAGAGCACCTAACTAGGGTGAATTCTGCAAGACTTTAGAAGAAAATGTTTTGAAAATGCTTGAACAATGGACCTAGAGCATGAAATATGAATTACAGCCCATAAACACTAATGCTCAAGCATGAAAGCAAATACAAAATGGAGAGGGAAATAGGATAAACAATCACATAAAGAAATTACATACTGAAGAAAAAGATGGCACATGAATCTTTGCCATGAAAAAGGTTTTACATTCCTCCTCTGCAAATTTCATTCATATAGTGAAAAATTTGAATCCATTACAATGTATAGTTTCTCCCCTCTTGAAAATACCACCCTAAAACTCTCAATTACATTTTAATTTATAGAAGAATAACCTCTACCTAACCATGAATTCGAAACCTAACGAAACTCTAAAAATAGAAACAATTACAACAAAGTTTCTCCTACATATCTCTAATGGTGACAGCTGTGTGAAATGTGGGAGACATTTTTGTAAATGGACATGTTCCCGACAAAACCCATGTCTTATTGTCTCCAAAATCATCTCAATCTCCTCGAAATATGCCTTTGAAACTGATGACGCAGATAATAAAATTGTAGATTTCTGGAAAAATAACTTGTGAATATATTTTAAATTCTCCCAACCTATGATTACTATGTAAGGGGGTTTTTGAATATAGGCCTATTATAAATACAAACCTCTCTCAGTTTTGTAAAATTAAATTCCATTTGTCTGAAACAATTCTTTGAATTTGATGGCTGAAATAGTCCTTTGGAAAACATGAAAAATGGCCTATAAAACTGACTTTGTTTCTCCTAAACCATAGTACCTGTGTGAAAAATGAAAGAGGTTATTATGGATAGGAATGTTGGGAATAAACCCCTCTCTTAGTTTATCAAAATTCATCTTCATTTGATGTAAACATTTCTTTTCATTTGATGACTAGAACAGTCATTTTGAAATCTAAGCATTTTTCCTCTGAAGATGACTTCCATTCTCCCAATATGTAGCACCTGGGTAAAAAATGAGAGATGTTATTATATATACTAATGTTGTTATGAAAAAACTCTTTCATTTTTTTAAAATGCATATTTGTTTTCTAGAAACAGTTCTTCGAATAAAATGACTAAAACAATTATTTTCAGAAAAAAATATGCTCTACTGCTTCTAAACCTTGAATTGTTTAACTGTAATTCATAAACAGAGAACATATAGAATCTATCCTTGTAAGAGCACTCCCACTAATTGATTGATCAAGGTAGCCATATTTGTTAATAGTGCCTCCAAACACTTGAATAATCCCAAGCTTTGGCACACTCTCCATTGTACTTGAATAATCCCAAGCTTTGGCACACTCTCCATTGTAAATTCTATTTGTAAGACTTTAAACACATATCAATACCTTCATGAATGTTCTCACTGTATATATTTCTCCAACACTTCTGGACTAGTTTTCTTTTTGGGCTTCCCTTCTGCATTGTTGAGTGGTGGCTTCCCTTTTCTTGCTCTATTAAGATCAATTTCCAGCTCCTTGATCAGACTCTTTATCTCTGCCCTTTTCCCTTCAAGTTTTTTCCATTTGAACACCATGATACTTTGAGACAGCTCGTTGATTGTTACATTAAATCGCTACCTTCTTATTTGCATGTTGACAACCAACAACTCTTTCTGGTGCAATGCTACTAGTTGTATCTTGAATAAACTTATCCAATGTGCTCATTCACCATAAACCAATGCAAATGAAAATGAATTTATCGAAGTCAACTCACTTTTTATACATCGGCTCATTCCGGGACCCTTATCAAGTTGTTTTTTCTTTACCGCTTTCCTCTGCGGAACTCACCAAAAGTTACCATGTGGAAAGTGGTTTAAAATTATGCTACCACTCTTCCCTTTTAATTATCTCACACTTTTGCACTCCGGAATAGAATGGGACCATTGATGAAAATTCACTTTTTGTTTGAACCATTGGATTATTATACGTGCTAGTGGTTTGATTATACCTTAAGGAACAAATAAAGGTAATAAATCTTGTGAAAGCTTAGCACTTAAACCTTCATGGAGGACTTGGTTTGGGGAATACGAGGTCCCTTTTTTGGCTTGGACAAAGTAAATTATTTAATATCCAAAATTATATAAGCTTGAATATAAATCCAATCATTGGTTTATAAAACCCATTTTATAAACTTCATTCAAAAGTGAATAAAATTTTTTCCCTACTTGTGAAAAACTTATTTCTCTTTTTACCTAAAATGCCTTTAACTTCTTTTCTTTTCCAACTTGGAAATAGCTTAATGAGAAAAATTTGGAAACCAACTCAATCACCCATGAAAACTTAAAATTTTGAAGGAAATAAGACCAATTCTGACAAAAATAAATTTAGTGCTAACAAATGGCTCCAACTAGGGATGCTATCGTCCCTGCGAGGTAGCAAGGAACCCTGTAGACCAGGTGCCAAATCCATTGGGTTTCTCTTAATTTTTCTCTGAAATCCTCAACCTATTCTGAACTGAACCATCAACTGAAACCATTTTGCAATAAATCCCACTCTGTCAACCTGTAACCCGTAACTGAATTGCACTTGAAACTGAAAACAAACTGAAAACTGCTAAAAGAAATGCTCAGCATGTCAAGCTTATTCATGCCTACCTATCCTAATTAACTAAGCACATATTCCCAATCAAGAAAAAATCAACTTCCAATGAATCCAATCAAGCAATTTATCCAATAATTCCATTTCTTCCTCATTCTTGATCGAAATTAGAACATAATAATAAAATAGCAATAGGTTATGATGAAAAATTTGTCCTTTGCTGCAAACATATAACCAACTACTCCATCTGAAAAATTTATCCATGTACTCTACTACTGGATCATAAAAAACATGACAAATTTCAAAATACTCAATCACTTGTTTGTCATGACAAGGCTGTCCAAAAAGTAACTCCTCTTGCATACTGTCAAACCGATCTTTAAAAGAGCTTTGAAAGGAATTCTCATGATTTGTTTTTAAATGATATATCAGCAACTTCATTTAACATTTCTAAATTTACAACTCCATTCTTCTCAAGCACTTCAAGAGGATTATCATTTTGTACTTCAACAAGATTAAGCAGAAAGATGTCTTCTTGACAAAACATTTCTGAATTGGAAAGATTTAAAGAAACATCCCATTGAGAGTCCTCATCTCCTTCTTTGTGATCCCTTTGTTTATTGTACACTGTTGGTTCTTTCACATACTGAGATTTATGGCATGATTGCTCTTCCTTTTAATTATATATAAGTAGACTAAAATTTTCTTTAAAACCATCACTAACATAATTTTTAGCAAGCTGACCGCAATCTTCAAAAAAACCATCAAGAATATAACCCTCTTCTTTCCCATCACTTGGATGATCATCTTCATGCTCATATCTTTTTTCCAATTCTAATCCAAGGTCTGATTTCTCTTTAATTGCATTTTTAGAAAATAAATATGTGGAGGGACCGTAAGACTGAAAATTTCCAGAATCAGAATTCTTTATGTAATCACCCACAGAAGCATTAGAACTTAGAGGAAATTGCTGCTGTAACAAGGAATTTTCTGATTGGGAATAAGCATCCTCATCTTGAAACAAAACTTTGAAAGTTGAATAATATGAAGAAGGGTTTGATTGACCATTCCAACTTCCTTCTTGGTCACACAAAGATTGAAAAGACTGTTGCAAATTATCATCTACTTCAGGAAAATAAAGGTAGTTGGTTGAATCAAAGTTTTGGCTCATGTCTCTTTTAGTCGAGGAAGAAATTATTAACTGCTGATATTTTTTTTGAATGTGAAGACAACTAATTTGTATTTATTTTTTCTGAAATGGGTTCTCATGTAAAATTTCTAAAATCTCTTCATCCATTAACTCATTATCACTATACATGTTTTCCAAATCTCCAATGAAACCTTTAACATGTGTACAACAATCTTGAACCAGCAACAAGGAGGGGTATTGGTTTTTGTAATGTTCATGAAATACTGTATGAAAATCAGTAAGGGAAAACAAACTTTCTAATGGTAACCCTTCATACCATGACCTTGCATCTCCTTCTAAAGTAGCCATGAACATTTTCATCAAAGAATCCTCATGCAATTTAACTCCCAGTTTATGTATATGCATATGAAATCTAACCAAATGAAGGGCAACATCATCATTATTTTGATCTTTAAATTTTGGAAGACCTGTTTTCCAATCCACTTTAGGTATTCAATTTGGAAAACCAGGCATGTGAGCACTATTCATAGGAGCATACCTTATAGAAAAAGAACTCATCTTGACAAATGAATATACTGAATCAACTCTTGAAACTTTACAATCTTTTGATAGTGGAGTTGCCATAGAAATTCTGAAAACTGGATTCTTCGAAAATGGAGTCACCAGGTGAAATATGCACAACCTTGCTGATATCTGACTATTCTTCACCATCAACAATCAAATCTGAAACTATGTCATTCATACCCAGGGAATATTTGAACCTTTGTTCCCCAGAAATGGCGCCAATTTGTTAGCACTTAGAATGTACCCAGGTTGTGAAAGGTAAATATCGAGGTAACAACAAAAACCACTTTAGAATGTATTTCTGACTTAATACAGTCAGAGAGGGATCTCTCACTATTTACAAAGTTTTTATACTCATGATATTTCAATCAAAGACAATCAGAAGGTCAGATTTATGATGGGACAAATAGGACAAGTTTGTTTTAAAAGACTTGGTAGGATAGTCATGGAGGAGACCATTGGGCAATGGAGTCAACAATCAGATCTAAAATAGGTTGCAGGAGGTAAGGTTTTGAAGGTTTATGAACAGAGGCAAGGTAGGCACCATTTCCTCGGTCTTGAGGTATTAGCATGTTGATTAGTATACAAAGGGAGACATCCCATCAAATAGAGCACCTAACTAGGGTGAATTCTGCAAGAGTTTAGAAGAAAATATTTTGAAAATGCTTGAAAAATGGACCTAGAACATGCAAGATGAATTCTAGCCCATAAACACTAATGCTCAAGCATGAAAGCAAATAAAAAAAGGAGTGGAAAATAGGATAGACAGTCACATAAAGAAATTACTTACTGAAGAAAAAGATGGCACAAGAATCTTTGCCATGAAAAAGGTTTTACATTCCTCCTCTGCAAATTTCATTCATATAGTGAAAAATTTGAATCCATTACAATGTAGAGCCTCTCCTCTCTTGAAAATACCACCCTAAAACTATCAATTACATTTTAATTTATAGAAGAATAACCTCTACCTAACCATGAATTTGAAACCTAACGAATCTCTAAAAATAGAAACAGTTACAATAAATTTTCTCCTATATATATCTAATGGTATTAGCTGTGTGAAATATGGGAGAGGTTATTGTAAATGGACATGTTCCCAACAAAACCCATGTCTTATTTTCTCCAAAATCATCTCAATATCCTCGGAATCTACCTTTGAAACTGATGACTCAGATAATAAAATTGTAGATTTCTGGAAAAATAACTTGTGAATATCTTTTAAATTCTCCCAACCTGTGATTACTGTGTACAAAATAAAGGAGGTTTTTGACTATAGTCCTATTAGGAATACAAACCTATATCATTTTTGTAAAACTAAATTCCATTTGTCTGAAACAATTCTTTGAATTTGATGGCTGAAATAGTCCTTTGGAAAACATGAAAAAGGGCCTGTAAAACTGACTTTGTTTCTCGTAAAAAATAGCACCTGTGTGAAAAATGAAAGAGGTTATTGTGGATAGGAATGTTTTGAATAAAAACCTCTCTAAATTTCTCAAATTCCATCTTCATTTTATGTAAACATTTCTTTTCATTTGATGACTAGAACAGTCATTTTGAAATCTGAACATTTTCCCTCTGAAGATGACTTCAATTGTCCCAATATTTAGCACCTAGATAAAATTTGAGAGAGGTTATTGAGGATCATAATGTTGTAATGAAAAAAGTCTTTCAGTTTTTGAAAATTCTTCTTTACTTTCCAGAAAAAGTTCTTTGAATAAAATGACTAAAACAATTATTTTCAGAAAAAAATATGCTCTGTTGCTTCTAAACCTTGAATTGTTTAACTGTAATTCATAAACAGAGAACATATAGCATCTATCCTTGTAAGATAATCTATTTTAAGAGAACTCACATGAATTTATTGATCAAGGTAGCCATATTTGGTAATAGTTCCTCCAAACACTTGAATAATCCTAAGCTTTGGCACACTCTCCATTGTACTTGAATAACCCCAAGCTTTGGCACACTCTCCATTGTAAATTTTATTTGTAAGAATTTAAACACATACCAATACCTTCACAAATGTTCTCACTGTATATATTTCTCCAACACTTCTGGGCTGATTTTCTATTTGGGCTTCCCTTCTGCATTGTTGAGTGGTGGCTTCCCTTTTCTTGCTCTATTAAGATCAATTTCCAACTCCTTGATCAGACTCTTTATCTTCGCCATTTTCCCTTCAAGTTTTTTCCATTTGAACACCATGAGACTTTGAGACAACTCATTGATTATTACACAAAATCGTTACCTCCTTATTTTCACGTTGATAACCAACAACTCTTTCTGCTGCAATGCTACCAGTTGTATCATGAAAAAACTTATCCAATGTGCTCATTCACCATAAACCAATGCAAATGAAAATGAATTTATCAAATTCAACTCACATTTTATACACCAGCTCATTCTGAGACCCTTACCAAGTTGTTTTTTCTTTATCGCTTTCCTCAGCGGAACTCACCAAAAGTTACCACGTGGAAAGTGGTTTAAAATTCCGCTACCATTCTTCCCTTTTAATTATCTCACACTTTTGCACTCCAGAATAGAATGGGACCATTGATGAAATTTCAATTTTTGTTTGAACCATTGGATTATTATATGTGCTGGTGGTTTGATTATACCTTAAGGAACAAATAAAGGTAATAAATCTTGTGAAAGCTTAGCGCTTAAACCTTCATGGAGGACTTGGTTTGGTGAATATGAGGCCCCTTTTTGGCTTGGACAGAGTAAATTATTTAATATCCAAAATTATATAAGCTTGAATATAAATCCAATCATTGGTTTATAAAACCCATTTTATAAATTTCATTCAAAAGTGAATAAAAATTTTTGCCCTACTTGTGAAAAACTTATTTCTCTTTTTACCTAAAATGCCTTTAACTTCTTTTCTTTGCCAACTTGGAAATAGCTTAATGAGAAAAATTTGGAAACCAACTCAATCACCCATGAAAAATTAAAATTTTGAAGGCAATAAGACTAGTTCCAAAAAAAATAAATTTAGTGCTAACACCCTCTCCCCCAAAAACAATAAATAACTGAAAAACATGATGATGACATCATCATCACGTTTTTTCAGGTATTTCTTGTTTTTGGGGTAGCAAGGTTTATAAAAGGTATGCAGTCTGGGTACTCATTGGATGCATAATTAAATTCCGCATCCAACAAGCTCTCTCGCTCATAATTTGAGTAAAAACATAGGGAGATATGTTGAAAATATGAAAAAAATAGTTTTTTTCGTTCTTCCTCCAAAATTAATCACTATTATTTTATTATTTTCCTTAGAAGGCCCATTTGAGACCTAAAATTTCCTCTAATGAATATACAAATCTCAAAGAACTGTCGCAAGGTACCATGCTACCACGATGGTCTTGCCTCTACAGATGGATCAAACGCAAATGGCATGTCAATAATTGGTAACTTACCTAGATTTCTCGTGATTGCATGCTTTGCCCCAAAGAAGGTGTCTTTCTTTGTCGCAATGTCAAATGCTAAATTTTTCTTGCCAGTTGTCTGAACATGCTGCCATGGTCCATCTTCTCCGGTCGTCGCACCGACGTGAGTGACAACCCCAACGTCAACATCCTTTGTCCGTAGTTCGGCTTAAATTGTCACAACCGTCAATTCTTGATTCAGGTTCAATGGTTGATTTTGATTCAATGGATGATTCATCGGCTGGTTCTAAGTCTGAGGTGGGTTTTGAGTCTGATCCTGCAGTGGGATATGGTTCTGCATTATCAGTTAGCTCTATACTTGGGAACGTGTGCTGATTTGGATTCTGGATATTCTGCAACTGAGGAATGTTTCCAGCCTACCATTTTGCAATCAAATGAGGACAATTTTCAACATTATGTTCATTGACTACATAGTATGTACACTATGCATGAGGGCACTCCCTCTGATAGTGCCTTAATACTCCACAAGTATAACACTGGATTGATTCGTGAACTCACCCTCCTCCTCGGCCTCCGAATCCTCCATGGAATCCTCCTCAGACTCCTCCTTGCTGAAATTGTAGTTGGGACATCTGCTACCACGGTAGTTTTGGTTGCTGTTGGACATAGTGCATAGCTTGAACATATTGTGGCGGAGACTAAATGAGCGATGCCTAATTATATGATGGTCGCAGTGCATACTGCGGTTGTGCTACAATCTGTGGTTGAGGTGCAAACTGTGGCTACACTGTAAACTATTGCTGCGGTTGCATAGAGATAAACTACATTTGGGGTGGTGGTGTATACTGCACCTGCACTTTTGGTCGTACCACTTGTGGCTGCTCTTGCATTTCCTGGGGGTCCTCACCTTTCACAAAGTATGAATCATATGTCCTTTCCTGGAGCAAATCATAAGCTCGATAGTTTTTATCATCATGTCGACAGTACATATTTTCTGCCTTGGTAACCATTTTCTACATGTATTCGTAGTTCTCATGTCGATGCCCATAGACCTGACATATGCGACACCATGGTATACCAGCACAGCTCAACAAGTTCGGGGCTCCTGACAGCAAATAATCATGGAACGTCGAACATGTGTCCTTGGTATGTCCGTCTGCATGGAAATGGATGCACCAAATATCATCATAATCTTCCTCGGCCTTTTTGATATCTTGCAGTTGGAGTGTCATATTGGACAACTATGCTTGAATCTAGTTGATTCCGACCGCGGTTTCTCCTACTGGCGATGCCTCCAATTTCATTGTGGTCTCCAAAGCCTCGCTCTATGTCACAATCTTTTGCTACATTAGTGGATGTCTGAAATGTGGGACAATCGTGACAATGAACCACTCCCTGTGCTGAACATCGCTCATTTGAAAACTGACTCGATCCATCAATGTCTTAAACTACTGATAAAAGTCCCAAATTGTGTCATTAGGGAAATGTTTGATCTCTTTCAATTCACTAATGTATTAAGCCTCAAAATTCAGATTGTTGAATTCTTCAAATAACCCTGTTTGGATCTCATCCAACATTTTCACTATACCGCCCTGAGGAACCCGCGTGAATCTCATGAACCATTCCAGCACACGACCCCTAAAAGTAGTTGCTAGCTGGATTTTCTTGACATCATCATCCACAGTATGTCGGGCGGTCTAGATCGCTTCACACAAGAATGAGTATTCCTTTGCGTCATCAGTGCCATTTCTATGAAATATTGGTAGCTTCATTTCATCGCCCGCCATTCTGGGCCTTCTTCCTCCTACTGGTGCTTTATTGCTATACTGTTACTGACAAGTCGGGAGGGTCGACGCAGAATGCGAATTTTTTCCTTGTGGTGGAGTAGTGCATGGAGGTGTGGGTACGTTACTACTGGGGTTCGATCCTGTTGTCCTTCTGAGTGTAACCTGGGCCTGGTCGTCCTCGCCGTCACAAAAAGGTTGCTTCGTCCCATGTCATTGTTCCTTGTGGCATCACACTTCAATCACAGCAAAACCTTCTCCCGTCCTCTGCCTCTTCTATCAAAACCTTACTCCTCCCCTTGTACAACCACTTGTTTCCTTGGTTACCTTCACATTCTAAACAGAAATCATGCCCATATACCCCTTACCTTTCCATGCATCTCCCCCCTTTTGTCACGGTGCCTACATCCTTTGCACACCAGAGTTCCACTACTCTTGGTCCATCTTCAGAATATCTTTTTCGTAGACCAACTGCTTAATTGATAGCTTCCATGACAACAAGAATATTCCTCATGGTCCGCTGAAGAACTCCCTTTTTGCGTCACTAAATGAATTATTAGTGTTGAATGCAAACTCGGTAATGTATCCCTCCAGGATATTGTCCAACCACGCTTTAATAACCCGCGATCCTTTTTGTCTATTTCTTGTAATTCCTGGATTAGCTCTAAAGTTTGTCAGTTCTCCTCCTTGGAAGTTTGTTTTCTTAGAAGTGAACTTCACCAGCCACTCATGCAAGAGGATAGGAAACTCACAAAAGAACCATTCATGAGGACCATCGTGGATATATCTATCCAACCAATGGCCCATCGACAGTTTCAGATTTTGATTTTCGGCTTCAACAAACTCTTGCAACTTTAGATCAAACCACCCCTCGATCTCTGGTCGAGTCAGATGCCAAAACATATCCTCCTTTTAATCACAACTCGGTCCCAGCAACAAAACCATTTGTTGGTGAAACACACCAACAAATCCTTGTTGACATGGGTTCTCACTCTATTGATTCCCAACCAGTGGGATCTCCCTAAGCATCGGCCCAAACAGGTTTTACCCTACCTAGCAACATCTACAAAGTGGATGAAGTCTCACCCAAGATGTTCAAGGGAGAGCTGTCGAAACTACGTTTTCGGCAGTGAGGACGAAGGATATGGGGATCCGATGGGGAGACAATATAACCATTAGATCCAAAATTATGCAGTCATCATTGATTCATTTCCACAACTACAACTTGCATCATACATTTGTCATAATATTTCTAGTGCAATAACATTATTTATAAAACATCTCAACTCTTAATGCAACGGAAATGCAATAGAATTAAAACAGATCGCATCAACATCAGTATAGCAGAAATGGAATAGACCACAATGACATCATAACATATCATAGTATCATAACATATTAGATCACAGCAGGAATAATAGATAATATTTGTGCAACAACTGTCATATCATATTTACGTAAAGGATCCAAAACACACAATTCTTCTCCACAACAGGAGGCTAAATACATCAAGAAAATCCATATAGATCGACGATACAACAGGAAAATCTCCAAAACCATAGAAATATTCCACTAGACCTCATGCGTTACTCTTGTCTTGATTATGTCTATCAATCCCATCATGTTACCTCTATTCAATTGCAAAACTAGTCTTATATATAGGCTTGCGCCTTTACATTGAAGGCCCACTTCTAACTAACCTATAACCGCTAATGACCTATTGTGACAAAACTTGGTAAAATAATATATAAAATATTCAAAATAGTTATTCTTCCACCCATCACATTAATCTGGCCTTGCTTGGTACCGTATGAGCTTGCGCAGCTGCTGCGACACTATGCAACTCACTTACCAAAACCCCTGCCAACAGTGCTTGAAGAGTGTAGGAAAACAACATCTGAGGCTATTGAGAGGATAAGGCAAGGAGAAAAACTCTGCATTGAGGAAGTTGAATCCATCACTTCGACCTGGGAAATGCTTCTAGAAGATGAAGCCATGGAGAAGATCAAGGAAGACGTGCAACAACCTGATTTAAATATCAGCATGGTTAAGTAGATATAAAGAAGCCGCCAATCAAGGAGAAGGTTGCAAAGTTCGCTGAACTAAAGGAGCTCCAACAGGAAGTAAAATATCTCCACGACTATGAACATAAGAGAAACAAGGAAGTCACAACCCAACAGATAGAGGCCAAAAGAGTTACAAGGCTTATTCATCATGTACAACAAAAGCTCCATCTTATCACTCAATCGCTAGAAGAAGGATCGTCAGAACATATTAATTTCGACCATGTGGAATAATTGGCCAAGCAGGCAGAGGAAGTAGTGCAAGAGCTTTCCTGAGGGAAAGAAATTTTGAAAGAATTTTAGGACAAGGTTAATCATATGGCACATCCTGGTCCATAGACTTAAAATTTTTCTTAGTGGCTTGGGACGAGTCACATGTGAGTGTTGGGGTCCTATTGGGTCAGGATAGAGCACAAGGAAGAACCCAAAGTGCAAGCGCAAGAGGAAAAATAGGTCGTCCATGTTGGAAAAACAAGTAAAGGAAGAAAGGGAAGCGCATAGCAGAGAAAGCTATTACAAGGAATGATGCAACAAGGAAAATTGCACCTAGAGTTGGTGGAATATTGACAGGTAGAATAGTTAAGGATGACAGGAGATAGGTCAAGAAGGACTACAGGTGCTCCAGTTAGTGGAAGACTAAAGGAATTTTTTTGTAGCTAGTTATGGCCTGATTTAAATGTATGAAGGACAGTTTGGAAACCAATATGGCCTGTCATTAATGTAATAGAAGGTATTTTGTAGCTACTTATGCCTATAATAATTGAGCTATACTTGTTACCACTTAAGTTGTACTTAGTGGTTTTTTATCAAGTGAGCTTGGTTAACTGGACAAGGGTAACTTGTTCAGACTTTCGAAGACCTTCAGTATTGCTACTGGGAAGCTTTGTTGTACTATATCACATGTTCATACCCCATGGGGGAATTGTAATAAATGTTCTAGCATGATAGTGTCCGTAAAAGACTTGGTCTCTTAGACTTTGTTTGTCAATCCGATCATCCCAGGGTGTTTTTTCCCTTGGTTATTATTGTTTGTTGAATAAACGACTGATAATTTTTGAGTTTTTCACTCCATGCCTCCAAAGTTGGGGTGGTTGGCTTGGCATTAAGTCCTATTGAGGTTATTAGAGTCTATGCGTCAATGTATAAACATGCTAGGCATCATGGTCGAGTCATATGAACATGTCTAAGTCCCCCTAAGTTTTTTAAACTTTTTTAAACTTTAAATTTTTTCAGTGTTTTTTTATTGAAATTTAATTTTTCCAAAACTTAGGCTATTTTTTAATAGTTTAATTGAAAAAATTGGTTTTGTAATAAAAGTGGGCTCGGAAGTCAGATTCAGTCATGTAGGTGCTCATTTTCAAGATAAGAGCACCCAGTAAACCTATAGACCCACTATTTCCTAGTTTTGAGTGATTTTCCATCACTCAGGTCAGAAATCCCCAAAAAATCATTTATTGATTATTTTAATTAATAAATTAATGAATAATGGAGCAAATCCAAAATCCTAGATCAGTGGATTCTCAACCGATTTGATTGAAATCGTTCAGATCTGAACCAGATTGATGGGATCTGGTAAATCCTTAACTAAAGGAGGTGATCTGGATAGATCCAGAGTTGATCTTCATTATCCTTTATGGGGAATTGTGCCCTCTCTCTCTCCTCCACACATGTGGGCTCTCCTGGAAGCTCTGCGAATTGATGTGTCAGTCTGTGGGTTGATGTGTCAGTCTGTGGGTTGATGTGTCAGCTCAATCGACCCCCCGATTGACATGTAGGCTCAGTTCAGCTTCAGATTAGCATTGTTGACTCTCCTTTAGCTGCAGTGGTTTGTCTCCTTAGGATTTGCGCCCCCCATGGGTTTGATCTCTTGTTTTTTGTATAAATAAAGCATGGCTGCCTCCTTTTCGAGTTAGTAAGAGTTGGATTGAGGAGCTATTACTGTTGTAATACTATGTAATATATTTTGCTATTGGAATAAAGTGAAGCTTTGGAGGCAATATGGTGTCATGTCATTGTATGTGTGGATGAGCATTGCCATGTTTTACTGAGGTAACCTGTATCTATGTTCATAATTTGTTGATTGTTTGTGGATTCATTGCTAAGATTGATAATAAGTTTATTATAATTTTGATAGGAAAGGAGTTTGTTAATAAGTTTATTGGCCATCTCTTTCCTTTTTTGATGCATGTTTAGAGATCTATATTCGGCATGTTTTATAAGTTTATATGGATGTTATTCTGAAATCTCTATGTAGGTATTAACTGGATCTCACAAGTATTTTGGCAAGTCTTTGGATTCAGTTGTTGGTTCCTAGCTTGGAGAGGATGCTAATATAGTTTTCTTCTTCACTCTCTCCAAAACCATTCAAAGGAATAGTCCCCCGACATTCCACCGGAAAGCTCCATGGTTGATCTTCAAGGCTTCCAGCAAAAATGCTCTTCTCCTCCTCTTCCTCCAATTTTTTCTAAAATCAGTCCGGTTACTTGTTTGCAGCTTTAAAATTGTTTAGATCTATCAATTTCAGAGTTTATTTCACATAGATATTTCTTCCTTAAATCTCAATAAACTAGATCTCATTCCTAAAGAAAATTTACAAGCATTCTAGATCTAGTTTTAGGGAAAATTGTCATTTTTCAAGGCTGTGAAAGTAGATCTAAAACTTGTTGAATGCATGGTTGTTTCCTTAGAATATAAAAAGTTATATTCAGCAATTTAAGTGATTCATATTTTCTGTACCAAAATCAGTCCAATATGCCAAGAAAATCTTGCTTTCCTTGGTTCTTTTTCCGCTTCATTAAAAACTAGTTTTAACTTAGAATTTTTGGGTAAAATGGTTGTTCACCCAAAAGTACTTTGAAAGTACTTTTGGGCATATTTAACTGTGATAAAATTTCTGGTTTTCAGCAGGTTTAATAGAAAAGAGGATGAGGCACTGTCCGGAAAGCATTTTTGGACCATTCGAAACCCCCCAGGGGGTCTCCGTCTTCCATAAATTTCAATTTTTTGCAATTTGCAAACCTTTGGTCTCACTCCATATAAGGACCAAGTGGATTAATTTCATTTTTATGATATTTTAATTTCTTCTAATAAAAATAAAAATCTTTTCGAATAGGCTCTTTCGAGCCTATTCACCATCCCCCCTGGGGGGATTTGCATCTGTGTCTTTTTTTACTTTTTGTTCATCTTTTTTCAATCTAGTGCAGTTCTAATCTTTAGGGTAGTATACTTTGACTTATAGTCATTTCCATATTCCATATCTGGTGGTTTCAAAGTAATTTTAATACTTACCCCATGAGCCTCCTTTTGAGCCGAAAGGTGAAGAAAGGGTCATGGTAGTCTAATTAGAAAACTGTTGTTTGCTTTTCCTTTTATGCTTCATATGCTATGATCATTTTTTTTAGTAATCATAATAAAATAAACCCCTCCTTGATTCCCCGATTGAGGTCCACTTGGATCGAAAGAGGTTCCTGGAGGGTTTTCTTTTTAATAAGAACACCTCTTTTAAAATTTACTAAACATAACAAAGACTCTGGTGTGTATGCTCTGTACTTGGATGCAGTTCGTCTGATCATTCAAGTTGTATCAAAAGAACTTGAGTGACTAGATTAATTATTCTTCACCTCCCAAATTGACAAACCATCAGGCGAAAATCCAACGCCTCGAACAAACTGTAAGCGGTGGCAAAATACCCAAAGGAGTGGGAACAACTGGAAAGTGACCTCGAGGCACCGATCTCTATCAACCCATGATGGGTGCATTATGAACAATAGTCTTCGAGACTCCGTTCCATCCCACAAACACCTTGCGGGTAGCCATGAAAGTTCACTTTTGGACATACTCCAAGTACCCCTCGGGTATATCTGGAGTCCCCTTTTCACCTAATTTAATTCATTCACATTCCACATTAATTTAAAATATACCAAGAGACATTTGCAAAACATTCATTCAAGCGCATGCAAGCACATTATTTTCTCTGTTGACTCCATTTAAGGCACTGGTGATTTATTTCTTTCGATTATATATATTGAGTGTCATTACTGTGCTTATATGCTTTAAATCTTGCATCTTGTTATCTTTTGTTTCCACTGGTTAATTTCAAAACTCCTAAACAACTTAATCAATATAACACCATCACACCAAGTAATTATCCTTAGTAACTTAATAGGGTCTAGCCCCCTTGGCTTCGTTAGGAGTTGAGCCTAAACGGAGGAGTCAAGAACAAGGTGACATCCTTGACTCGAGACTTGCCCTCAGGGACACACCAAGTGGCTTGAATATTTATGCCATGTAACCCAGGTGTGTGAAAGGAGACAACAGTACTCAGTCGTCCCTACGTTGTCTTGTAAACACTATAAATAAGAGGAACCCATTTTGTATAAGTGTTAGCTTCAAAGAGATTTTATTTTTGTTGGTTCAATTGGTAATAGTAGAAGTATTTTAAGGAAATCAGATAGGAGTCTGATAATAGAAGGAAGTTGAGTCGCATATCTGCAGCCGAGTGCATAGAGAATTTTATAAGAGCCAATCTACAACTAAGTGCACAGATAGTAGAATAGAATAGTCAATCTAGGATGTGTGAGGATCAACAAGAGTTAGAAGAAAAGCATAAAAATATAACAGAGAGCATGAAAGCAAGAAGAGTTTGAGCTATAAAGACATATCTCAGAGCAATCTGTAAGTCGCAGACTACAAGGTGCCATATATTTCTCATGCCAGATGAAGAGCACCTTGGTTGTGTTTACCCAAATGAGTTTCCACGTTATTTCCTGTGTTGATAAATGTTGAATGTTGAGGGTTGAATGTTTAACGGTTAATGCTGAATGTTTTATTATCTTGCATTATTTATAGTTATTGTGTGAGTGAATGTCACAATACTGATAAACAACAATAAATGAATGAATGATTAAAGCCTTGTCAAGAACTTGGTCTTATTTCAGGTTAAAATACTAATAAGGTTACAATACAGTCGCATCTTTGTCACTTTCTTTTAAGGATTTAGTTGCGTCTCACTATTGTACCAGTTGTCAAGTAGTCAAGGACAAGCTTGTGTCACACTGTTGCGCCACTGTCGATCTTGTAAAAGACTCCATCCTCCTGACTCTGTCGAGTGCCTTGGTCGCGTGCTAAGGGACTGAAATCCCTTACTAATTGCGGAAAAATGGTTATGGTAGTTACACATTAAGATATCTTGGGTAAGACTATGCCCGCCTCGTAGGTGTTGCCGGCTGAGCTTGCTCTGTTGGGCCAATGTATTTGGGTGTTTTGTTGGTATTGTGTTATTGTTGAACCCGGGTCGCAAGAGTGGGGAAAAGTAGGCCAACAATGAGACATAAACATAACTCACCTAAATGATATATTGGTATGATTTACCCAACATTCTATTTGTTCGCCATGTTTGTCATGGATTCTTGTATCCCAACCAGAATGGAAAATATTTGATAATAGTTTCTCAAAAGGTGATGATGTCATGTATGTTTTGTTTGTTTCCCTAAGTGATTCTTCATTCTGGAAACAATATTGGAACACAAAAAATGGCATGAATATCCTTAAATGCACACCTATTCCTCCACTTTCCTTCATTCCAACTTGTACCTCTGGATATAGATTATAACAAAAAGAGCTTAGAATTCTCTATATTTGGCCATTCATGGGATTGAAATGTTGGTAATGGGATTTCATGGAGTTCTCCACATGATCTAGTTTTTCTTGGAAGGATGTAGTTGTACTTGTAAAACCAAATACCTTCATTCTTTATCCATTTATCATCCTTGTTAGAGTATATTAATTCACCAATTTTTCAATGCACCACTTCAAATATGCTAGTGATAGATTCAATCGGATCCCATTCTTCCCAATTTGAGATTCATAAGCCTATGAACATATAACAATTAGATATTGAAATAAAAATATCATGAAAAAGTTTATGTATAATTGAAATATAAAGGAATTAAAATGATAAATACTTACAATTAGCATTGATTTGAGGAAAAAATGGTTTCTTAGAAATAGACTCCTTTTGAATCTCTTTCTTTTCATATACATGAGCCAGAAGCACTTGTTTCACTTTTCTCCGTCCTTCCATCTTAAACCCTTTCAAAATGCCCTTCCAATGTTGTTAAAGATCTTCTAGGTATTTACTTTTCACCTTATGATCATCTTTTCTCCATGGGTTTATTGTAACCCAATCACCAATATACAAGTTCAAAGGAATCCAACTCCCTTCATTGTCCTTTCTGTTGAGGAGTACAACCGGACTCAATTTATTATTTGGATGTCGATTTGAATTTTTTTCATGAAGTTGAACTACATAGAAAGTATTGATGATAAGTTAAATGTTGTATAATTATATAAATCCAATGAAAACTAACAAGTAATACATAAAAATGTTCAAATATTAAACTTTCTACCTATATCCAAAGCAGTTTATACACTGTTGAAGGCTGCTATAATACATACAATTAGGGACTATTGAAAGGATCAAAGATATGGACTGATTTCTAACACACTCTTCAAGAACCGTTTAGAACTTAATTTTGATAGAATTTGGTTAAATGACAATAAAAAATAGCTAATAGATAGACATGTGACAAAACATTTGAGAAAAAATTGTTAAGCATATTTAAAAGCTGATCGAAAGTTTCCCAAAAGATGTGAACTTTCTTGAAAGAACTATTGCTAACAGAATTGAAGTAATGAAAAGCAAGTGTCTCCCTACAAAAGATAGAATATTTTTGAAGTGCCGAGGCTATCATGAAATTGAGAAAACGTCTGTATTTACTGGAGCAACATTTACACCAAATGAAGTTACTTTCTAAGTAATGTATGTCTTTCCCTTGAAACAACAACTAAAAGTGGTTTGAATCTTTAGAAAAAAATAAAAAAATGAAGAATATGTCTTAGGGTACTATAAAATCTCTTAAGAACATTTGGAGAAAAGAGAGTTACCTCATTAACTATGAAATTAGACTTAGGTTAGCATTGAACTATGCATGTATTGTTGATAAGGACTCTTTGAAGGGGTTAATTGGATTGATAAAAGGACTGCTCATGAACTAATGATTAAACAATTACTGAAGGACTAATTCTAAGACATATGAAGAGTTGTTATAAATTGTTTTGAAGGCCATCTTGAGAACCTTTAAAGAACATATTTTTGGATTGTCGAAGATATTATAAAGGGATGATTGCAAGAATGATATAGACATATTTCTGAACCAATATAAGGTTGGATCTAGTTGATGATATGGGTGATAACTTATGCATGAATTTTTGGAAAGAGGTTGATGCGGTTAGGTGATCAACGTCTTTATGGCTTTGTGAATTGGTATGATGGAATCTCATGAGCTTGGATACATGGTTGAAACTCTAATCTATGTATACATTTTTAAGAAAGCTACATTTGGAAAGACCTACAATCAATTTGGTCATCTCATAAAGCATTATTGAGGTCACTATGAGTATTCTACTATTCAGACTAAAAAGACTATGCTTTTTACCAAATGTCTAGAGAAGTTTTAAGGTATGAAGAGGCTACGGTATTCTCTTAACAGGTTGAGCAGGATATGTGCATTTTGAGAGATTTCATCCAGTACTAAGTTTATCTCCAATTTGACACATATTTAAGTTAGCAAATTCCATGTCTTGGAGGCCATTTATACCAACATATATGCACTGATTCTATAACAAGGTTCTCTTAGAGTAAGTACCTATACTAGTAGACACAAGAGGGACACCACCCTTGACTTGTTGCTGACTTGAAGCCACAAAAGTGACACCTATCCATGTGCCTCGACTAGTAGGAGACACACCAATTCCTGCACTTGTATCCACTTACACCCCCGAGAGTGATTCAACCTAGCATTACATGGGAAAAAATTGTTATATAACATAAAGTTTAGGAATGTTGAAAGGCTCAAAGTTATGGACCAAACTGATTTCTAACACACTCTTCAAAAACTGCTTAGAACTTAATTTTGATAGAATTCGGGTTGCTTATAAGAAAATCAGAGCAGGAGATGACAATTAGAAGTCAAAATTACCTCATTGACAATTGCTGTGACAAAATTTGAGAAATATTTGTTAAATAGATTTAAAAGCTGATCGAAAGTTTCCTAGAATATGTAAACATTATTCAAATAAATTTTGCTGACAGAATTGAAGAAATGAAATGGAAGTGTCTCTCTACGAAATATAGAATAGTTTTTAAGTGCTGAGGCTATCTTGAAGCAGAGAAAAAGTTTGAATTTACAGGAGCAACATTTACACAAAATGAAGTTGCAGTCCAAGTAATGTATGACTTGCCCTTGAAACAACAACTAGAAGTGGTTTGAAGCTTTATAAAAAAAATGTGGATTAGAACTCTCAGACTACCGGTGGAATCATTCAAGGGAAAAGAAAGGGAGAAAAAATGACCTCTTGACCCTAAAGTAGGGAAAAACATAGAAACCTCTCCTCAGAGTCCAAGTCCAAAAATTGTGGAATATGTGAATGTCAAAATTATCCTGAGCCTCTAAGGAATACAAGGCCTCTAAAAAAGTTAAAAGCCTCTAAATCCGAGCCCTGAGAGCCCTATGATCCTCTAAGGGAAGGTACGCGGACAAGCACGATGAGATGTGAGTCCCTTCTTCTCTTTGGTCCACGATTATTGAAGGAACACCATCCAAACATATCCATACTTCAATAATCACACCTAGAAGTGAAGGGGATTTGGATGTCTCAGAGGCAAAAAAATACAATATTTAACCAACAAAATGAAGGAGATGAAGGCCACAATTATTCCTGTGACAATATCCAACAGAGCTCCCTCTTCTTTGTACCGACAACAGTTTCTTTTTAGTAGATGTCTCGCTCAGTAAATGGTTCCATGAACTACGGTGAGAGAATGTGCAAATTATGCCCTTGTTGCAATGATAAAAAAAACCCACAAAAAACACACGATTTTTAAATCTCTAGTCAACAACCCCACGGGACCCAAGTTGTAGACATCTTTCAGTTAGCTGGTGACTGATCCCAACTCCGAGCTTGTTGAAATCCAACAATTTTGAAGGGAGAATTAGGAAGGCCAAACTTTGAGCATGGGCGAGTGCAACCCCCCAGTAAGTTAGTCGACTGTGAACGAATAGATTTGGTGGTAGTGGGTTCATTTCCGATCCATTCCTCCAAATTCGGTTAACTGACCATTCATTTGCTTGCTTAGTTCTGGCTACGGTTAGTACTTTTGCTCATGGCAATGGAAAATGGGCTTAGTCTGGTCCGGTAATGTATTATTTTAATTTTATATAAAACATATAACATTATTTTAATTAATAATTTATTTCAATTTAATTACAATTTTATATAAAACTTCTAAAAAAGTTATTTAAATTAAACTTTGATTTTAAATTAAGTTTTTTTTTTTAAAATTAATTAATTATTTTAATTTAATTAAAATTTTATATAAAACCTCAAAATTTCTTTATTTAAAATTAAACTTTGATCTTAAAGATTAAGTGTTTTTAATTAGCATTTCCAATTTTAAATTTTTTATTATTTTAATTTTTATATAAAATTTATTAAATATTATTTAGTAATAAAAATATTATTTTTTATTTATTTTACATTAGTATTTACATGTCTTACTGACTTTACAATATATTAATTAACCATATTTACATTTTAAATATATTTAGATTTTTTATAATAATTTATTTTTGAATAATAATATATTATTTTATTTTATGTGTTTTATTTGAATAATTGAAGAATGTAATAATTAAATCTATTTAAATTATTAAAAGAGGTTAGTATTTTAAAAGAACTCTATTTAAAATTAAAGTATTTTTAAGATTGATTGTATAAATGTTTTTAGTATTTGAAAAAGACTCCATTATCATTTTAATTAATAAAAAATAAATGTCTTAAAGGAGTTCAAAGTAATGGTAATATAAAATATTATATATTTATAATTTCCACTATATCTATAGTATTTCGAGGTGAACTATTGACAAGCTTAACAATGTGAGTTTCATATGGAGTTACCTATATCCAATAAAAATATGCCACATAAGCATTATTGACTTCTAAATGTCCAACTCAACCATAATGGTTGATCGAGATTATTGAAATTCTATTGGTTGGAGAAATCCAACTCAAAATCATTTTAATAAAAAACAATCCTATTCATCCAATCACGCTTTCTTATAAGGCCCATTTCAGACCCCAAATTTCCTCTGATGTCTCTCCTCATAGTCTATGCCTTCTTTCTATGAGAAGTCTCATGCCACGAATCTTTCCTTGTGTTTCTCGATGCTACCATATGCAGCATGCTTGATCTTGTAGATCCACTTCGAAGTCATGGAAAACTTCCTTTTCAGTCTCAGAACTATCTTCTAGACATCATTATTCATAATCGACTAATATTGCTCGATCATGGCATCCTTCTATTCTTTCTTTTCTGCATCCTCTTCATAATTGGAAGGTTCCTTGTCAATGATGTCATGCAACAAGGACACATAGATGTTGTAAGGTTTTGGTCTTTTCCTTTCTCTATGCATCCCTTCTGGAGCACCATACCTTTTTTGCATCTTGTATGAGCTCCCATGCCCATGCTGGTTTCCTCTTGTGCGAGTCCTTATCATGAAGTGTCTCTATAGGATCTTGTGGTTCTACCATGTCATGATCTTAATGATATTCTGGAATTTCTAGTTCCATTGTCGTATCTTAAACTCTCGTTCCTTCAGTTTCCTCGACCTCTTCAATAGGTATCCTCCTGGATCTGGAGTATTCTGATTCCTCATTAAAGGTTACATCTCTACTAATGTCGATCTTATTGAATCATGGGAAGTATATTCAGTAGACCTTTGATGTATCACTGTATCCTACGAATATTCCCATCCTCCCAGAAGGATCAAGCTTGGTCCTCTTCTCCTTTGGGATATGTATGTACACTGGGAAACCAAATATTTTGAGATGGTTGAATTTTGGTTTCTCTCCAAAGAAATCCTCTTTAGTAGTCTTGTTGTCAAGTACTCGATGAGGAGTATGGTTCTTTACATACACAACTATCCTTGCTGCTTTTGCCGAAAGGGGCATTGGAAGATCTTGGTCATGTAGCATTTATTTCGCTGCTTCCATTATGGTTCAGTTATTTCATTCCATAATGGCATTCTACTAAGGATTGCATGGAGTGCTCAACTCCCTCTTAATCCCATACTCTCTGTAGATTTCCTTGAATTCTTCCAAGGTGAACTCTCCGCCATTATATGACCGCAGAGTCTTGATCTTCCTTTCAGTGTGGTTCTTGACCAAGGTTTTGTATTCCTTGAACTTACTAAATACTTCGTTTTTCCCTTTCAAGAAATATATCCAAGTCTTACGTGAGAAATAATCTATAAAGGAAACATAGTACACATACCCTCTTAATGAGCTGGAAGACATGGGCCCACATACATCTGAGTCTACTATCTCCAATATTACTTTATATTTACTTACACTATTGGGAAATGTATTCTTTGCATTCTTTCCTTGCGCACATCCTTTACAAATTCCTTCATGCTTTTCCTGGATTTCTGGAATTCTAGCTTGTATGAAGCTTCCCCACTTCCTTTTATGGGTTATTGATAATCACCCCCAAGTTTCACCTTGTGAGGAGACTCATGCTCAAAAATATTCATGAATGCCCCACTATCCATAGGCCAATCATTGTTTCCATGTGAGATAGTGCCGTGAGTCTTGAGATTAGAACATACTCTTCATTTCACTCTTCCTTCTCTCTTCTGAATCTTTTGTTTGTTGGTTCATCATCTTCAATGGTGTGAGCATGATGTCTATGCTTTTTGTTGGGACAATCTCTTGCAAAGTGTCCATTTTCATCACAATTGTAGCATCAAATGTTGGAAGGATATTTTTTGAACTTATTTTGTTTCTTGTCCTTCTTGTTGTTGTGATGGTGGTTCTCCTTCTTCTTGTATTTATTTCTAGTGTGGGATGTGAGAGATGGATCTTCAAATAATCCCATATTCTCTTCTCTTGTTATGAGTTGAGCTTCTCCTCGTGTGCATTATTCTCAGAGTCATCTGAAAGAGATCAAATTCCTTATTGCACAGATCCCTTGTGAATGAATGAATCCAATGATTTTGGGAGGCCATTCAAGGTAGTCATCACAGTCTCTCCTTCTTCTACATTCTCTGCAACTTCTTTAAGTTATTCCTTTATTTGATTAACCCTTTTGAAGTAGGATTTTATAGTCTCTGAGTTATGTATCTTCACATTATTGATTTGGTTCCTCAATGCCATCTTCTGATTGATGTTATTTCCTTTGAACATCTTTGTCAAAGAATCAAATACTTCCTTCACTGTCTTGAAGGATGACACATGGGGGTTGATATGAACCTTAATAGAATATGCAATGATTCTCTTGGAATTAACCAATTTATTCTTATGAGTAGACATATCCTCATATCCCTCTAGATCTGGAACTTCTCCATTGATGTACTGATCCAAATCATTCTCTTCAAGGATCAGGGAGGTTGTATACTTCCATGCTCGAAATATATCATATCCTCCATGCTTGTCCTCAAGCTAAGTATGGTGAGTCATTTTCAAATGAGAAACTCAAATGGAAATAGAGAAGATTCATATCTTACTGATTTGAGGTGTTCAACCTGGTCCCAGAGTTGGCTGAACTAGGGTTTGTAAGAGAAACCCTTATTTTCTAAAATTCAAGTTTGGGAATTATGTTTGGATATAAATATACACCTCCTAGAGGTGAGTTTCTCATCAAGATCCTTTTATGAAGACTAAGGTGGGAAGCCTCCAAAACTTGATGCCCTAGTTTCTCTTGGCATTAGTGTCAGGGTAAAAAATGAAACTTATTCAAATATGATTCTCCTTCCACCAAAATATGCACCCCTCTAGGGCGAGTCAGCCTATCCCTATTTTCTTGATTATCCATGGAGAGAAGACCTTGAAATAGGAATCTCTAGTTTTCGCTGCTACACAGTGCCTTATTTTAGAGAGGATATGATACCATGTTAGTTTTTTTAATCTAATTATCTTGATTAAGATCTTTATCTTAAAGAACAAAAGGTACATCAAGATACACAAGATAGGGCATATACACTATACATAAATATGTTCACCGCGGAAACCATAAAGGAGAAAACCATGCAAACTTCCTCAGAATAGTTCCTTCACAAATACTATATCACAATATGAACAAACCTAATAATAAGAAGTCTTCTGCAATTATCTATCTCTCCTCCTTGTCATTCTCTCTCTACTCATGCAAACTTGAGTGAGAGTAAGTGTGTATATATGAGGGAGGGCGCCTCCCTATTTATACTCTTCATGTGTCTGACTTAATACATGACTGGGGCCGACCTATTACCCTAAGAGGGCTGACCTCTCCTAGAGAGACTCCAAAAATACATTACATGATGTTATACCGGGGAATATTTCCCCAACTTACAACAAAGTCTGCACCTCAAGGTCCATACACAATAATGACATCCCAAAAGGAGGAAAACACATCTATGATGGGGGTACACCAACATATAGTGATAATATACATCAGAATATCTACTGAAGTTACAAATACATCAAAAAATTACTATATATGTTAACCATTGATGTTGGGTTGGCTGTGATGGAAAAAAATGCCATGGGTTGCTTCCCAGTCTTGCATTGCATTGCTTGTCCTTGTAGTGACCCGCTTATCTTGGGTGCCTTGTTCTTGGGTGTTGGTAGAGGATCCAACTATCTTTGAAGTTTCATACGCTTCATCATTGAAACCAACTTGGGGGACTTATGTGTGTGTGTGTGTGTTTATTTCAAGAAAAAAACAATATACTTATATTTCAAGGAGAAATCAAAATATATGTGCAACATTATGCTTGCTTAATTCTTTGGACAAATTCATTGTGTTGTTTCATAAAAAAAAACTTGATCCTAGGTCTTTTTAAATAAGGGTTGTAATATAATCTCCCAAAATATGTTGGATTCATAATCTCTTTCAATATGAAAACACAATAGAGAATTAAAGTTTATAACTAGACTTTGTCCACTTGACAAAAATCACATTTTTTACAAATAAATTTGGGCTACTAGGACATATTTGTGAATCACAAGATTGAGTTCAATGGTTGTTTAGGTATGATCACAACCAATAGAACTACCACAACCAACATAAAGGATAAAAATATATTCAATCACCACTGGCTTGTGAAATTGGGGGCAATGTTTGGTATGAATTTTCTTGGAGTTCCTACATTAAAAATTAATAAGGAGAGTGTAATACTACACAATTGAAGGAAAGTTATTTTTTGAAGTTGCACTCATTTTCACAATGTACTTTTGCTTCAACATACTTCACATTTTTAGAGTTTGGAACACTAGGATAGTGCTCAAAGTGTTTAACTACTTTAGTCTATGTTGGTAACTTGCTTTCTTTGTCTGTTTTTATTTTTATTTTAACAATAATGCACTTTGTATAGAAACCATGTAGCAATAATAGTGACCAAAATCCATCATGGTCTCTTTACTACTTTTAACAAAATTGAATATTATATACTATATCCAAAAAACATTGTTAAGAAAATCTTCCAATGTGATCTTGGTTGTAGGTGCTAGTCATAAAATGATTCAACATCACTACAACAATTGAATGGTCCTTATATTTTTAATCCTAGAGTTTCCACATCAAGAATGAACAAGGAGAGTGTACTACAACCACACAATTGAAGCAAATTTGTTTTCCACCTCTGCACTTATTTTCACAATGTACTCCAACACATATAACATTTCCACAGGTAGGTACATTGGGATAATGCTCAAAGAATTCAATTTCTTTAGTCCATGCATCTAACACACTTGCTCTATTTTTCATTTATTTTAACAATAAAGTACTTTGTCTAGCAGTCATTGCAATATAGTAAATACAATTCATCATATATATAGTAAACACAATTAATCATAGTTTCTCTATTTATTTCAACAAATTTGAATCCAACATATGATCCAACATATTGTTAAGAGAACCTTGTAGTGTGATATTGGTTATAGTTTCTAGTCATAAATAATTGAGCTTCACTACAACCACCATTGGCTTGTGACATTGGGTTTAGGGATAAGTATGAACTGTAAGCCAATTTATTTTCTTTGATTAGTCCATACACTTATTGTGCTAGAGTTACCACATGAAGCATGAACAAGGAGATCATACTACAACCACCCAATTGAAGCAAAGTTGCTCCCATCACTACACTTATTTTCATTATGTACCTATCATAGAGTTTCCACATCAAGCATTAACAAGGATACTATACTACAACCACACAATTGTAGCAAAGTTGGTTCCATCATTGAGATTTTTTTTCACAATGTGATTCAACACATCTAGCAATTCCATAGTTTGGAACAATGTATAAATAATAGCTCCAATTCAATGAGAAAATATTCTAAGAATAAGCACTGGAAATAGATCTCACTACTAATATAATTCTCAAAAGCATACATAGGAAAAATAGAGAGAAGAATAGAGACTGAATCACATGAATGAAGAGATGAATATTGGAGTGTATCCTTCCATTGAATAATGATGAATAATAGTGTACATAAATAGCACATCCCTCATAGGTAAAATCGAGTTGTATTGGAGACAACTCATAAAGCTCAGAAAGGTAGACTTACTAAATATGATAAACCCCCATAGGTTGTTAAAGCACTTCCTAAATTAGTCAAGGACCTCACGATTTATAAAAATCACGAGTGATGGAAAAATATGCTAATCGGCCTAGAAAATGGAGAGAAAATCATGGAGGATGGGGTGGAAACAAAAGATACCAATTTCCTAGTTAAATAGCTTTACCTTATCTACAGAAAAGCTGGATAAAAGAAGATAAGGAAGTATATGTAGGAAAGTGCAGTTACTAATTCTTGGAGTCATTAAAGTGTTCAATATCAACCCAAAATAATAATTAAATCATTTTTTGGGTATAGATGGAAAGTGTTGATGTTGTAGTGCAAGTGGACGCCAACTACCTAGGCTAGTGGGTAGGTAATTAATCAAAATTGATTAATTATTTTAACCTAAGTTGTGAGTGGGTTTATAATATTCCAACACCCCCCTTTAATTCTAACTTTATGATGATATATAGATTGATATGGATACATATAGGTCCCAACAACAAGGCTATGGTCACCCTTGAACAATTTTTATGTCCAAAAGGTTGAGGAAAGAGGAAAAACCACATGGGGAAAATCCCCCGTCAAGAAAGGACAAGGAAAAAAAAATGAGTAACACATATTCAACATATATTTATCTACATTTGAATTATCTTAATGAACTACTTCTAGTGAAATACTTTATGAACAGGCTTGTAGACTCCATGATCATGTGCTAGAGTTTATAATTTGCAAGGAGGAGGAGATACTACTAGTATCTCATTAATTGATGAAGAAGGAGCATTTTATGAATGCTTATTTCTGATAAAAAACTCTGATATGAAAAATAAATATGAAATGGAAATAGATCTGTGCATACTCTTTCCCAAAGAGTACATAAATTAGGACAATTTGTTACACACTCCATTCCTTGAATACATGCAAAATTGTGATGTAAAACACATATCATTCTTCCAATATGATGTAGCACCTTCCAAGATATGATATGAGTCTGATAAAAATATGATATATCAAAAAAATTAGCACATGTAACAACAGATACAAAGTCTTCAATGACTCCATGAGGATGTAGGGCTAGACTAGCAAAATGATGAGCAATTGGGAAAATCTGATGAGTGTAAAAATATGAATGATGAATGGACTTGAGATTTGAACCATAAGTGTTTATAAAATATCCACACATGTGTTATATCATTCCAAATATTAATAATTTCATGTATAACCAACCAATGAAATATAGGAAAGACTTCAAACCATGTAATATAAGTAACATTGCATAAGAGACCAATGAGGAATGAACTAGTGAACTTGGGATTTGTATAGTATTAGGAGTACTCATAGGTATGGTAGATGGTATGTATGGTGGTATTAATGATGTAATAACATGTATATCAGCATGAAAACATGCTTCTAAATCAGAATTATTATGGAGTGAGGAATATCCACTTAAAGACAAGTCAAGATCTAGTGGAAAATCACAATTATTGAGAGATGAATCTAGGAGACTGATAGGTGGATTATCAAAGAAAGGATATGATATTTATGATTATGATATTTAAAAAAATGAATCTATATTAGATACATGATAAAAGGATTTTACTCTGGCTCTCAAGGAATAGTTTATATCACCTTGGAACTGTGCACTATGACAGTGTTCTGAAGAATCATCCGACTTCTCTAGCTCATCTGGAACTTCGATGTTGTGCTTCTCAAGAAGATGAGACAATATGTCCATATTATTCTTGAAACATTTAATCTCTATATGAAATCCCTTTCTGAAATAAGAACACTTGCACGTTCTCTCTTTATTCTTAGTTTTCTTCATTGAATCTTCATCAATAGGCTTCTAACCTTCATCTTTAATTTCTGACTTTGGATTCTTCTCTTTCACAATTTGCTTTTCTTTGGATTTGGTACTTTTTCTTCCTTGAACTATGAGAGAATTATCCTTTCCATTGGAATATCTAAGAGCAACCATATGGATAAATGTTTCTTTATCCTTTGTTAGTGAATCAAAGAAAGTACACAAAGAAGGCATTTTCCAATTAGAAGCAGGAATCCTAGTACCATAGACACAAAAACTGAGTTTTCAAGACCCAATTTAGAAGTAATGGAAAGTAATAATTGATAATATTTATTCTCAATCCCACAATGTTTGAGCATTAAAACAAGTGACTTGAATTTTGTGAATAAACCCTCAATAGAATCGAAACTTCTTGGACCCATTGAGAATAACTCAATATCCAATTGATGCACTCTTAACTCATCTTGAACTCCAAAGAGATACTCAAGTTTGGTCCATACTTGGTTTGGAGTGTTCAAACCATATATATGAAAGAGTATATCAGGAGAAATAGAGAGGCGAAGCAATCCATAGGATTCATCCAACCTATTATGCCACTTAGCTTTCTCAATCGCAACATTGGGCTCATTCTCCAAGGCTAGAATAACTTTGTATAGTCCCTTATTGCGCAATACAATGCCAATTTTGGCTTTCCATTCATGATATTTGAAGGGATTCAGGATTATAGTTGAATAATAATCCATATTTCTGAGTTGATGCTCTCAAGAAGAAACTCTTTGCAATATGCAAAAAACAAAACTAGGAGAAAATATTGTAAGATTAGATCAAGCTCTTCTTTAGAGGGGGATAGGATACTGGATGCGCTCCTAAACTCTGTAGAACTTGAGTAACCTTGTGATATGATACCATGTATAAAGAATAGATCCAATTATATGAGAAAAAATACTAAGAAGAATAACTAGAAATATATCGTGCTACTAAGATAATTCTCACAAGCATACACAAGAAAAATAGATAGAAGAATAGAGACTAAATAACATGAAAGAAGAGATGAATATTGGAGTGTATCATTCCATTGAATAATGATGAATAATAGTGTACATAAATATTACATCACTCATAGTTAAAATTGAGTTGTATTGGAGACAACTCATAAAGATTAGAAAGGTATATTTACTAAATATGATAGACCCCCATAGGTGGATAAAGCACTTCCAAAATCATTCAAGGACCTCACGATTTAGAAAACGAATGAGTGAGTTGTCAAGAGTGATGGAAAACATGCTAATCCTGGAAAGTGGAGAGAAATTCATGGAGGATGGAATGGAAACAAAAGATACTAGTTTCCTAGTTAACTAGCTTTACCTTATCCATAGAAAAGCTGGATAAAAGCATAATAAGGAAGAATTTGTAGGAAAGCACATTTACTAATTCTGGGATTCATTAAAGTGGTCAATATCAATACAGAATCAGAATTAAATCATTCCTAGGGTATAGATGGAAATTTTTGACTTTGTAGTGTAAGTGGATGCCAACTATCTAGGCCATCGGGTAGGAAATTAATCAAAATTGATTAATTATTTTTTCCTAAGTTTTGGGTGGGTTTATAATATTCCAACAAACACTAGGATATTGATCAAAGCATAAAACTATTATAGCTTATGCATCTAACACACTTGCTTTGTCCCTTATTTACTTTAACAATAAAGTATTATTCCTAGCAATTATTGTAATAAGTGACCACAATCCTCCATAGTATCTCTATTGATTTCAACATAATTGAATCCCATATACTATCCCAAAAACATTATTATGACAACATTCTAGTGTGATCTTGGTTACATGTGCTAGTTATAAAATAACTGATCATCACACAACAATTCATTCCATTTTGATTATACATTGTTTTTAAGAATTCTTGGCTTTAAAACCCATATTATAATACAATCAAACAAAAATAAAGGATAAAAATACTTCATAGAATTTTTTTTTTTTCAATAAACATAAACATATCCCTCTCATTGATTTCATTCAACACTAGCAGGGCTTGTAGGGATAGAGTTTCTTTTAAAAGTTATCATTATTGTCATTAATCTCTCTATAAACATGATGGAAATTTATATCTCCTTATATCTCATTGTATCTCCTTATTTTTCCATGATTAGAGTAAGAAGTAAATTTAGTAGTTTCATGTTACCCTTATCCTAGTCTATAATCAATGTTGAATCCCCATATTTTTAATACTATCTATTCCTTTTCCTATTTCTATTTCAAGTGTACCCACATAAGACATAGTTTAGCTTTGTTGTTGAATCTATTAGCACTATTTTTTGCTCCATGTAAGACGATCAGAAGGTAAGGAGGAGCAAGCACAACCTCAAAATGTGCATAAAATTCCAGTCGCAAGGTGGATGAAAAATCATGTTAAAAGGGATAGCATTTCTCTGACGAGGATCTAAAGGCGAGCCAGATCGACAGACGAAATGATTTTTGCGAATACCACATGCATGATCAAAACTACCTTTGCATCTCCACAAAATGGCGTTAAAATGACCACAAGTTCCAAGGGCCATGATCGACATAATACAAATCAATGGGTGAAATTGATTTTGTTGGTTCAAATTTCTTATTGAGATTTTGGTCCTTTGATCTATGAAATAGGTTAAACGGTGGTAGCGTTCAATGGTCCGGATCTTGGCAAAGGAAGATCTATAGTGGTAACTTTCTCCGCTGATGGGACATGGAAGAAAGGAATTGTCTTGGGGATTCATGAAAAAAAGGTACTCCCATTACACATGTACAAATAGGAGCATGGAGGCTTGGATCGAAAGGTTTAAAACGGTGGTGTTCATCAAAGTGTTGCGAAAGGGAGGGTCAGAGGTGAGATGTCAGGTTCTGTAAATGTTCTGTTCATTTTAAATGGCCCTGTTAATACTATATCTCGAGATAGATGTATGAAGAGACAAAGTGACATGTTATTAGACTCCCTGACACCATTGAAGTGTATCTGTGATGGAGAATTTGGCTCCATAAGGAATGTGACCCTCATGAACTCAAAGGTCACTACATCAAACATGTTAAATATGGAAAATATCCCAAAATATTGAATTATAGAGGGTTGGTAAGGCTTCCACACGAAGCAAGGATACAAACATACAGAAATTGTAATATGATACCATCATCAGGTGATGGTAGACAAATACAAGTGTCTCCTCCATGTGCCGAGAGACAAATGGGAAAACATTGGGGACCAACGCCAAGGGTCATTCCCTCGGTCAACGAAATAGTGTCATAGCATAAAAGACGATGTGATTGGGATCTCCACATAAATTCCAAATCCAAAACCCACGTGCTCACTCATGCTGTCACTAGATACTCGATGGTGAAGTGTACGAGGGTGCTGATGGGGTCATCGTCATGTTTGGATTTCCAACTCTATATAAAGTGCCATTTTCAGCACCATTAGGAGACAGAGTCTTGGTGAATGTAGAATTAAAGTTGAGAAAGTCAAGTGTCAGTCCACTGTAAATCCTGAAATCCTTGAGGGAGGCCTGCGATGGTTTTTGTGTTTGCGAAGACAGTTTGTTGGAGTGTTTCTTTGGTTGGTAAACCTTGGCCCAGAATCTCACTGTTCCTGAGCTCCCATGCTATGGAAATTCCAACCATCATGGTAGAGATGTTCATTTCATTAGAAAATCCTTCCAATGTCATCGAGGTCATGACAAATACGTTCATCGCATTAGATGGACATCCTGAGGCTGGTGAGAGCATTACTGTCATAATCTCCCTCGCAGAGATAGTGTCCGAAGTTTCCTGTCCAATGGGCATCCCTCCAAAGGCTCCAGACATGGTCACTTCCTCCAAATCCTCGACACGTAGTGAAAGTCATCAGCAATTCTCCATTGGAGAGGCTACTCGTACCTGAGGAGCGGGGGTCCGAAGTCTTCATCATTGCCTTTGTGAATTCAACTTGCCAACTTTTTCGGCGGTGGTGAGGAGGTCAAAGATGCACCTTGCTTTATTTCCTACAGGAGGACCCTCCGCCTGGGAGGAGAGAAGCACAAGAATGACAAGCCACCATGGCCACTTGTTACTATTAAGAGCAATGCGGACCTTCTTCAAGTCCCCTCATATAACAGTGTTACCAGGAGGGGGAGGGATTATGAGGAAGGATGATCACAGAAGGGACACAAACCTTCTTGCTAGCCTAAGCCCATGCAGAAAGGTGCCTTTGAGCATGGAATGGACACAAATGCAAGGAAAGATGACATGTTGCAGACTTGACAGATAGGTAAGAGGTCCAAACCCATCAACAATGAGCCACCCAAAGACATTTTGAGTTGTCGTTTTCAAGACAACGAACCTGAAGCCAGAGACGTTACGCTGCAAATCAGACCAAGCATGTGTATTTGCTCCATAAAATTTGTTTAATATATGTAAATCATGGTGGAGATGCCATGTTTTTTTTAGTTAGTATTTTGATTATGACTCTAACTAGTTTCTCACCCTGTTTCAAGGTTAGCCTTGGGGGTTTGAAACACTATAAAAAGCTCCCTGCCAAGGGAGAAAGGGTTGGTTGGTCAATTTTGAATGTGTAAGACTATCACATCTGTAAAGTTGTGAATTAATGTATAGATTCGAATGTTGGTTATACGCGTTACAAGAATTCTCATGTGTTTCAAAACTATAGTTCATGCTTTCTTTCTCTTTATGTGCATGTTTTTTCTAGTGTTATCTTTTACATGATGTATTATTCATGTAGTAGACTTAGTGTATAATGGTTAGGAATTCATAATCATATGATCCTACCATTGTTTTCGATATCCACTTAACATTTCCTCCAAAACTGGCATGGAATTCATCCCTATGGTGCTCTATGCTAGTGGAATGTCATCATTATGCTTTTCCCACCAAACCCCAAACATAACGACCATGATCGAGGCACTACCTTGCTCTTGCAAGCATGTTACTATGAAAAATGCTCTGTATTCTTTGGATTTTTGACTCCATAGCCTGAGATATCTTCATTTTGTTCCCAACCACCAAATATTTGATACTCATTTTGTGACATTATGTTTTTCCTTGTTATACATATGTGAGAGATCCCTCTCTGGAATTGGAGAAGCCAACTCCCTTTCCTAAAGCGGTTCTGCTATTTCCTCGGAGTTTGCTTTCCCATAGCCTTGGGCACGATTCCAGGTGCTAACAAATTGGCATTGTTACCAGGGACAAAATTGAAAATCATCCCTGGGAAGAATGACAAATATTCAAAGAGAAAGAGGGTTTCTGTGGCCAAAAAGAAGCCTCTGCATGTGAACAGAGGTTGCATCATTTTTCCTGGGAACTCCATGTTATAGTTTCTAAAAGAATAAATCCACTGGGGAGATTGGCCATTGAAAAGAATGATATGAGCAGGAGGATTCAGAACCTTATTAAACTATGAATGATAGTGCTATAGACCAGACTGTCGATGGTGAACGATGGTCAAGCATACTGAAGAGAATGAATTTTTCACCCGGTGACTTCCATAAACCCATGTTTCCAACACCACGATAGCTCCACTAATGCTGTGGTACTAAAAGTTAAGTTTCCAAAAGTCATTGGCAGCTTTCAGAACATGCATGAATTCACCATGAAGGCTTGGGTAGGCTTGAAGAAAAGACAAGATACTTAAGACTCGACTTTCTCCAGAATTTCTTGGCTTTTCTTGTAAATATTTCTTTCTCTTTTCCTAAGTTTGTTTGAATAATCTGTCATGGATTATTTCACCCCAAACAAAGTCATGAGTTCACTCTTGTGTATCCTTCCCACAAACGGAGAATATCTCTTCATCTTGTACATCTAATTTTAGTTTGGATCCTACATGTGAAACCCCCGACATTAAGAGGAAGCCAGATGAGCCTCGTGATGCCATTTCCAAGAGTGTGTCTTTTCCACAAGACCCCGTTGCACCCAATACCCAAAGCCAATACATGCCTCTTCACCTACCTCAGATCTTTCATGACTTCCCTACAAAACACTATAAATACCTTCTTGAGTTTGATGGAGAATCTGGAGAACTTACAACTAAGAAACATTCACAAGATTTTGAATATTTTCTTGATCTTTTTGAGATAGAGCAAGATGATGTTTGTATGAGATATTTTTCCCAATCTTTGCAAAGATGTGTCAAAAGTTGGTTTAGACATTTACAGCCGGAATCCATCAATAAGTGGGAAGAGTTTTCTCATATATTCCTAGATTTTTGGGCTAAAAAGATATCGTTAGATCATGTGCTCTCATATTTTCATTCTATAAGGAAACAGAAGGGTGAAGCTACTTCAAGTTTCAACAGAAGGTTTGCGAGTTTCTATTATGGCATGTGTAGTAGGGATTTCGCCCTAGCTACAAGCAGGAACAACTCCCTTCCATCTGTAGGATGGAAGGGTAAGGTTCCTGTTGGTTGAAGAGAACCTGTAAGACAAGGTTAGGGCCAATCTAGGAAACCCTGTATGAAAGAGTTAGAATCAAATATGGCTGCAAGAAATCAATGGAAGACCTGCAAGAAAGTATTAGCAAAGAGCCTGCAAGAAAAATATGTTAGAAAACCAGAATTAAAATGACACAAAACAAAAATTATACTTTCTATTTGGGTGGAAATGGGCGACCATGCCCTAACATTGGAAGCACCTCTCTCTCTTTGGGATGGAATCTTTTCTTGTGGAGAAACATAGGAGAGGGAAAGCGAATGGATTTACAGGAAAAGGGTCTCAAGGCACTCACACAAGAATCATAATGATAGGGAGAGAAGGAGTGTTTTGAGAGTGACCCCCACCCCTCTATTTATAGCTTTTTTTCTAGATATTTTAGGGTTTTAATCCCTTGGTTAGGGATTTAGCCCCTTTTTTGAGCTTTAAGCCCCTTTCACCCAATTCTTAGCTCCTTTGGGGGTTTTAGGCTCCTTTGAGGGGTTTTAGCCGCTTTTTGGAGGTTTTATCCCTATGAGAGCTATTTTGGCTCTTTTTAGGAGTTTTTAAGCCCTTTTTCATATTTTTGAGCCATTTTGAGGGTGTGGGGGTCAAATGAAGGTCGTGCATGGATGTCTTTAGGTGGTGTGGGTCATGTAGAGCTCATTGGGGGATTTTTTGGGTTAACATATTTCCCCTTGATGTGTGAGCGTAGGAGCTCATCGTATGGTAGACATACATCATAGGATTTTCTAGGGAGAGGTGGTGCTTCCTGGGCTGGGGCATGGTGGAATTTGGTTTTTGTATTATTATGGTTCTCATCAATGGGTGAGATACAAATAATGTGTGACATGTACATGGATGAGGTGGGAATCCCCATGCTCATAACGATGCCAATAGAATAATGTGATCTAAGCTCTATAATACAAGATCCGATCATGTACAACTATTGTTACAATAGTGGTTGCCTCAATGAGAGGCTGAATACAATATTGATCTAAAGAAATGCTACATTGGACCCATGGAATTCTCATGGAATGCTATATCTTCATGATGGACGGCTTGCTAGATCTAGAATGGTACATAGTTATAGGGACCCATTGACGGAGAGTTAGAGTCTCTGTGGTAAAAATAAGTTGCATCAGTCATAAATCTATATAGAAGCACTGTTGGGGCTTCTGAACACTGTCTCCAACACAACCCGAAAATAACAAGGGACATGAACCTGTTGGGGTCCCTTAAATATACTCATTAATTTGCTAGAGTCAGGTGACATTTGGGGTCTTCAACCAAATACTGCATGGACCATTACCCTGTATGAATCTCAATGGTGCGATGATGTAGCTGGAGTTGAGCATGTGAGAAACAACCATCCCGAGAGGCAGTAAGGACTCCTCTCAATTGGTCCAAGGAACTCATCAATGAGGTTAATGAAACCAAGATACAGGGAAATTTGGGTCTATCCTTTGGAATATGTGTGTTGTCATCAATAGAGGGAGACTTGCAGCTGGCCAAGGCATTGGAGTTTCCTTGACCAGAAGCGTGAGGGAGATAACCGAAAGATGTGAGGAAATATGAGGACTGACCCACTGAATGGGGGGGGGGGGGGGNATGGACCAAGCAGTAAATGAAACTGACTCATGGGAAAGGGATCATAGCTGTAATACCGGGGATGTAACCACAGATGGGAAATACTCGGGGGAGGTAGACACTTTTAGTATTGATGGGATTTAAGGAAGACACATCGCAGAGTACTCTAAAAAAAGGAGAGCCAAAGTGGGAATACTTCCAAACTGTTATTTGTGGGGTGGTGTCTAAAGACACCGTTGTGGTATGATCTCGTGGATTTTTGGTGAGCCTGAGAAAGTAAATGCTCGATGGTGCTTTCATTTTTAGAGAGTTTGAAAGCATGAAAAATACTCTAGTGGGGGATATTTTTCATTGGTAGTCTCCCGTTTCCAAAAAAGGATAAAAGTATACATAGGAGAGCTCTCCCATCCTTTATGGGATGGGAGACTTCTTTACCATTGGTAGTCTAGTCAGGCCGGAAAAGGTTAAACCTATACTGACTGGATGATCATTCAAATAATTTTACGAGCATGAATGAAACCAAGTTTTCTCGATGATCCTTTCTTGATGAGAAGGCTGGAAAAGAGCTTAACGACAGCCCATGACGAGCTTTTTCGTAAAGTTCGGCCCCTTTACCCGAGAAACCATAAAATGATGCAGAGGGGAATAGTCTTGGATTGAATGTGCCAAGGTGGTCCTTTTTAGGTGGTGGTATACCTAGTCCACAAAAGGAGATAAATCAGATGATTTAGACACCCTTTCCTATACTTTAACGAGTGGGAAAGGAAGCAACTACCCTCAGCAATGTTTTCATTCTTTTAGGAGTCAGAAAAGAGCTTAAAAGAAACTATGATATGGTCAACTGATCTAGGAGGCACTGATGGAGCCCCCATGTTGGGACAATGGACAGTGGTCCAGAGATCATCAGTGTATTATGGATGGAGCAGGTGGCTCTTAAACATACCAATACATGCATGGGATAGATCACGTTAGAGGCATGTGAATCGGTGTGATAGTGGCATGCAAACTAAGGTAGATCTTGGACAGAGGTCAAGAGAGTCGTGTGTGAGTTGTGGTGGACGGACTTGACTACATATGATGTGAGTGCAAGTTTGGAGGCAGTTATATGCCAAATGCATGAAAAAGAAATGATCTACCCTCTAGGTGATGGTCCGGATACCCGCATATGGTGCGGTGGGTGGATTAGACAATTATATGTTAAAATAAAATGATGTGCCTGCCGGGGAGATGGTTTGGATTCCCGCATGAGTTGCGGTAGGTAAGTGTGATGCAAGTACTGGTCCAGAGACACTTACATTACAATGTGGTACATAAATAGAGGTAACTTCTAGCAAGTGGTCCCAAAAATTACTTGTTAAACATAAGACAATGGTCTCATTAGAAGATAGAAATTTGAGCCCGGAGGTGTGAGGGGTGTCTTGAATAGGCTTCAGGTGACTCTAAACTAGAAGCTAATGGTGCTGCCCCTAAATGGGGTTTTTGATTTGTGGTAAAAACATGTAAAACAAAAAAGGAAAATCAAGCGACTCATTGGTGATGTTAAGTGTAAAATATCTTGAGGTAGAGCCCATTATGGGGGTTCTCCAAGAGTTGTCCTTTAGAGTCAATCAAGGTGTAGGCCCCTTTTCTGAGGAAATGGTGGATGACATATGGGTCGTACCACATTGAATCAAACTTGCATTTTCCTAACTTGTCATTGGGTTGGTCATAGACCAGAACCATATCGCCTTCACTGAAAGTGCAAGGGTGGACATGGGAGTCATAATGGGCCTTTGACCGTGTTTTTGCTACTTCAATGGATTGGAGGGTAGCTCAGTGATATTCTATGGTTTAATCAAGTTGGAGGAGTCGTTCTTATAAACGTGAAGTATTAGGAAGGAGTTTAATCATGAGGCAGAGTGATGGGATCTGACACTCTATAAGGAGTACTGATTCAATGCCATGTACTAGATGGAAAGGGGTGAAACCGGTTACAAGTTTTGTGGATGTGCGATAAGCCCATAGGGTAAAAAACAACATGTGATGCCAGTTGGTTTTATGGTTTCCTACCATCCCTTGGAGCATTGTTTTGATGATCTTGTTGACTAATTCAACTTGGCCATTTCCTTGGGGGTAGTAGGAAGATGAATACTAGTGTTCAACTCTCAAAATGCTTGAAAGTTCAGTCCAACCAGTGTCTTCAAAATGATCTTTGATAATGATCACCTAGAATCTGAGCAAGAACACCTGCGCAATGTTTTTATGAGCAATGGTTATAACCTAACTCAAATCAACAAAGCCCTTGAAAGAGCCACAAAAATCCAGGAAAAGAGACCTAAGGCTTCTTCTAAAGAGAATAAAGTAGGGGATCATAAGGCATTCCTCCCCTACATTCAAGGGACTATATACGAAATTTCCAAACACCTAAAAAAGAAGAATATTGACTCAGTGTTTTCCCCACCTAACAACATTAGGAAGTTACTTAGGTCTGTAAAAGATCCTGTTGACCCAAGTCTTAAAAAGGGGGTTTACCTCATTCCTTGTGAATGTGGGAAAGCCTACATTGGAGAAACAGGATGGTCCATCCGAACTAGGGTTAAATAACACTGTGCAAATATCTGTCTCAATAGAACCCACAAGTTAGCCTTAGCGGAACACTCGCATAACACAAAACACCCTATTAAAATCGAGGATATGCAGGTGTTAGCACAAGTTGACAACTGGTCAAAGAGGAGAATTAGAGAAGCTATAGAGATAGTAAAAAACCCTAAATGCTTGAACAAAGATGACGGCCTATCTATTAGTCGATCATGGTTGCCCAACCTAACCAAGCTAAATAAGAATTAAAACCTAAAAATTTTAAAAAACCTAAAAAACTTAAATTAAAATTAAAATTTAATTATAATTAAATATTTTTTCCACAAAATTACAATTAAAATGTTTTCCTTAAAAAATTTCCCTAATTTCACCCTAAAAATTCTTTCCCTAAAAATCTTTTCCCTAATTTTACCCCCAAAATTTTTTTCCCTAATTTTACCCTAAAAATTTTTACCTTAAATTTTTTTTTTGCCCTAATTAAAATAAAAAATTTCCCTAATTAAATTAAAAAACCTAATAATTGAGCTCAATTTTTTTTTCCTTAATAAATTAAAATAAGTTAATTTTAAAATAATATAATAATAAATTATTTAAAAAAAAAGAATTTTAAAAGATTTTAAAAGAATTAAAATAATTTATTAAAAACCTAAACATAAATTGTTTAAAATAAAATAATAAAATGATTAAATTAAATTTATTGAACCTAAATCAAAGGTTTACATTGTTTATAAAAAAAAAGCCTATAATAACAATTGAAATTTAAAAAAAAACCTTAATAAATAATTTTTAATAAAATTTTTAATACAAATTCTTAATAAGTTTATTATCCCAAAAGTTTAAATAAATTAATTATGATTATAAAAAACAATAAATTATATTAATCATAAAATTATTAACCCTAATTTTCCTTGGACAAGACAAACCTTGTCGCCCATCTCAAGTGAAAGAAACGATTCCTATATTAATACACCAATGAAAGAAGTACAATCTCCAGGCATCGCCTTGTCCTGAAGATGAACCACGCTTGGTTCGAAACGTCGACAACAAATCTTCTCACCGCGGATTCTCCATTAGATGCCATGAGTCTTCAAAATGTTTACCATGATCTGAGACCAACTATTTGGGAACACCAAATCGCAAAATAACGTGGTTAAAGAAGAAACATCCCGTCGTTTCAATTTTACAATCAAATGTGGGAATGGGCTTGACCCATTTAGTGAATTAATAAACTGCCATAATGATGTATTTATGGTCGTTGGCCGATATAGGGTTGATTGTCATGAAGTTGATTGGCCATTTGAAAAAGGGGCTGACAGTGACTATGGGGTGTAACGGTGCAAGGGGGGTTCTTTCTTTTGGGGTGAAGAGCTGACAACTGCTTATTTGATTGCCTCTATGTAATCAGTGAAGATGGAATTCCAGAAGTAACTGACATGTAGAATCTTCTGGGCGGTTACTAGACCTAAAAGGTGGCCACCGCAGGCTCCACTATGACAGTCGTTGAGGATGGTCTTGGCCTCGTCGTGGGTGAGGCAATGACGTAGGATGGTTTCAATGGCTTGAGGATACATGACATCTCCAATAAGAAGATGGCGAGCAACTTGATGTTGGATACGTCGCCTATCTTCACGTTTTAAGTGGGATGCAAATTTATGTGTGTGTAAATATAGGAGGATGTCCCCATACCATGGGTCTTCCATGGATATGAAGAATAGGAAATCATCAGGGAGGTCATCCTTGGGTGGTGGTGACGTGGTTAATGGGGGAAGATCTGTCATGAGCGCAGCCAGTGTGAGTGCCTTTGTGCTTTTCGGGGAAATGAATTCCAAGTCGAATTATTGGAGGATGACTACCCACTTGGCCGCATGACCTTGTAGAAGGCGAAGGCTTAAGTGGTATTGCATTGGGTTGGAATCAACCACTACACAAGTATGGTTTGTAATAATGCAGTGGTGCAAATTATGAGCTAAGAAGATGACGACGAGGGCTAGTTTCTCCTCGGGTGAATATCGCAGTGGGGGACCTTTCAGCCTTTGTCTGACGTAATAAATCACATTCTCATGGAGAGAATCGTCTTCATGGACCAAGACTCTAGCAATGGCATTCTCCGAGGCCGACACATAGAGAATGAAGTCTCGGGTGAAGTCTGGTGCTGGGATTAATGGTTCAGAAACCAGGGCTTATTTGAGTGCATTAAATGATTCTTGCACTTTCTGATCCCAAACAAAGGGGATTTTCATGCGAAGCGGGCGAATGAATCCATGGGCTTTTGTTGCATAGTCTAGTATAAAGCAACAAAGGAAGTTGGCCTTGCCTTGGAGGAATTGTAGTTGGTGTCGAGTTTTTGGTGAAGGGAGATCAAGGATAGCCTAAAATTTGAGGGGGTCAACCACTATCCCTTTGTGAGATATGATGAACCCAAGTAGATGGTCTGCCGGGACACAAAAAATGCACTTTAGGGGTTTCAGGCGAATTTTGTACTTGCAACATCACAAAAATACTTGCCGCAAGTTGTCTATATGTTGTGCTCATTTTGGTGATTGAGCGGTAAGGTTGTCCAAGTACCCTGTTTTTTATTCATGGGAATAGGATTTGAAACCTAAGTGGTGTACGCAATGGGGTAAATGAAGTCGACTGTGCGTAGCTTCTCGATTTCAGGTTTGACCACGACAGCTTTTGAGGGGTGGATGGGCCATTGTTTTTGGCAGACGGGGGCCACATCGGGCCATGTGTCGATGTGGTGCTCCATAATGGATGGATCCAACCCAGGAATTTCTGTGTAGGACCAAGAAAATATGTTGCGGAATTCTTGGAAGAGGGCTTTGTAGGCAACAACTTCTTTTAGGGAGTAGGATGCCCCTAGCATGATTTCTTCAACAACCTTAGGATCAGTTGAGATGTTTATTTTGATGGTTGGGGAGATGTTGGCCATGTTCCCTTATTTGAAGGAATCTGGTGCCGGAATAAGATTTTTGAACCAGTCAAATTTCCCATGAATGAAATCTTTGGTTTCCATGAAAAACTGGTCAGACTGTGACACGATATCTTCAAGGAGGAAGAATGAGCGATGGTGCATGTCGTCCCATGGGTATTCCAAGGCAGTCAGGGCTTCAAATATCTCCTCATCATTGCGAAAGCAACGAAGAGACAGGTCTGATGGACCGTCGGTGATGGTGGAGACAAGAGGGTCTATAGAACTGGACATCATGTAAATGGACATGGTGTTTGAAGAAGGAGGTGGGGGATGGACTTCTTCAATTAGAGTGATCTCAGATTCAAGGGCATGTTGTCAAAGGTTGGCTAAAGCAGTTTGAAATTCAGACAAGTTCTGGCAGTGGTGAGAATAGTGTCCACACAATCCGTAGAGGGCGCCCACATGGTTTGTTCTCAACGACTTGTTTCTCACTATTGGCCCACTTGGGAGTTTAACCATGGGGAGGTTTTTCGTTGTATCCATGGCATCCAAATGCATGTAGATTATGGGAATCTTAGGGCAGTTTTGAGTTGGATGGCCCTGTTCTTCACAAACGGTGCAAGGTGGGATCTGTTGATGTTCAGCGGTAGCTTTCACATTTTTTCCTTTGGCCTTTTTTGGGTGGGGCGGTGTTGGTGTGGGTGTGGTGGTTGGTTTTTGTGGGCCGGGTGGAGGATGAGCTTCGATCGCAATGGGTTGCATGGGTGTTAAGACTACCTGGGGAATCTGAGGTTGGGCTAGTGGATTGAGGTACCACACGACAATCCCCAATGTGAAATTGGGTAAGTTTAAGGTAGAAATTATTGGCTTACTCATGAAACCTAGTGGGGGTAATATGAAGGGAGTTGTGTGGACCGGGGAGGATCCCAAATAACTCCCTAATCATTGCATATGGGAATGGGGTTGTGGTTCTGGCTATGAGTAATGCTGCGGGTGTGGATGGTGTTGTGGCTGCATATACTATTGTGGCTGTGGATGATGTTGCAGCTGCTGCTGATGTTACAGAAGTGGATGATGTTGTGGTTGTGGTTGGGGCTATGGATACGGTGGGTGTTTAGGTGCAGCAGTGCTGGATGAGAGAATGCACACAAATACACAGTCTCATTTGGTGTTGGTGGTGGTGACACTAAAGGGAAGGCAGCTGTCATGGTGGTATTGACAAATAATCCAGGGCCCACATTCAACAATGGGGAGGATGGTATGTTGTCAACCATGGTGTTGGCTGCAGGGATAACATTAGCAGATGTGGTTGGCCCTTGCAGATCAATGGTTTTGATCATAGGGATAACATTGGTTGGTGTAGTTAGTCCTTGTGGATCCTGATAAGTTAGCTTGTCAACTGTCATGATTTTCCCTTCATGAGGGAACATCATGAGACATAAAATAGTTGATTCTATGGCTCTCATGGTGTAAATATAAATTCTTCTAGGAGAAGGTTATAGTCCAACTGAGCATGGACAACCTCTATGTCAATCAATACTATTTTACCAGCTAATGTGATGGCAACGTGTGGGAGGATTCCTTGGGATTTAGTGGGGTGGCCGTCATAAGCCCGTAGGGTAGTAGAGGATGGCTGCAGAATTAGGGATCCAAGATTTTTCCAGACTAAGGTTGACATAACACATGTGGATTCCCCCTCGTCCATGATGCACCAGTGCACGGCCATATTCCAAATGGACAGCAGGATTTGGAAGGAAATGGTTGATGGCATCTGTGGTTCTCTGTTCTCGGTGTCGAATGTGATCAACTTGGAGTTAGAGGGGTCTACAGCACCGAGGGAAGTTAGTAAGGATTTTTGCTATGTTGGGAAATTTTTAAGTACCTCAAGAGCGGACATAGCCATAGGTGTTTGGGCCAGTCATCCATGATGTTGTAGCTTACAGCTGCTCTACCCGTGACGTTGTTGGCAACCCGTTGTATGGGGGGGCGTGAAAGAAAAGGGGGGAGATGAAGAGGTGTATTGGTTGTTTTGGATGTGGATGTTGTTGATGGGTCAACAGATTTAGTGCTAGTTCTGTATTGATCTTTTCTGGTATATAAATTGACCTCTTCAGTTGTCATGGCTAGAAGGTGGTGAACACCTGTTTTTGTTGTCAAAGGTGCCCCTAGGGTGTTGGGATTGGGTTGGGGAGCGGGTGAAGTTGCTACCAGTCCTTGGATTGGTAATGGGTTTTGGAGCACCATGGGTGGAGGTCCTGGTGGTGTCGAATTGGGTTGAGTTTGGGCTGCCGTATTGGTAGCATGCTGAACCTCATTGTGAATGGCCTACTTGGCATGACCCATGAAGGGGAATTTGTGTGTATAGTGCCCATAGACCTCACACAACTTGCATGGCTGATTTGTGCACAACAGACTGTTGCATCTAGGTACGTTTGGCTGTTGAGGATTTTGGGCTAGCCGGTTTTCCCTGGCATTTTTGGGAGGGTTTGGTTGTTGAATGCCTCCTTGTGGTTGATTATTGCCTTGGTTTCGGGCTCAGTTATTTCTGGCTTGCCCTTGTTGGTTATTAGGGGTTGTCTACTTGGGATGGTTTTTCTATGCAAACACCTGTCCCAAAGGTGCTAGCGGAGTGGGGCGGGGGATTGAGCGGATCGCATAGGTTTCTTCATAGTACACTTGGGGGGCTAGAGGTGCAACAAATGTGGGAATCTGTCCCACATATTGTTGTGCCAACCAAATAGGTGCATGGTTCTACTGCTGTGGCATAGGTTGTGCATAAGAAGTTGTAGCTCCAGACTAGGACATCATTCTTGCATAGTTAGGAGTTTGGTTTGGGTAGGAAACACTAGGGGTGTTGCTTGGTTGTGGTGGAATTGTAGGTGGTGTCAGATGATGTTGTGGTTGATGGGAGATAGAGCATATGATGCCATCTATAGCATGGGATGCCCCCGACGCATCCTAGTAGGAGGTACCTACATGGGGAGCATCTGGAATGATGGTGTAGAGGTATCCAGAATGTGCGTAAATGAGGTCAAATTGTTGGGCCTTCAAGATGGCCTCTTCCTCTGTTTGGGGACATTCGAAGGCAACGTCCTTGGCTATAGGTGGCAGCAAGGTTTTTAAGAATGAGTTCAGGAAGATATTGTCATCAAGCTTTGTCTTGCACAAGCTGCGATGTCACCTCCACTCATGGATGTGGTCGGTGATGTGGGTCATAGTGTTTTGGTGGAAAGATAGCAAGATTTCCACTCCTTCATCATATCTGATGGGGAGTTGGAAATATTAAAGGAACATAAAGGCCAAGGAGTTGAAATCTGGATACTTGGCTTATGGTAGCTCAATGTAACACTTGGCTGCAGCACATGTGAGGGTGTGTTGGAACAGTATGAGTCTGATCGAATAATCTACGATGCTATTTGATGAGTACCATAGGTGAAACGTCATGATGTGGTTTTGGGGGCACTCCCCTAGCTTCCCTTCAAACTTGGGGATGTTTGAGGGGAGTTTGGTTAGCATGGAAGGCTAAAAGGTTTGATGTCATATGGGGTCATTTGTTAACCTAACCAAGTCAGGTAGGTTGAGGCGTTCCATGAAAGGGAGGTTTGACCCAAGGTTGATGTGTGATGGACTAGCAATGGTGGTGGGGTTTACAAGAACATGATGTACCTGCATGACTAGGGGTACTTGTGGCATAGGTTTGGATAGGTCATTGCCCCCAGGAAAGAGTGCTGGGCTCTCAACACAATGGGACTAAGCCCATCTGTAGATCTTCAATTCACTCTCTGAGTGCAAGGTCGGTCAATAGGGAGGATACGAACGCCATGAGGACCCCTAGGCCTACCACCCCCTTTACCTTCCAAGTCACCCATTTTTAGTGGTCTTGAAAAATTACAGATGAAGTGCCTATTACTATACAAGCTTCGCCCCTCATCTTATCCCATAATACCCCAAAGGGTGATGACTGGGTAGAGGAGAAAGGGCTAGAAAAGGTGTTAATTTCCAATTAAGAACTGAATATTAACCTACAATAATTTTATTCAATCCTTAAGCAGATTCATTAAACCATCAACTAGTTAAATTTAACAGTGATTTACATAGATTGTATGAAATGAACACAAATTGCTGGACAGAGGCGGTTGAGCCACACTGACAGTCTAGATAGCTTAAAAAATATGAATCTGAGAGACAGGTCACCTGTTTCGAGGCCAATGTGGTGAGAGGGTCACCAATTTTTCTAAAATACAGGAAAGGGGGTCGCTCAGAAACCGAAAATAGGAGTGATCTAGCTCCTGAGAGGTAGCTCCTGAGAGGGAAGTCTCACCTTTCAGGAAAAAATTAGCGACCTGGTTTCCTATTTCAGCTAGATAGGTGTGACTTGGTCTGAAAAATGGAATTTTTTTTAACATGAGCAGGGAACTACCAACAGTAACTTGTACTGTGGCCGAACGGGCTTGGTTTGACCTTAAGGAGGCTCGACTGTGAACTAAAAATTAAACTTGTAAAAACAATCCAAGGATCCTATGGGATCGACCTAGTATGATCGCCAAATCTATAGCAGGTATTTCACCCTAACTATAGGAAGGAACAACTCCCTTCCATCTATAGGATGAAAGGGTAGGGTTCCTGTGAGGTTGGAAGGGAACCTGCAAGACAAGGTTAGAGCCAAGCTAGGAAACCCTGCATGAAAGAGTTAGAAATCAAATATGGCTACAAGAAATCAATGGAAGACCTGCAACAAAGTATTAGCAAAGAGCATGCAAGAAAAATATATTAGAAAACCAGAATTAAAATGACACAAACAAAAATTATACCTTCTATTTGGGTGGAAATGGGCTACCATGCCCTAGGTTTGGAAGCACCTCTCTCTCTTTGGGATGGAAGCTTGGCTTGTGGAGCAATGGAGGAGAGGGAGAGTGAATGGCTTGAGAGGAAAAGGGTCTCAAGGCACTCACATGGGAAACATAATTATAGGGAGAGAAGGAGTGTTTTGACAGTGACCCCCACCCCTCTATTTATAGCTTTTTTCTAGAGATTCAGGGTTTTAAGCCCCTGGTTAGGGCTTTAGCCCCTTTTTGGGAATTAAGCCCCTTTCACCAAATTCTTAGCTCCTTTGGGGGTTTTAAGCTCCTTTGAGGGGTTTTAGCCCCTTTTTGGAGGTTTTAGCCCCTATGAGGGCTATTTTGGCTCTTTTTAGGGGTTTTTAAGCCCTTTTCAATATTTTTGAGCCTTTTAGAGGGTGTGGGGGTCAAATGAGGGTCGTGCATGGATGTCTTTAGGTGGTGTAGGTCATGTAGAGCTCATTGGGGTATTTTTTGGGTTAACAACATTCCCAAGGAAATTCATCCCTTAGAAGGTGACACGAAGCTACATTACGCATCTGTTTTCCCCCTGATTTGTCTCTATTTCTGTTGGAGAGAAAGTCGTGTTAATTATAGAAGATGTTTTCTGATGTGTTGGAGGTCAAAGAAAATTTTAGGCTATCGGGAAGGTTACCAGACTAGGGCGATGATATTGAAAATGATGAAGACTTGAACCGGGTAGTGCTGCATTAGACAAAGGAAGAATTTCCTTGGAAACTTGCGTCTTCCTCCAATATACAGAAAGAAGATCATCACGAAGGTGGAAGGGTGGGTAGTTTTATCAGTTTGTTGTCGTGGGATTGTGACCAACCTATTGTGAATTGCAAGCATGATATCCCTGAGGAATATTTTGGCATACCCATATATAATGAATATGAAGATGACTATTAGGGTGGCATGCCTGAGGGAACTGATGCGTATCTTGTAAATCCTATACCTAGAAGGGAAAGATGCATGGTTCCTAAAATCAAATCTTCTCGAGGTATTTCAGGGCCACAGGCCTTGTGTCAAGGCAAGAGGTTTTTCAATTTTGTTGAGAAAGGTGAATGCACCCTTGTTGGACCGAGTCCGAAAGATGAAATTCTGGTTCCTGAAGCCCAGAGCCAAGAAGACGTTGCATTGTTCAAAGACTACCTATGAGGCTCTGTGAATGGTTCCTTAGAAAACCAACCAGATCATAGGCCCCAGGGGTTGACTTTCAAACAATTCTCCCAAAATAATTGGATGAGAGATCCCTATGGGAAATGTAGTAATATTGATGATCACACCCTCGATTTTGTGGAAATATTTCTCGACTCGAAAGACCACCAAAGAGCAGAAAAATACCACAGAGAAGATGCTTCTCTATGCATCCTAGGCCAAAGCACAGAGCTACCCGGTTATTTAGAGGAGCACAACACTTCTTTCTTCATGACACTTGTAAGAAATCAATCCTTGAGCTCTAGAGTTCCACACATAAAATCAAAAGCTGCAAGTACTGATGAACCAAAGGACATCTCCCAAATCCTTTTAGTACGTCACCTCTGCATGATGCTGGAAGAGTGGTAGTTGGAAATTTTTTGTCACATCAGGTGAACAACTGAAAGATTCGGTAGCCATTAGGGTTTCTATGATCCGGTAGTAGAATACATGGAAAGACTAGAAGAGGGTAATGAATGTGTTATCACTCTAGGAAACTCCTCTGGGTTGTAGCTCGAGGATTCCTGGTAACATAAATGTTTTTATGGTTTTCTAAGTGGATAAGGTCAGGTGACCTACAAGACCTCACATTCTCAAGACATGCATGAAACTTAATCAGGGATAAGGATTCTATCTACCACTATTTAGAGGTTTGATAATATGGTGCAGAGATGGAGAACTTATCATGCTGGCAGATTCATACATAAAATAGATATATATAAATGGCTAATCATAACAAGGAAAGTACTTATAATTCAAATCATTAATATCCCAATAGGATGACGTCTATTAGACATCAATTAACCTGAATAAACCTGAATAACACATTCAAGCATAAGCACATAATAGACAAGAAATGGAAGCTGAACATATGATAGAAAAAGAGCTTATATTAGGTCATGAGCAATATGAGAAGCTTGAAAATAGTAATGGTCTTCAAGTCCCCGAAGTCGAACCTTCTCTATAACATAAGTCTTAGGATTTATATCCTTTACAAGAATATTCAGATCCTGAAAAATTGGATCTGATTTACTAAAAATAGACAAAATAATTGTTTCTTGCATAATTAGGTCAAAAAACCCTAATTTAACTACTAGTCTATCTAACTGTAGAACTCGTTCACTATTTGAACCTTTTAATGGCTGCAGTGAGTACTGAGGGTAAAGCTGTAACTGGTTCACTGCTAGTTAAGTCACTATTTTCTAAAACATGTAGGGTTTGTGACCCTTTCCCCTTTGATGAGTATTCAAAAACTGGAACATACCTCCTTTGATGGTGCACTTCAGCAATATTCAGCTTTTACACTTCATCCCTAAGCTAGCTATATTTACCAAAATTGGTCTTTTATGCAAAAATTTCTTTCTGCGCCTCTTTCTTCTTTTGGTGGTTAAGGATTCAAAATTTTAGGTCTGTTAGCTACCGAAAGTGCTACTTTCAGTGGCTAATGAACCGCTTCAGCGTCCACCTAAGCCATTGAAAGCCCTGTTTTTGCAAAATTTGTAGGAAACCTCCCAAATTACATCCTTTTCAATTTTGTTGTTGATATTATGGTATTTTTTCAGCTTACATAAGATTTGAAACATCATGGGCTACCTCTGGATCCTGAAAGCTTGCTACTGCCTCTGCTAGGGTTTCCAGCGCAAGCTAAGTTTAAGGGCTAGGGTTTGCATTTTTCTTCTGTAATCTCATCAATCTGATAATTCTATAAATTCTGGTGTTGTCCTTCATCAGCCTCAGATTCCTTCTTTTCAATAGGACATACACTCATCTCCAGAATAGAATTGTGCAACTGCTTATTCCTCTTGGTCAAAATGTCATTATTCCTCTTTATCTCCCTGTCCAAAAACTCTAGTTCATGTATCTCCTCTATCAGTTTGTTTAATCTTTGAGACCTAGTTTTGATTGAGGAGGTTTCTTCTCTTTGTTCATCCTACTCTTTCCCAGGTGTTGGTGAAGTAAAATATTCATTTTTCTGCTATAACCTGCCCTGTTAGGTCAACTTTTTCCCTAAAAATTTGGCCAAACTGCTGAAAAATGGGGCTCAGAGATGCATTTGGTTCTCCAAATATGTGATACTTGTGTATAAACTGAAAGAGGTTTTTGTGTACTCGTTCTTTTTGAGAGAAAACCTCTCTCAATTTTTTGAAATTATTTCCATTTTCCAGATATCTATATTTCAAAAACATGTGTAAAACAAGGAAATTCTGAGATCCGAAAATTAGGGATCAGAGATGGATTCAATTCTCCCAATATGAAATAAATGTAGGAAAACTAAGAGAGGTTATTGTTATTTGACATGTTAGGAACAAAAATATCTGATATTTTTGCAAAATGATTCTCTAGTTGCTCAAAATCACCGTTTTAAAATGATTCATTTTCATAGTAAACTGCCTATTTCGGTGGTTTGGAGCACCCTGAAATTTCTGTATTAGCTGCCAAAAGTCTACTTTCAGTGGCTTAGAGACCATTTTGAAACCACTTTTAGCCATGAAAACTTGTGTTTTGAGTTTTTTGAGTGGGTCCTCCTCCCTGCGCCTTTTAGGTGGTTAATCGTATTTAGGGTTGTGTTTGCTAGCTGTCAAAAGATGAGATTTCAGTGTCTAATGAATCACCAACATGTTCACCCAAGCCACTGAAAAATTATTTCTTCCACAACATATCTCATTCACTTTCGATGGTGAACATCCTCCGAAAAACCATCGTTAAGCTGCCGAAACCAAAGCTTTTTGGTGGCTAATGAGCTGTTGGAAAGCTCGCCTAAGCCACTGAAAGTCCTTTTACCAGAATTTTAACAAATAACGTAATGAGTGAGCTTACGGTGGATAATCATGGTCCTACGTTAAAATGTTAGCTTCCGGAAGCTAGGATTTTCGGTGGCTAATGAGCTCTTGAAAATCTCGCCTCAGCCACTGAAAGCTAAAACTTTAAAATTTATCAAATAACAGAACATCAGATAGCCCAACTTTGTTAGTCACCCCAATGTCTTTCCGAAATATGACTTGAAATCTTCATCCTATCAAAAAATAAATTGTATGAGTGAACTTATTGAAAATAAATTTATTTTGGGAGATAACAGAATGGTTAAACCTCTATTGCAAAAATAAATTTCTTTATTGTAATTCTGTGCCAATAGGTTTTTTGATATTGCTTTTGGTCCAACATGAAAAGAAATTGGATTTATGGGACCATTTGCTTGGTTGGCTTCTCTAGAAGTCAGATGTTACTTAAAAAAAGAAATGATATCCAGTAGTTAGATAAATAGAGATGAATAAGCTCTGTATGATGACCATTTCCTTTTAAGTAGTTTTCTAAATACCTGCAAATTTTTTTTACTTAGTCCCATTGTTTGGATTAATTTTGGTCTCTAGAGCAATTTTTGAAGTTTGCAGCAAAGCTGAGGGAACCTCCTAGTGGATTTTGGCACTTGGTCTACATTTTTCTTTGCTACCTCACATGGAGGATAACATCCCTAGCCGGAGCCTCTTGTTAGCACTATTTTTGGCTCCGCGTAAGATGATCAGAAGGTAAGGCAGAGCAAGTGCAGCCTGGAAACACACATAAAATTCCAGTCGCCAGGTGGCTGAAAAATCATGTTAAAAGGGATAGCATTTCTATGGCGAGGATCTAAAGGTGAGCCAAATCAACAGAAAAAATTATTTTCATGAATACCATATGCACGATCAAAACTTCCTTTGCATCTCTGCGAAATGGCGTTAAAGTGACCACAAGTTCCAAGGGACACAATCTACAGAAGACAAATCAATGGGAGAGATTGATTTCTTTGGATCAAAGTGCTCATTGAGATTTTGGTCCTCTGATTTGTGAAATAGGTTAAAGAGAGGTAGCACTCAATGGTCCTAATATTTCCAAAGGGAGATCTATGGTGGAAACTTTCTCTACCGATGGGACATGCACAAAAGGAACCATCTTGGGGATTTGTGAAAAAGGTACTCCCATTACATGTGTGCAGATGGGAGCACGAAGGATTGGATTGAAAGGTTTAAAATGGTGGTGTTCATCAAAGTGTCATGAAAGGGAAGGTCAGAGGTGAGATCTCTGGTTCTGTAAATGGTATGTTTTTTCTAAGGGGCCTTGTTAATACTATATCCTGAGATAAATTTGCGAAGAGCCAAAGTGACATGTTATCATACACCTCAACAACATTGAAGCGTTCTTGCAACGGAGAAGTTGAATCCATGGGGAATTTGACCCTCCTGAACTCAAATATCACTGCATCAAACATGCTAAATATGGAAAATATCCCAAAATATTGAATTGCAGAGGGCTGGTAAGGATTCCACACGAAGTAAGGAGATGAATATACAAAAGCTGTAATCTGATACTGTCATTAGGTGATGGTAGAAAAGTACAAGTGTCTCCTCCATGTGCTGGGAGCCGAATGGGAAAACATTGGGGACTGACACCAAGGGTCATTCTTGCGGCCAGTAGAATAGCGTCATAGCATAAAAGATGGTGTGACTAGGATCTCCACATAAATGCTGAATCCAAAACCCACGTGTCCATTTGTGCCATCCCCAGGCTACTTGATGGTTAAGTGTGCGAGGGTGTAGACGGGGTCATCGTCATGTTTGGATTTCCAAGTCTGTATAAAGAACCATTTTTAGAGCCATTAGGAGACAGAGTCTTAATGAACATAGAATGTGCTATATTTTTATCTTTCAAGCTAGCATTATGGTCTTAGGATCTTTAACTAAGAGAATAACATGCATAGCAATAAAAAAACAAGAGACAAAAGACACAAATAATTTTCCTTGAGGAAACCATAAAGGAGAAAACCCCATAAATTCCTCAGAGATAGAATTAGCACCAAAAGTAAAACCCAAAAACATAAAGATGATCTCTTGACATTAGCAGTCTCTCTCTTATCCCAGCAACTTCTCCTCTCACTCATGCACCCTAATGAGTGTGTGTGTGTGTGATAAACAAAGAGGCTCACTCTCTATTTATATTCTTTCATTCACTTGAAACCCACTTCGGCATGTCAGCCTCACTTAACAATTAATTACTAGAGCCGAAATCTCTAGGAGTGTCTAATAACCCTAGTGCCCCACAACTTGTGGGGACTTTTCCTCCTTCGACCAACAATGAGGTTTATCCTTAACACAATGGTGGGGACTATTGCTTGGACTTACAATGACTCACCTAGTGTCAACTTCTTTAGGATATTCTAATAACCCTAGGGCCCCATAACTATGGGAACTTTAACCCTTGACCGATAGGAGGGTTACCCACAATGACTTGACATGACTTGTTTACATTATAGAAACTTCCTGGAATAAACATCGGGGTATGAAATGAATCAATTACATTACAAATACATCCTGTAATAAACATCGGGTTACAATACATAAGAAATATGGATGAATACATTTTTAAGTTACAAATACATCAACACTGCCTCTTAACTAGGAAGGTATTCTCTTGACACAATTTATCAGCACAAGTATTCTTCTCTGTATCATCTGTATCATCATTGAGTTCTCATCATCTTCATCTTCAAGTAATCTTCATCTGGATCTGGATCATCACTGGAACTGGATCATCATCATTGAATCTAGATCATCACTCAATATGGATCATCATCACTGGATCTGGATCATCATTGGATCTGGATCCTCATCATTGAATCTAGATCATCACTTGAGCTGGATCATCATCACCAGATCTGGATCATCACTCGGTCTGGATCATCATCACTGGATCTATATCATCACTGGATATGGATCATCACTGGACATCATCACTGGATCTAGATCATCACCGCTGGATCATTATCACTGGATCTAGATCCTCACTCGATATAGATTAGTACCACGGGTTCTATCTCATGATTCTTCTCGCCACAGGAAGTTCTACAGAGCTAGCCCCTTTTCATGCTGGTTGTAGGCCTAGCCTCCATGTAGGTCTTATTCAGCACTTACATCTGACACCAAGTCAAATTGGCCCGCCCAACACTTACATCTGACCTACTCATTAGAAAGGCATGCCTAGCACTCACATCTAATCATATAGGAACCAATCCTATAATCACATCAGAAAGGCCTAGGATGCACATTCACTAGCATGATAGGACACAACTACTATCATCTATGAAAAGGATCAACACTTACATGTGACCTACTCATCAGAAAGGCATAGCACTCACATCTGACCTACTCATCAGAAAGGCATAACACTCACATCTGACCTACTCATCAAAAAGGCACAACACTCACATCCACCAGTATGATAGGACACACCTACTATCATCTGTGGAAAGGCTAGCACTCACATCCATCAGCATGATAGGACACACCTACTATCATCTGTGGAAAATATCTACACTTACATCTTATCATGTAGGAACACATCCCTCAGTCACATCAGAATGGTTCTCAGTCCCAGACTGAGGATTCCTAGTACCTCACCAGGTAGCTCCATTCCAAGAATGGTGGTATCCCTTATATCTAACACCAAGTCAGAATGGATAGCACTCACATCTTACATGGTAGGAACCTAATCCTTTAACCATGATAGAATGACTCAGCCCTTACATCTGATCAAGTGGAAACACATCCCTCTATCACATCAGAATGGCCATGCACTCATATCTAATCATGCGAGAACACATCTCACAGTCATATCAGAATGGCCCTCAGTCCCAGACTAAGTTTTCCTCGTACCTCACCAAGCAGCTCCATTCAAAGAATGACAATAGCCCTTAATCTGATCATGTCGGAACCAATCCTACAGTCATATCAGAATGGATTAGCACTCATATCTGACATGGAAGGAACCAATCCTCTCACCATGATAGAATGGCTTAGCCCTTACATCTGACCATGGAAGGAACCAATCCTCTCACTATGTCACAATGGCTCACAGAATCATCACTTCCCCTTGGAAGGGACCTTGATCTGGAGAACACCAAGCTTCTCCCTGAATTATTCAAACTTCACTCTAACCAATGGCTTCATCAACACATTAGCTATTTGATCATCCATCACAACATAATGGAGATTCACTGCTCCCCTCTGCACCATATCCCTGATATAGTGATACTTGATCTTGATATGCTTCGACTTGTTGTGGAACACTGGATTCTATGAAAACTTCACACAACTCTGGTTGTCACAATGTATACAAGTAGCATCCATCTGGAGATCAAATAAATCTGACAGTAGCTTCCTTAGCCACACTGCCTCACGACATACTCTGCTTTGGCTGTACTTAGTGCCATATAGGATTGCTTCCTACTAAACCAAGAGATCACACATGATCCCATACTGAAGCAACACCCTGAAGTGCTCTTCCTATCGATGGCACTTCCCAATCTGAATCAACATAACCTTCCAGGTTAATCTTCTGATTCATATCATACTTGAGCCCATACTCAACTGTACCCTTTGCAACCTTCAAGTGAACATGTCTCAATGTGTTCACAGCAAAGCAAATATGTGGTCTTGTATTTGTCAGGTACATCAACTAACAATACATCATGGAATCAACCTTCTTTGATGAAGCATCACTCAATAGCTTCATGTTTGATGCCATAGGTGTGGTCATGGCCTTGTAGTCCATCATCCCAATCCTCTTCAGGATCTCTACTGCATACTTCCCTTGTGCACACCTCCATGCCTAGAAAATAGTGCATCAACATATAATAGGAGCATCACTGGTCTTCCACCTTCAACCTTGAAGAAAAGTTTGGAATCTGCTTTACTTTCAATAAATCCTAGAGTCATCCGTACTCTATCCATCTTGTCGTACCATGTCGAACCTTAGGATCTTCTGCAGTCACTCCCTCTGTCTTCCATACTCTATGCACTGAAACATTTTGTACTGGAGTGACAAGTAGCTTCTTCTGCTACTAATATTCTATGTATCCATCTAGGGTCACTAGATACCAAGATCCTCTATCTTGAAATTTTTCAAAAGTTCATCTCGCACCCATTTGATTGCTTGTCATCCTCTATAAACCTTGTAGAAAAGGTTCAGATCTTCATCAAGCTCCTCATGTATGTGTTATCCCATGGGTTTCTTCTGAGATTGTACAAGGTCTTCTTTCATTTGCACACATGATTCTGCCTATCATGTGTTTCAACTCCCACTGGCTGCAAATGTCTCTTCGAATCTTGCCTTGTATCTTGCGATGTTTCCATCTACTGGATGATGGAATTACCAACTTCCCTTCATGTATCGATACTGCATCCTAGATAGCATTCTTCTTGAATTGGTCTTCCCTTTCTTCTTGGAAGGTTCTGCATCAATGATGTTGCTGCATTTGTCATATTATTTTTCATCTTGAACTGTCATTACTTGTTCTTCAGAACAAGTCTCATCCTTCTTTGTTTGTAGGTGATTATGTATGCGATCTTTCCTACAAGTCAAATGCATTTGTATGGTTAGAAACATTTCATAAGGAATATTCATACTGGAAAATTTTTATGCATAAATATATGATCATGCAACTACTTTAGCCAATACAACACTCATCCAGATCTCACGGAAACTTTTCTAGATGCCTTCCATCTCTACCAGAACAACATTGAGATTGTGCACTAATCCAATATGTCAGCAAAGAGGTTTCATTCTAGATAAGTAGCAATTGAGAGTTGTATAGCACCACGAGCTACTTACCCATCACATGCATATTAGTAGTATACTATTATTAATGCAAACATTCTGTCATGCATAATACATCAACTAAATATAAACAAATACTTAACAAAATAATATCATGAAATGACAATTGAATACTTATCTTTGTTTCGTGGGTAGAATCCTTCTTGAGCCTTCAGTTTCATCATCATATTCATTCAGAATAGCATCATTTCTTATCCAAATGCTAAGATGGATAATAGGTTCTTCAAGAGTTGAGTTCTTCATATTCCTCATTGCTTGAGGGACCTTTTTTGGATGGTGAGAGCTTGATCTTCAGTTGCTCCCATCTTCTTTTCTCTTATTATTAGTTGAGATTCTTCTTGTGTGTGCTCTTCCCAGAGTCTGCTGAAAGTAATCACTTCCTTCTAGCACACATTCTTCGAATAAATGAATCCCATGATCCTAGGAGGCCATTCAAGGTGGCTATCACCACTTCTGCATTCTTCGCTTCTTCTTCTACCGCTTCAAGTTGTTATCTAATTTGAGAGACCCCCGTAAAGTATGACTGCATGGTCTCTGCATTCTAGATCTTCACATTCTTCAACTATTTTCTGAAAGTCATATTCTGATTTATGTTCTTCCATCCAAATAGCTTGGTCAAGGAATCAAACATCTCCAGTGTATTTAAGGGAGACACTTGTGGTACAAGTTGATCCATGACTGAATCAGTGATAATCTTCTTGTGTAAGGCTTTGAGCCTCATCTCCCTCTGCAACTAGAAGCTCTCTTCTTATGTAGGTGTCCAATTCATTTTCTTTAGAGAGATCAAATACTTCCATGCTTGGAAGTTGTCAACTTCACCAATATTATCATCAAGCTAATGTGATAGATCACTTTGAAATGAGAACCTCAAATGCAAATAGCAAAAGATTAGATCTTACCGATTTGAGGTGTTTGTCCAGATTCCAGAGCTGCTGATCTAGGGTTTGTCATAGAAAACCTAATTTTCAAAACTTAGAAAATTTTAGATCTAATTGGATAGAAAGATATATCTCTTCAATTTGAGCTATCCAATGTACTCCTTTTCTGAAAAAAGTGGAGGGAAGCTTCTGGAACAAGAAGCCCTAGTTTTCAAATTTCTTTTGCAGAAATTCCTGTTACTGTTTCTATGGAATCTTTGAAATTACTACTCCTCTATGTTTGAAACGTTTCCTTGAGGTATCCTCGCATTTCCCTGATCCAAAACCACGGGTTTCATCAGATTTGGTTTCACCAATTGAGACTTATGATCATTGTCCCAAGGTGGCCTGTTACAGGATTGTTCAAAATAGTGAAGTTGTATGGAATTCCACGTGTCACTGGTTCATCTTCTGAGTATGAAACTAGGAACATATAAATTAAAGTCTGTTTAATTTCTGGAACATCTTTAGAAATTTCATTTGGACCTTTGTATCCCAAGATATAGCAATTCTCCCCAGGTGTCCTATTTAGGGATGAATTCTGGAAGAGGCTGGAACCCTAACTTGGAGGGATCATATCTCCAAGAATATATCAAATACGAGGCTGAAATTTGGATACAATGTACATAAGTATTTTATCTTTGGCCTTTGAAATTTTTAGATCCTGATCCTTCACCCATCCCGAGATATAGCAAATGTACCAAAACTTATCAGTTTTAGTATTTAGGGTTTTTCCAGCTCGGGGTCAAACTAGGGTTTGACTTTCCTAGAGTTTCACCCAACCAAAAATATTGATCCAGGTCTCTAGAATTTGATTTTTATGAGGTGAAAAATCCTATGCTGAGATCAGTAAAAAATTCCTCTTTTGTAGAAATCCCTAATTTTTGCACCGAAAACTGAAAATGCTCGGAATTGAATTCTGCTTCGACAGAAAGATGCACCCTTCAATGGAGAGTCAGCCTAGCATACTTTTGTTGATGGATTGTGGAGAGAGACCTAAAAAGTAAGAATCCCTAGCTTCTGCAGCTACACAATGTCTTCTTCTCAGGTTGGATATGATTCCATGTTATATTTTTATCTTTCAAGATAGCATTATAATCTTAGGATCTTTAACTGAGAGAATAACATGCACAACAATAAAAACACAAGAGACAAGAGACACAAATTTTCTCGGGGAAACCATAAAGGAGAAAACCCTGCAAATTCCTCAGAGATAGAATCAGCATCAAAATTAAAACCTGAAAACATAAAGATGATCTCCTAACAACAAGAGTCTCTCTCTTGTCCCAACAACTTCTCCTCTCACTCATGCACCCCAATGATTTTCGCGTGTGTGTTATAAATAGAGAGGCTCACTCTCTATTTATATTCTTTTGTTCACTTGAAACCCACTCCAACATGTTGGCCTCACTTAACAATTAATTATTAGAGCCGACATCTCTAGGAGTGTATAATAACCCTAGTGCCCCACAACTTGTGGGGACTTTTCCTCCTCTGACCAGCAAGGAGGTTTATCCTTAACACAATGGTGGGGACTATTGCCCTGAATTACAATGAATCACCTAGGGTTGAATTCTCTAGGATAGTATAATAAACCTAGGGCTCCATAACTATGGGGAATTTAACCGTTGACCAAAAGGAGGGTTACCCACAATGACTTGACATGACTTGTTTACATTATAGAAACTTCCCGGAATAAACATCGAGGTATGACATGACTCAAGTACATTACAAATACATCCCGAAATAAACATCGGGTTACAATACATAAGAAATATGGATGAATACATTCTGAAGTTACAAATACATCAACATAATCAAAGTTGAGAAATTCAAGTGTCATTCCACTGTAAATTTTGAAAGCCTTGAGGGAGGCCTGCAATGGTTTCTATGTTTGTGAAGACGATTCATCGGAGTGTTTCTTAGGTTGGTAAACCTTGGCCTAGAATATCACTGTTCCTAAGCTCCCATGATAGGGAAATTCCAACCATCATGGTAGAGATGTTCATTGCATTAGAAAATCCTTCCAGTGTCATTGAGTTCATGACAAAGATGTTCATCATATTATATGGACCTCCTAAGGCTGGTGAGAGGATTACTGTCATAATTTCCCCCGCAGAGACAATGTCTAGAGTTTCCTATCCAATGGGAATCCCTCCAAATCCTTTAGATGCGATCAATGCCTCCAAATCCTCAGTATGTAGTGATAGTTGTCAGTAGCACTCCTACCTGAGGAGTGGGTGTCCGAAGTCTTCTTCATCGCCTTTGTGAATTCCACTTGCCAAATTTTTCTGAGGCGGTGAGGAGGGCGAAGATGAACCCCACCATATTTCCTATAAGAGGACCCTCCACTTGGGAGGAGAGAAGCACAAGAATTAAAAGCCACCCTGACGGCTTGTTAGTCAAGCGCAANAGGAGGTCGAAGATGAACCCCACCATATTTCCTATAAGAGGACCCTCCACTTGGGAGGAGAGAAGCACAAGAATTAAAAGCCACCCTGACGGCTTGTTAGTCAAGCGCAATGTGACCCTTCTTCAAGTCCCCTCATATAACATTGTTACCAAGAGAGGGGGGGATTATGAGGAAGGCTAAGCACAGAAGGGATACAAACCTTCTTGCCAGCCATAAGCCCATGCAGAAAGGTTCTTGTGAGCATGGAATGGACACAAATGCAAGGAAAGACAACATGTTGTAGACCTGACATAGAGGTAAGATGCCCAGACCCATCAACAATGAGCCACCCAAACACATTTTGAGTCGTCGTTTTCAACACAAAAAATCTGAAGCTAGATAAGTTATGCTAAAAATCAGACCAAGCATGCGTAGTCGCTCCATAACGTTTGTTTAATATTTGTAAATCATGGTGGAGATGCCACGTTCTAGTTAGTTAGTATTTTCATTATGACTGTAACCAGTTTCTCACCCTATTTCGAGGTTAGCCTTAGGGGTCTGAAATTCTATAAAAATCTCCCCACTGAGGGAGAAAGGGTTGGTTGGTTGATTTTGAATGTGTAAGACTATCATGTCTGTAAAGTTTTGAATTAATATACAGATCCAAATGCTGCTTATACGCATTACAAGAATTCTCATGTGTTTCTAAATTACAGTCTGTGCTTTCTTTCTCCTTATGTGCATGTTTTTTCGAGTGTTATATTTTACATTACGTATTATTCATGTCATAGACTCAGTGTATAATGGTCAGTAATTAATAATCAAATGCTCCTTCCATTGTCTTTGATATCCACCAAAAATTTCCTCCAAAAATGGCGTGGAATTCATCCCTGTGGTGCTTTGTGCTAGCAAACTGTCATCATTATGCTTTTCCCACTAGACCCCAAACATAGCGACCGTGATTGAGGCACTATCTTTCTCTTGCAAGTGTTTTACTATGCAAACTGCTCTGTCTTCTTGGGATTTTTGACTCCATATCTCGATATATCTTCATTCTGTTCCCAACCACCAAATATTTGATACTCATTTTGTGACATTATGTATGGCCTTGTTATACATATGTGAGAGATCCATCTCTAGAATTGGATAATCCATCTCCCTTTCCTAAAGTGGTCCTACTGTTCCCTCAGGGTCTGCCTCCCTTCAGCCTTGGGCGCGATTCTGGGTGCTAACAAAATCCTTTACAAAAAGTTGCTTTAAAGGAGATGTAATGATTGTCACTAAAGAATAGGGTATTGCAAGATCCACAAAAACTTGGATTACATTAGATTTCTCCATCAAGTTATCCTCATGCCTAGATATCCAGTGTTAGAATTTTTAAAATTATGGGGGTATTTTACCTTTACAGACTATCATGTCTGTAAAGTTTTGAATTAATATACAGATCCAAATGCTGCTTATACGCATTACAAGAATTCTCATGTGTTTCTAAATTACAGTCTGTGCTTTCTTTCTCCTTATGTGCATGTTTTTTCGAGTGTTATATTTTACATTACGTATTATTCATGTCATAGACTCAGTGTATAATGGTCAGTAATTAATAATAATATGCTCCTTCCATTGTTTTCGATATCCACCAAACATTTCCTCCAAAAATGGCGTGGAATTCATCCCTGTGGTGCTCTGCGATAGTAAACTGTCATCATTATGCTTTTCCCACTAGACCCCAAACATAGCGACCATGATTGAGGCACTATCTTTCTCTTGCAAGTGTTTTACTATGCAAACTGCTCTGTCTTCTTGGGATTTTTGACTCCATATCTCGATATATCTTCATTTTGTTCCCAACCACCAAATATTTGATACTCATTTTGTGACATTATGTATGGACTTGTTATACATATGTGAGAGATCCATCTCTAGAATTGGATAATCCATATCCCTTTCCTAAAGCGGTCCTGCTGTTGCCTCAGGGTCCGCCTCCCTTCAGCCTTGGGCGCGATTCTGGGTGCTAACAAAATCCTTTACAAAAAGTTGCTTTAAAGGAGATGTAATGATTGTCACTAAAGAATAGGGTATTGCAAGATCCACAAAAACTTGGATTACATTAGATTTCTCCATCAAGTTATCCTCATGCCTAGATATCCAGTGTTAGAATTTTTAAAATTATGGGGGTATTTTACCTTTTTTGGCTTCGAAATTCCTTCATAACCATACCTTATTTTTTGACTTCCTAGAAATGGAGTTAATTCCTTCCTTTTCGAGTATGGAAAGCCAAACTGTGCATATAATTTTACTTGGAAAAGCCTTATTTTCATACACATTTTTTCCATGCTCTAGTGCTTAAAATAAGTAGTGATAGTTTCACCATTCCACTTCCCTTTTCCATTAGTAAATTTTAAATCCTCACTCCACACCTCTTTTCAAAAATAACAATGCAAATAAATGGTTTACCAACTCTTTATTTATTTTATAGAGATCACACCTTCTAGTCCCTTTTCGTGACTTCTTCATACAATTATCATTAGAGAAAATTTGGGGTCTAAAATGGATCGTCTAAGGAAAATAATAAAATAATATTTATTAAATTTGGAGGAAGAAAGAAAACACCTATTTTTTTCTTCGTATTTTCAACATATCTCCCCATGTTTTAATCAAATTTCGAGTGGGATCATTCATTGGATGCATAATTGAATTCTACATGCAATGCATACCCACACTACATGCTTTTGACAGAACTCACTGCCCCCCAAAAAAAGAAATACCTGAAAAAAATTCATCATCACAAGTTTTCAGGTATTTCTTGATTTTGGGGAAGTAGGTTCCATCAAAAGTATGCAATGTGGGTACTTGATGGATGCAATATTTAATTCCACATCCAACGAGTGCTCCCGCTCTGAATTTGAGTAAAAATAGTGGGAGATATGTTGAAAATACGAACAAAAAAGTAAATTTTTATGACAAATATGTCAATTCATCCATTATGGTTGTGTGAGAATTGCTTCACATTGAGATGTAGGAGTTAAGGAAATATTCACAATCTAAGTTATTCACAAAATATGCAAGAAAACAATAAAAGAGATCAAAATAACACACATAGATGGCGCCAATAATTGATGTTTATATTAGTGTAAAACTTGTAGATATGTATGGTACATAATTATAATACACTTGGAGAAAATAGATAGCCTATGGAGGCCATTTGGATGCATACATGTGCCAGGATAGGATTTGACCCCAAAACCCCCCTAGGTGGATCGACGAGCTCGCAAACCATACCAAGCAGTCACGTATTCTTATGCAAACATGGATTGAGCATGCTGAGTTATAAATGAGCATAGAAAATTCATGGGTGAGCACATGGGTGACTGGGAGTGGCTCCAAGAGGAAATAAATGCCTAAGGAAGGCCAAAAATCACCACATACATGCACTAGCACCCATAGTCAAACAAGTTCACTGATTTAAAGGATGGGAGCACTCCAAGGAAGTATGTCATCAATGAGGTTTCCTGGGTTGTCAGGATGATCAAACTAGAGTGCCTCAACTGTCAAATAATGAGTCAGAATCACTTAATAGACCAATATTGATCAATATACCCTAAGTTGAATCATATGACATAAGTACAAGAAAAATTAAAATGTATCCTAGGTGTATGACCATGGTACTAAGGTGGATTATTTATATAACAGCCCCCATTAAGCCTAAATTAGTACAACTCATACCAAATGATTATTTATGCATCGGCAACTAAGGCTCAGGTCACCTCTTACAATTTTTTTATTTGTCGATACAAAATGAGGAAAGAGGCAAAACCTCATGGGGAAAATCCTCCCTCAAGAATGGACATGACATAGATATGCTCAAAAAGTATTATATAGGTCCTCTTCTTCACTTGAATGGATAAATGAACAAATTCTTGGTGATGGTCGTGGTGAAGATGTTGTGGATGCCAAGATCATGCATTAATGCATCAATTACGGTAGACAAAGAACATATGGAGAGGCCCCTTGAAGGTCATCATTTGATGATGGAGGAGCATCATAAGAATCCATTTTTATGCAAGAATACTCTAATCTAGAAGCATAATCAATAATGGAAAGGATATCTCTGCAAACTCTTTCCCAAAGAACATGAAAAGATTCAACAAAATATTCCTCATGTGTAGCTGCCATATCATGAATTAAACCATGAATCTTCTTCCCAATTTGCTGAAGCACATTCATAAATTTGTAACAAATCCCATGAGTCCAGGGATGATTTTAAGGAACCATACTTATTTAAAAGTGTATAAATGTTGGTGAATCTGACCAATTCTTAAAACACCAACTATAAAATGTTTGGCGATATTTTTCAAAAAATATTTTAATTTCCAAGGATTTTATATCGTTTATATAATAAATTGGCAATTTTTAGGGTGAAAAAATACTACCCCATCAAAATTGGGCGAAACAGGGCTTCAAAAATTGCAAAATGATGAATTTTTTTTTGGAGAAAACCCCCTAAAAATAGCCCATGGGCTAAATTTCGTCCCTAAAATTATCCCTGCATGGGTATCTAAAATATCATAATATAAGGCATATACAACATAACATATCGGAGGTATAGTGTTTCCATGAGTGAATGGGTCCATAGTGGGAGAAGAGTGGGCAACTAGATCACACTAATAGTTGAGAGAACTTGGATTGTCTGGAGAGGTGAAACTCAAAACATAATTGGTGAAATAATGTCCATACATGTGGAGCAACAGTCCCATGAATCCCAATGACATTTATGTCCAACCAATTAATTATATGTAAGACATAAGAGCAACATACATAGGTGACATAGCATTTGAAACTAAGCAATTTTGAGATTTTTCGACAAGTGAACTTGAGAGTTGTTGGGAATTTTGGACATAAAATGGTTGGGGAAATGGGTTTATGAATATAATAACCTGTATATAAGCATGTATATCACCTCCATAATCATAATTTCAAGGATATTAATGGATTGTGAAAGATATTTCAGAAGACAAGTTAGAAACTAGTGAAAAATGACTAGTTTTTGGAGGAAACTTTGGTGAACTATTAGGGGTGTCTTCCAAGGAAGGGATGGACGTTTTATATTATGATATATCAGAATGTAAATAATAAAAAAATAAATATAAAATAGATATACTATAAATGGGTTTCTCCCTTGCACCCAAACCATATAAGCACTTACCATGTTTTTGCTCCAAAGAGAGCTTGCGCTCCCCTTTTCTTACAAAATATAGAACTTCATTGTTGTTTTATTCAAGGAGCTTGGTCATGATATCCATATTATTTCTAAAGAAATATTTTTCATGATGTGAACTTCTTCAATAACCACATGTGGGATTCTCTCTCTTACTCTTCATCCTCTTGGCTTTCGAATCCTCATCAGTTGAACTGGAGCTTTCTATATCCAAATGCTTCTTCTCCTTCACTCTTTTCTTATTTGAATCCTTGGATTTATTCTTGCATTTCGATGGATTTGAAACTCCTACAATAAGGGATTAATACTTAATGGATTTTATGGTACCCATATGCACTCATTTGTCTTTCTCCTGAGTTAGTGACTCCATGAAGTCTGCTAGCACAGGAATCATCCAATTTCTAGCTGTGAGCTTGCTTGAGTGGAATATCGAAAAAAAAACAAAATAATTAGGCCCTAGATTATAAAGGATAGACAATATCATCCTCTTATATTTCTTATTGATGCCACATTGTTTCAGCTGAAGCACCAATGCTTTGAACTTGGTGAAGAAGTCTTGGATTGTATCATAGTGAGTTGGGCTCAGTGAGATCAAACTATTTTTGAGCTGGTGGCCTCTCATATCATTAGTATTCCAAAATAATGACTCAATATTGAGACAAAATTCATTGGGTGTTCCAATATTGTCTACATGGAAGAGTATTTCTCTTAAAATTCTAAGACAAAGCATCCTAAATGCCTCATCAAGTCTGTTGAAGTACTTCGATTTCTCCAAAACAGAGTTGGGTTCGACTTCAATCCCCATTATGAATCTGTACAGGAATTTCAACCTCATTTGGATCACCATATCAAACTTCCACTCAAAATAGTTCAATGGGGTCAGCAATACATGACTTTGCTCCATTTCTGCTTGTGCATTGAGTGATAAAATGCTGGTAGTATTTGCAATACAAACACTCACATTTCTCTATAAAATTCTCTAAACAACAACTCAAACACTCTGGTTTTGATTTTCACCTCCAAAGAGCTCTGATACCATGTTATAATTTCTTCACAGTGAGATATAGGATCTAAGGAAATCTTCACAATCTAAGTTATTCACAAAATATGCAAGAAAACAGTAAAAGAGAGCAAAATAACACATATATGGTGCTGATATATGATGTTTCTATGGTTCCATACTTATAATATATTGGGAGAAAATTGTTAGCCTATGGAGACCATTTGGATGCATACATGTGTTAGGCTAGGATTTGACCCCAAAACCCCCCTAGGTGGACCAATGATCTCCCAAACCATACCAAAGAGTCACGAATGCCTGTGTGAACATGGATTGAACATGCCAAGTCATGAATGAGGGTAGAAAAGGAGTGGGTGAGAACATAGGTGAGTGGGAGTGGCTCTAGGAGGCAATAAATGCCCAAGGAAGGCCAAAAATCACCACATACATGCACTAGCTCCCATAGTCAAACAAGTTCCCTGATTTAAGGGATTGGAAGCACTCCAAGGAAGACTATAATCAAAGAGGGTTCCTAGGTTGTGAGGATGATCAAACTAGAGCGCCTCAACTCTCAATAAATGAGACAGAATCACTTAATAGGCCAAGATTGATCAATATACCCTATGTTGGATCATATGACGTAAGTACAAGACAAATGAAAATGTATCCTAGGTGTATGACCATGGTACTAAGGTGGACTATTTCTCTAACAGGTTGACTCATTTTATTTAACTTCTATTGGTTCTTGAATTCCAACTCATCAATAATTTATGGTTGACTTGTTTTCTTATATGATGACTCATTTTCTTGTAAGGCCCATTTGAGACCCAAAATTTCCTCCAATGCATAGGTTAGCACTTTAATAGATAAGGCTGGCGATAGAATATTTTGTTTTTATAGGACAATTTAATTTTAGGGTACCTTCCACCACTATTTATTTTTTCATTCCACATTATCTATTACCCTTTCCTTGTATCCTTATTTTTTTAATACATCCCCATTTTTTTTTTGGACCAAATGATCTCATCATCTTCATCTTTTAGTGTTGTAGCATTGTGCTTGAAACTACATATATTACTACCATTCAGATGCTAATCTCCCTCTCCCTTGAATACTTGTGTAGTTTCCTTCCAACCTTGTTTCCATATATATATATATACAGAGAGAGAGAGAGAGAGAGAGAGAGAGAGAGAGAGAGAGAGAGAGAGAGAGGATTTGATAATTTGAGATTCGTCGGGTAACCTATACAATGGTCCTTCCCATTTTCCATACCAATCACCTTCCCACTAATGAAAATAATTTCACTGGTTCCTTTTAGACTCTATAGTCCCTTCCATGGATCTTAACTTATTTTTTAATATATTCCTCTATGTAACCAGTGCTATGTATTTTTCCATCATTACCTTTTCCTAGAATCATCTTCATTATTCAACAATATCCACATACTCATTGCAGTGAATGCTTACAAAAACAGATGAATATTGTTTAGGCCTCAAGTTCCTATTTCTTTTTGGCATTCATAATTATTTCGAATTGAACAAAGGAGTTTGTTCTATCTCTTCCTTGTCTATAAAACCTAAAACACTTCTTTTGATTTTTTTCGAAGAATCCTTTTAGGACACGAGCTATGATAACTAGTAAACCCACATCTCTTCCAATACCAACTTCATCAATGACAACCTACCCCCCTTAATAACCACCTACAATAAAAATGTGTCACTCTTCCTTTAATTATCTCAAAGAGACAAAGCCGATCTATAAAATATACAATCATTAAGTTTTATGTAGAACCCCAAATATTTTACCCCCTGACTCAAAATGAATGGATGATAAAAATAGAATTTGCTTACACTGTCATTGTAGTTCTTTCAAAGTCCATTAATTTAAATAGAGGACTTATGTCCATTTATCTCAATCCTAGTGGATTTACTATACAACTCCAGAATTTCCCTTAACTTTATTGTTTCTCTTACTAGCTTTGTAAACAAGTTATTTAACTTGACGACGACCTGACATTGTTCTGTTTTTTTTGTCAATTTTTGTAGCTATTTTTACCTCTGTTTCATAAAGTGTGTATACTGGTAGCACCATTTTTCATTTCAAGCCATTTTCTTGCGATTTTGAAACTTCTTGGTCATAAAAGAACTATAATTTTTATTTCCTAATGTTTTTTTTTCAACTCTAACAAAAATATATACATTTCTATTTTTTTTAACATTTAGAATCTAGTTGGAATGAGAAATATATACATTTTGGAAGTTTTTTTTTTAAACGTTTCTCTTAAATAAGCCATTTTGATGGGAAAATATCTAAAAAAATGAGAAAATAAAGAAATTTCAAACCATTTGAACGTATTTTCAGAGATTTTATGTATAAATATGATACTATTTAATATTATCTTCCATAAAGTGATTATTCACATAAACTCAACAAAAAACATACCATATATTTTTAAACAACATATTAAAAACCTAAAATTTATTCTCAAAATAAAATCCTAAAATTGAAGCATTATTAAAATATCTTATAAAAAATTTGTCAAATTTGACATTTTCCTTGATGACAATATTATGTAGGTTGAAATCTTCATCGAAATCGACATTTTCTTGAGCTTGGCTCTCTTCGTGGACCTCAATGTGCTCTTAATAAACTTAAAAACCATATCAAATTACTTAAACACCATAATAAAACATTAAAATATAAATATAATATAAAATTAAAACCTATTGTAAAAAAAAAACCAATCATAATAGAAAAAACAAATATATACATATATAATTTAAAATTAAAACATAATACATAAAAAATAAAACATAAAAAAATACATACTACATACAATAAAAAAAATAATACTTTATTTATTTCAAACACTTTTCCTTGGTCCCCTTGTAGCATAGAAGAACCTAGATATTGACCTATGTATCAACATTGCAAAGGAGGTTGATAATAAACATCCCATGATCTAGTAAATTAGTTGAACATCAATTCCTATTTGCATGAACAATTGAAACATCATATATGTATACGTATACATATACATATACATTAATTTGAAGTGCTAATTATAACTATTTATTTAATATAAAATCTTATATTCTAATATAGTGCGATTATTTATTTTTTTATTTTAACTTTATTAAATTGGAAAAATGGTTTTAGATTTCAAATTCAAATATGATAAGAATAACAATAAAAAAGTCATTCAATTTCATATTTAAATTGTCCACATTTTTTTCATCCCAACAATTACTTTGTATTACACTAATGAAGGATGCCTTGTTTTCACCAAGGGTTTGAGCATACATAATTTCAAAAACCAAATAGAGTTTTATGTTCAAAATCCAATAAAATTGTTCTCTTACACTGGAAACTATATTATCGCTGTTCTTAGGAGTTATTTTATTACAATATCAATGCACATATTATCCCAGAAATATATAGAAACCATAGATATGCCTAAGATTATAGTGTCATTTTGAATCTTCATCTTACTTTGAGTTAGGATCCTCTTTTGTCTTCTTTTCAAAGGATATGGGTTTCCCATGGTAGTTGGTAGATTAAGGGAAATCACTAGTTCCTTGACTTGATTGGCATGCTCCGATGTTTTCCTCTTGCGTGGAAGTCCATGATGCATTTGAGAGAGAAAGAGAGACTAAGGAATCATTATCTATGATATAATATTCACCTGATTTAATTATACTTCATGTAGGCATGGTCCTTTACTTATGGTATCAGATTGTAGGCGTATCTTGTTTATTTTGTCAATATGTTCTCAATGAAATTTTATAGTGTGTTGTTGATCTACAACATAGTTTCTTTTGTATTTCCTTTGAAGTTAGCGATTTAGGTTTGAAAAACGTGAACGAACTCATGGAAGATCTTGTTTGATTCTCTAAGCAAGTGGTATTGTGGAGGGTTGGGGAAATAATTTGGGATAAGGCCAAGTGCATAAGATGAATTAATGGAGCTTTACATACCTATTAAAGTTCTACATCTTATTCAACTTTTAAAAATTATTCTTCAAACTTGGATCCTTTATTCTCTTTCTTGTCTTATTCCCCTCTTTTCCTCGTCGATCTTGGAGATAGTAATTGCCTCAACTACTTAGAGGGGGTCATCATGTTGATAGTCCCAAGGAGGAGATCTATGGAACTGATATGGATTTATTGGATTTTATTAATTAGGGCCAAATATCATATGCTTTGGTGGAATGCCATTGCTTCTGCTACATTATTTGTTGTAGTCCCTAAAGAAAACTCTAGATATTTCTTCCTACTGGGATAAGAAACATGATTTCTTGTCCTATATTTCTTTGGAATTCCTTTCATTGCATTTCCAAAAAAAAAGGTAAAGGATTATTGATTATATATCCAATAACCAATTCCCCTTTTCCATAGATTGAGTTTCTATTTATTTTGGAGGGCTCAATGTGGGTTTATCAATGGTTTTGTTTGATCACATTCCCTTGATTTATCTTTGTTTTGTCATATAAGTTTTGTTTCAATGTCTTGAACATCCTGAATGTTAATATTTTTATTGGATTTAACATGATTCATTGCGAAGGGAATCATGCATATCTAATTATAGATATACATGATTGTATAAAATTTATATTGATTAAGTTTACAAGTAGTGAGGTACAAGTTCCCAACTCTATTATCTATGCATATTATTATGAAAAAATATTTTCATAAGGAGCCAACTTTTTTATAATTGTTACTTTATTATGTATAATATCTATATTTAGTCTAGTGTACTAAGATCTATTCTATTAAAACACACTACAAATAATCCCCTCTTAAAATGCTTTGACCTTGAAGAATGGGTTATGATGAATGGATTTATTTGAACTCTTCATTTTTATAGGTTTTTGTTCATTTGTAGGTAGGTTTCTCCACTTGATAAAATATTAATTAATGTCTCTTGAATGAAAGGATTTGGTTCTTACTTTTAAGATTCCTTTTGGTTCTAATATTAGTCTTACTTCTTCATCCAAGTGAGGTAACTCTATTTGTAGAAGAATTATTAGACTTAGTTGTTATAGGTAGGAAACATAAGAAACAACATGCAACTTCCCCTTGTAATATCTAATGCATAGGTTGTTTACCATACTTACTTTAGAATTTCATGGGGACCACACTTGGGTGAAATTTTATGATTCTTCTAGTTTTTACACAATTTAATTGTATGTTTGGAGTCAAACAAATAACCAATATCCTACTCCATACTCACAATCAATTATTTTCAATTTGGCCTATTGCTTAATTTTATTCCTTCCTTTATAAAGATGTTTCTTTAGGATATGAAGGATCTCATCATGGCTAAGTAATTTTCTTACATCAGGGGATTTGTAATTAGTAATGTTGTACTCCTTTATTAACAATGGTGGGTATCCATTTAAATATTTAAATGGAGTTATTTTTGTTGGAAGTGTGGTAGGTAGTGTTGTACCACCATTTACAAGTTGTAATCAATTGTTTCATTGCAATTGATGACCATTCACAAAGTTCCTCAAGTATCCTTGAAGGAATTTATTTATCACTTTAATTTTTTCCATTTTTCTAGGGATGGTATGATGTGCCCATAGTTAAATTGGTTCCCACTTAATGGAACAATTCCTTCTATAATCTGGATTATTTGGAGAATGAAATGAAGGAATCAATATAAAATAGAAACATACACAAAAATATTTTTCAAAGAGCATAATAGTACAATAAAACCTAATATTAATGAATGGAAGAAAAAACATTTTAAACTATAAAGTAATACAAACTAGCTTAGATGGTGACAACATATATCTGAAGAGAGATGTGTTGTCTATGCTAATTTGCAATACCTGGCTATAAAGAGACAAAAAAGGGTCTTATATCATAATCATAAATCCAAATATGGAAAAACCGTAAACATAAAAAACTAACCCTAGGAGATGAAGTGCCAAAAAATGATTTGTGGGCCTCGAGGTGGATAGCTAACAAGTCAAATTCCCAAGGGCACAACTTCCACATACAAACTCAATTTTAGCATGCAATATCCCATTGGAAACATATTGAAGAGAATAAAATTTTTTAGAGTGTCTGAGGTGATTTTGGAGCTTATGGGACCATTTGGGGCCTCAAAATGACCCCAAAAGTTTGGGACTTGAGAAACTGTAGAAAATGGGGAACCATTGTGAGTTAGTGTAATATATGGGTGGCCATTGATATACACCTATATTAGTCCTGTACCTTAAGTAAAGAGAATATCCATTGCATTAAGTTCCCTCGTTAGATGGGGAAACTTATACTAAATTTGATTCTTACTGAGCCACTTGCCTTGGTGACAAAGTTGCCTTGTTTTGATGACCTAGTATAGTTGGATCTTCTTCTAGAATTTTTCATTCATCTATATGTCCATGATCTAGTTTTTTTTTCTTTCTCAACGTATTTAGGGTTAAGTTTGGTAGGGGACAAATTATCGACCACCCGAGAGGTGTCTAATAGAGGTGAAAAATATGGTCAAAGGAGATCCACATTAAGGACTGGGTGCAAGCCAAGGAATTGGGGAAAACTTAATTCAAAAGAATTCTAACCTACATCCTTAGTGATGGTGTAAGGCCCATATTTAAGTGGATGAATATTACAATTGAGTCCTACAAGGAAATCTTTCTGTAAATGTAACCATGCATTATTGCCAACCTAAAGATTGTGTGGAACTCGGTGCTGGTCACATCCCTTCTTATACTTGACATTGGATTTATGCAAGATATCATGAACTTGTTTTTGATGTATTGGGCCCATTCCAAAAATTTGGATACTCTATCAACCTTAGTTTGATCACGGGAGGATTCTTCACTATATCACCACTGTATATGCATTGGGCAATGCTACATCAATTAAGGCTAATGGATGGAACCCTAAGCATAACTCAAAAGGGTTGTGGATAATAGAGATGTGAAGGGATTAGCTGTAGCTATGCTGAACATAAAGAAGAATCTCATACCAAGTGCAAGGATGTTTGGAGTTGTACATTATAAGGATATTCACAATCATCGTATTGGACACCTTTGTTTATCTATCAGTTTGGAAGTGGAAGGTAGTCAATTTGGTAAGCTTGGTGTCCATCATCGACCATAAGATAGACTAAAAATTACTTAGGAAACTAGCATGTTGATCTAGAATAATGGTCCTTGAGTGGAAAAAATGAAACTAAACATGCTCAAAGTGGATCTTAGCAGTGGCCTCTGTTATGATGCCCTGTTATAGGGAGTTAAAATTTCCAAATTTGAGAAATACTCAACAACGAAAAAGACACAATTGTTGCCTTGCTTGGTTGAAGGAAAGTAAAATAGTGTTTCATGGAGACAGACTCCTAGGGGTTGTATAGGGTAGGAAATAGAGTGTACAAAACTTTATTCTTGATGGAATGTTTAGCAATGGCATATGTGGTGCATTATTGGATGCTCCTACCAACATCTTGTTGAAGCTTCGACTCGTAGAAGTACTTCTGCAATATTACCTATGTCTTCTCTATGCCTAAGTGCATTTCCAATTGAATATAATGTTCCTCATGTGAGAATTTATTCTCATTGGGATCTAGGATCTAGATAAATATTCACAATCAAAGTGTTTGAAAAAATATGCAAGAGAACAAAAAAGATACTGAAAATAACTGGAATAACACATGTGAATAGTGCCAATATATAACCATTATATGACAACACACTTTGTAGGTGTGTATGATACATACTTATAGTATATTGGATAAGACTCATGAGCCCTTGGAGGCCATGTGAATACATACACATGTCAGAATAGGATTTCACCCCTGGACCCCCTTAGGTTGACCAATAGGATCCCAACCCTAACCAAACAGTCATGAATCCATGTGTGAGCATGTGTGAACAAATAAGAAGCATCCATGGGTCATAAATGAGGGAAGGCAATCACGGGAGAGCACATGGGTGAGTGGGAGAGTCCCTAGGAGCCAAATAAATGAACAAGGAGACCACAAAACAACCACATTCACACACTAGCACCCCTAGTCAAAGATAGAAGTGGTTTCCAATTAATGCAAGCGCTTGGATGACATAATGATAAAAGTGGAGTTCCTCAACTATCAATTAATGAGCCAAAATCACCTATTTGACCAGTATTGGTCATTATAACCTAAGTTATACCATAGAACATAAGCAAGGAAAATGATTATGTCTCCTAGGTAGATCATCATGATACTAAGGTAGATTATTTCTCCAACAAGCCGCCTTAACCCTAAATTAGTACAACTTATTCAAAATGGTTTATTAAGGCCTTGATAAATAAGGCACAAGTCATCTTTTTACAACAAAATTTTATTGATCCATGTAATAGAGGTAAGGAAGAAAACCTCATGGGACAAAACCTCCCCTAAAAAATGGATATTACAGAGATGAAAAAGAATCTATATACACTCCAAACTAAATGAGTATGTCTGGAGGAATCTTATTCTTGGGAAGAAGTGGAATGTGCTCAACCAAATTAGGAGTATGTTGTTATTAGGAATATTGCACCTTCTACGGACATAAGCTGATCCTCTAGTCTGAATGGTTCAGATCCAGAACATATGAGTGAACGAAAAAGGATGAAGACCTTCCCTGAATGTTGTAGACACCTGGGGTACTGCTTCGATCATGAACTTATGTACTTGCAAACACGTCAAACATACAAGCACATCAAATCTACCAGAAAATCATCTACATATCCATGCTAGTGACTAAGGAATCTAGCAACATATACATGTGAAATCAAAACAATATATATGTGGGATGGAAATCAACTTTGCATTAAGAATGTGTGAAGAATCTTACAACTGTTGCCTTAGTGTCAACAAGCTCCTCCATGAGACAAACACTTCATCCCCATAAGCTCCAACTTTTCTCTCTATCTTCTCCAATGATTTGGACTAAGTAGTCAATTCAACAGCATAACAATACCTCTATAGTTCTCCCCCTAAACTATGGATATGAGCTTGTATTTATAAGGCTCAATGGATAGGGATAGTTGAGAGAATGGTGGGTGATGTGGCTCCAAGATCCTATCAAGGGGGATATCAAGCTCAAAATAACCCATAATGATAGGGATAAGGGAGGACACGAGGCTCAAGTTCTAGAAGCCTCAAGAAACTTCTCTTTTTCCCATTTTACCCAGGCTACTACTTTTGTTCCCTGATGACAGAGCAGTTTAGGTGAGAACTGATTTAAGAACAAATCCTATATGTGGTGGAACTACTTCTCTCTAACAGGATATAGGCAGTGCTGGACAAGGTACCACTCATCAGCCACAAGGTAAGCATGGTGCTAGGTTTTTTCAAGTAGAATTAACAAACAGAGCAAGTTTCCACTCCAAGTGTTGGGATTAAGGGAAAACATAGGGGTTAAGGATCTCATCACATGATGGTGACACGATTTAGGTATAATAGAATGCCCCCCAAAGCATGAGACTTAGAGGGATATGATAAGCGAGAGCTTTGAGAGAACAAGTTATCACTTTGAGGTGAGAATGTCAGCTCGGTCAAAGAATGTCATCAAGTAGGCATCTGTAGTACATCAATACTTTTGACTCATAGACAAATGTAACCAACTCATGGTTGCAGACCAATACAAGGTAGATACATGAGAGGAATAAAAAAGCATGGCTACTAGAATACAACGTAGATCCATGTTATAGAGGACTCAAACTTGGACATAGCTACCAGACATACAACGCAGATCTATGTCATACAAATGCAAATTTGAGCATAGCCACGACCATACAAATGTGGATCCATGCTAGATATACGAAACTCCATCGCAGCCTGGGGAAAGCAATGAGGGATAAAAAAGTACCTAGGGTCTTCATCTCGTCTTCCACAAAGTACGATTCTATCCATGTGATTACAATGATTTGAAGTCGAACATGGTCGAAACCACTTGATTACCGACCAATGATGTGAACCGTTAACAAGTGCGAGGGAGATTTCCATTGACGTCAATGATTCCCAAGGTACCCTAGTACAATCTATTGAGCATGAATAGATGTATTGATGTTGAACATCCAGTCGTTTCTATCGGTCCAGGGTCAATGATTTGAACCTATGTCAAGAGCAAGAGAATCTATCATTGAGGCATATAGATCTCAAGGTACTAAATTTTGTTTCTAAGACTATTTCTTGGATGATGAGCTGATGTCTATGGGAATAGTCTTGTCAAAGGAGGGCCATGATGAGTCCCACATCGATGACACGAAACTTGGAAAATAGTTCTGGAATGATGTGAATGAAGTAACCATAAGACTGACTCAAAAGTAGTGACGCAGAGACTGTTTTGACTGCAGAGGTAAAACTTCTTCAACTTTCCTTTGAACATCGGGCAGCACAACAAAATATTTGGCAGCATGACTAGACCAGAAAAACACACAGTATGATGGTGCACAATGCATTCTTTTGAAAGACTCAAAGGAGTGACATGACTCATGAAAGTGGATTGTCATGGAGATCATATGAATACCCAATTGACTGAAATGATATGCAGACAAATGCCATGTTCAAAGGTGATGAAAAACTACTGCCATTTATTTGCAAAATGATTCCCTTCCCATTTTCCCCGTCATGGTTGATGAGTGTCTCTTTTCAGTTTTACGAGTTCAAAGAGGGTAACAAACACTTGTTATAGCTCGTCCGAAGAAAATTCCAAACTCATATGTTTTACGAACCTGAGAGAGGAGGGGTTCGTTCCCAAAAGAGGGTCTCTCAATGTTTAATTTAATGAGTCCAATGAAAGAAAACTTGGTATCATTCATGTTTAAAGAGTTTGAACGGCCACAAAAGAAGACTCCATAGGGTCCTTTTTCGTAAAATAGTTCACCTGAACCAAAAAAGTGATAACCTACTGTCAGATGAACAACTCTTCAAATTCTTTAACGTGCATGAAGAAGACAAGATCCCTCGACAATCTTTTCGTATTTAAGGATCCTGAAAAGAGTTTAAAGAAGACTCCACTAGGTCTCTTTTTGCAATGAGAGATTTTACGAGCCTGTAAAGAATTATAAAAGGACTCAAACCTTTGATGCTAAGTTTTGAGAGCGTGACCACCGTGTTGCAATAAACACTCAAAATACTTTTTCCATTTTATGGTTGTATGAAAAAGTAAAAAACTGAACTCCCAAAACCTCACTGCTACTGCTCTTCTATCCTGCAACGAATTGAAAAACAAGTGTTAAATTATCCAATAACTGTCATTAAAGGATTACGACTGATAGATTTTGAGTAATAAATGATTAAAAAAAAAAAAATGGCATGTCAAACCCTAAAATGTATATAAAAGTCATGTAAATAGTAAAAAATCAAAACATTTTACCATTTACCCATAGTGGAGAGCCTTTGGAGCATTTTCTTATGCAGATTTTTAGTCACTGATATCAGGAGCATCCACCATTGGATTCACACACCATCAGTTCCAGGTAATAGCCTAGACCCTACTCTTTCATTTCATGCTTTCAATTTTGATTTTTGGTGGTGTTTTGGGATTATAAGGTAAGCCCTAAAACCATGGAAGCGAGAACTACTCTTATCTCTTGTGGGATAAGCAGTACCCCGCTAGAACCATGCTGAAAACATTGTGCATAGGCGGTGCCACTGCCTGTCCTCAATGGCACATAGGCGGTGCCAACTATGGATAAATATAAATGTATGCGCAAGAAAAACTAGCTCATTTTTAATGATTGAATGATTGGAAATACTTCTAATTAGTCTTGTGATGGTTTTTGACAGGTTCTTATTGATCAAAGATGGTCATATGGAAAGAGAGGCAACAGGACAATGACGATGCCTTATCCAAATGAAACAAAGGTTGTATAGCCGCATGGAGATATTGTGGACTCTTAAAGTTCTTCCACACACCCGGTATGGTGTCGCATGAGCGACTACTAGAACATATACTCTGGATGTGGAATCCAGAGCAATAGTATTTCAAGGTTGGTACTCATATATTGATAGTTGAAGTCGAGGACATCTACTTCCTGACAGGCCTATCGATATGGGGTGCTCCCATCTCTTTGACTGGTTCCCATGGAGGGGACATTACCACTCAGGAGTTGATAGACTGCCATTGCATTCCTAGGACCAGGACATTAGGGAAGAAAATTCCCATAAAAGTAGTGGTAGATGGTCCTCTATGGACAGTGCTATTTACCATGTAGAGAGTGGTGGGAAGCCAAGGAGTACAATAAGCATACAAAGTGCATATTCTCTATGCCATAGAGGCCATGGCACCCATAGTTTTCAACTAGGAAGAAGCTCTACTTCCGGTCTTCAAGGATCAAATGACCAAGTGTCGGCAGGGGGAGTTGAAGCAATTTGGTTTCAGTTCCATTATAGCTTGTTTTTTTTTTCGAGAGGGTTCCACAGATGAGACCCTAGGTGGTCTTTACAGAGTTGAGGGCATGGGACCCTCACATGCAGAGGTGGGTTTGGATTATGGCCCATACTAGAGAGGGTAGAGGCAAGGTAAAGTTTGGTGATCCGTTCTTTTGATGGTTGAGAGATCAGCTCCTAATGGTGGAGGACTATGCATATGTGGGCATTGACTTCAGTGGTGACCCTAACCTACCACTCCCAACTGGTGGATAGTGGGGTGATATCGGTAAGAAACAAAAACCCTAAAATGGAAATAGTGTTTTTATATTTTGATTTTTTATATTTTTTATGTTTGGTAACGAGACTTGAATGTTTTCATGTAGACATTAGAGTAGCATGACTTAGGGGCACCTCCCCATTAAACAGATGAGCCAGAGCCCATTTTGTACCATATGGCGACAATGTGATAGGGGAGTTAGAGAAGAACCTCGAGAGGTTGAATCTAGACATCCCGAATGCCTCGATCAATGACCTCCCACTGAGGTATCAGAGGCCTACAGTAGGAGTACCAGGTCGTTTCAGCAGACTTCTACGTAGAGTAGTTTGGGAAGTGATGTGTTACCCTGAGCATCACTAGATTATGAGTGCATGATGTATTCACTAAAATCTGATAGATAGCTTCAAGACTTTTGTATGATGATTTTTTACTTGAAAGCCTACGTGCTTCAGATGAGGTCTCGTGACCTATTTTTTTGTAAAACATGTTCATATATATATAGAGAGAGACTTCTACTTGGTGTTTATACATCTCAAATGGTGAATGTATTTTACATGAGTTTTATGTGTCTTTTATAGTTTATTTACAATGAACCATGTTTGATATTCATGTCATGAATGGGAAATATGCCAGTCTAGGATGTAATTAGCCAATGAGTCGGCAACTGCATTATGTTCCCTAGGGATATGCCTATAGGTGATAGTTTCAAATGATATTTCTAACAAACTTACCCTCTGAAAGAGACAAAGAAGCACATGATTCCTAATGTTATAGACATGGTTTAGATGACAAACCACAAGTTGTGAGTCCATCAAGACTACCAAGTTGTGAACATCTTGGGAGGCAACTTTAGTTAGAAGATCTATGACTGCTCAATACTTGGCAATATTGTTGGTAGTGGGACCAATACAAACCACTCCTGAACTGACCAAATCGTATGCTAGGGAATAGAGAACCCAAACAGCTGAGGCAAGATTCAACGTGTGGCGGTGAGAACCATCAGCGAAGCCATAGAAATCCATCTGCTATGCATGACCAAAACATGGTATAAATAGATACAGACACTAAACTCAAAACCATATTGAAAATACTTAAGCACTTTGAAAGTCAAGTAATATACATATATACAAGATACTATCCAAGAGAGATCTAGGCATAGTACCTATTCATGTACAACCCATTGCGAGGTTGTCCTAAGGGGATTCCATCATAGTCCATGAGCTCATAGGCCCCTTTCTCTAAAACTTTGGAAATAACGAAAGGACCGTACCACATGGATTAGAACTTTCCTTTCCATAGTTTGTGATATCTCTGATCATAAGTCAAAACTAGGTCACCCTCATTAAAGGAACGAGGTTGGACAGACTTGTCATACTGTTCCTTGACGCGTTTCTTGTGTGCCTCATTAGCTAAGGAAGCATATCTTCTAGTTTTGTCAAGGTTATTCAAGTATAAAAATCTCTCTTTGAGTGTCTAGGAGAAGTTTGATGACAAATTTCAAGGATGGAATATAACATTGAATCGGCAAGACAGCTTCGAGTCCATAGACAAGATGGAAAGGTGTGAAACTAGTAGTTGTTTTCACCAAAGTCTTGTAAGCCCAAAGAGTAGAGAAAATGATATGCTACCATTTATATTTATGGTATCCAACCATCTGATGAGGCATCATTTTCAAAAATTTGTTAATGGCCTCGATCTGACCATTAGATTGTGGATGATAGGGTGTAGAGTTTTCATGACGAAAACCTAGCTTGGCACTTAGTTCCTCCATCATTTGATTACAGAAATGTGATCCGTGATCAGTAACTATGGACTGTGGGACTCTGAATCTTTCTATCACACAATTGAACAGGAAGAGAGCAGCAGTCTTACCATCCTCTGCATATGTAGGCATGGTCTCAGCCCACTTTGTAAAAAATTTAATGGCTACGATGATGTAACCATGCCCCCTGACTAAGATAGGATTACAATGCATATAATCAATCCCCCATTTGGAGAAAGGGCCAATGGAAATGATGGGGTGTAACGAAGCAGGATGAGTGCAATTTTTTAGATAAAAATGTTGACAGGATGGGTATTTCTTAATAGCCTCATGATAATCTTTAAAGACTTAAGGCCATAAATAGCTAGCGCGAAGGATTTTTTGGGCTGTATCCATCCCATATAAATGACCACCACATGCTCCAGAGTGGCAATCATTCAACGCTTGTTCAGCGTCCTCATGGGTAAGGCATCACCGAAGAACGGAATAGATACCACGTCTATACCAAGTGTCATTCAAGATGAGGTAGTATTTTGTGTGGTGATGGATACGGTGGTGATCGTCTTAGGATAGAGTTGGCTGAAATATTTGTGTCTGGATATAAATCAGCAAATATCCATACCATGGGTCAGTAGTGCTTATTAGGAACAAAAATTCATCCGAGAATGAATCATTGAGCTCAAATTCCGTCGAAGCATAGGGAAGATCACACATGAGCTCGACAAAGACCAAGGATTTCTTTGATGTGGCTTTGGAAAATTCTAGATCAAACTCTTGGAGTATGAATATCCATCAAAGTACTTGCCCTCGAGAACCTGACGAGTGAGGATGTAATACATAGGGTTCTGGTCTGCTAATATGCTGGTTGTACAGAGCAAAATGTAGTGAGGAGATTTTTGAATAGCAATGACCGTGGCCAATGATAATTTCTCCATGCGTGAATATCGAGTTTCAAAATCCATGAGATTCTTACTAGCATAGTAAATCACGTGCTCCTGACCGTCAGGATTCTCCTGCACCAAAACCATAGTGATGGTAGTCATGGGGGAAACAATGTATAAGAGAAAATCCTTTGAATAATCTGGGGGGTGTATCACAGGTGAATGAGTCAGAGTGTGTTTGAGATTATCAAAGGTGTGTTGGGCTTGGTCATTCCAAAAGAATAGAGTGTCCTTCTTAAGGAGATGCATATAACCATGTGTTTTCTCTGCAAAATTGCAAATGAAATGGTGGAGAAAGTTTGCCTTCCCTTGCAAAATTTGGAGTTCTAGAAGGTTGGTTGGGGCCGGTAGAGCTAAAATAGCGGCAATTTTCAAAGGGTCTATCTGGATGCCATCCTTAGAAACCAGAAAACCTAACAGGCATCCCATCTCAATGAAAAAAACACATTAATGAGGATTGAGCCTTATATTATAATTACAGCATCTCAGGAAAATGTCTCTAAGATGACCAGCGTGATCCTCCCGTTGCTATGAATGAGCAGGGAGGTCTTTAAGGTACAGTTCAACAATATGTTTTATATTGTGAAACGCATAGTACATAGCGTGCTGGAAAGTGGCTCCAGTGTTTTTCAGGCCAAATAGTAACTTACTATATGCAAAGGTTCCCCATGGGAAAATGAATTTCATCTTGTGCTGATCGGTGGGTAAAATCTCAATCTGATTATAACCCAAAAAACCATCCATAAATGAGAATATGACACTTCCATCATAGTTGTCGATAATATGGTCGATATGCGGAGTGGGAAAGTTGTATTTGGGACAAGCTTTGTTCAAATCTCTAAAATTGATGCAGACTCTAATGGTGCCCTGCTTTTTATTGACAGGGACAACATTTGATACCCATTCTTCCAGGGGTACAGGATAAATAAAACTTGCTTTGAGAAGTTTCTCTATTTCATCTTTGATAGCTACGGCTTTCTGTGGATGGACTTGCATTAGTTTTTGCCTGACATGTTTAGCAGTGGGATAGGTTTTTATTTCATGGACCATAATGGATGGGTCTATCCCTGAAATTTATTTATAAGACCAGGAAAAAACATCGCATAATTCTTTGAAAAGTGCTCTGTATGCTTTAGATTCTTCTGCCGAGCAGTTCTGCCCAACATGAACATGCTCAAGGGTACCAGGCTTGGCTGCTATGTCAATTGGATTTGTTTGAGTAATGTTGCATAGGTTTCCTTCAGAATCTGTGTCTTGAAACAATATAGGATTTTGAGGTGTGTTGACAATATCAACGGAAAAAAGGGATGCAAAATCATGGTATACTGAACTGGTGTTGGGGAGGAACAAGGATATATGATGATGATCCTCCCATATAGGCTCATTCATACTCATGATCTCCATAATGGACTCATTATAAGGAAAAGTCTCGGAGAGATAATCCAGAATAGGAAGAGAGGGTTCTAACCAGTAGGGAAGGTAGTAAGGCTCCGAAGCCATCAGATGAAGCTCATTAGTGTGGTCATCAGAAAGCATTTGAATAACATTGTACATTTCTTCATGTGGAATCAACAAGGTGGACTCAACAATTTGTTTTCCCTTTGGATCATAATCAAATGAAGAAATCATATTTACTATCGCTGTGTCTGTGTTAGGAGGAGTTGACAGAAAAATCCCCATAAGGGACGAATCCTTCAGCATGCCTACCCCAATCGACTGGTAAGGAGGAGGGGACTGACCTAACATAGGGATATTATTAATCGTAGAGGTAGTAACATCCAGCATACATAAATCAAGCTGGTCAATGGTGACAATTCTCCCTAGATGTAGAAATTGGACAGTTCGAAATACCGTCGAAGCGATAGTAGTCATGGCATAAAACCAATTTCTTCCTAGAAGGAGGTTGTAATCTAGTGGGGCATTGACTACTTCCACTTGAATAGAAATAGATTTTCCTCCAAGCTAGACTAAAAGGGCTGATATGATACCATGGGGATAGAAACCGCATCCATCAAAGGCTTTCAGAGTCGTAGGTGATGTTACAAGCTCAGGAGAGCCAATAGATTTCCAACAAAATAGGGACAAAACTGAAGTTGAAACTCCTTTGCATAAGATAGTTCTAAAGACCTTCTTTTCGACTACTTTCATTATGATTTGGAAGGCAAGTTTGTAAGGTAGTATAGACTTATAGTTTTCGACATTGAAATGAATCAAATTAGTATTGTATGGGTCTAAAGCTCCTAATGTAGTTAACAAGTTTTTGCGTTGTGTAGGACAACTTTGGATTCCTTCCAAGGTAGACATTGCACATGGTTCCTGAGCAATATATTCAACTACATTATAAAATTGAGTAGCTCAGGCATTAGGGTTAAAAACATCCTTCCTAAGAGTACTCTTGGGTGGACGTAAAATCATGTCGAGATTAGGTTTCTTGATGGTTAGGGGAATAGTAGACGAGGACTCTAGAGAACCAATAGAGGGAGCTTTTCCTAAAGAAGAATTTTCTTCTTTCTTGTCTGCGGGTTTGTCATAATTCTAAATTTGAGTTTGAAAACTAATAGTATCCAAGGAAATCATGCGAATTTCATCTGAAGAACTAGAGTTTCCCTGATTAGACATGTGGTCTATTAGTTGTTGTTGAGAGGGAAAATGATTCGTGAGAACTGCGGGTGTGGGATTAGTTTTCAAGAATTTGGTGATTTTGTCCTGATGAGGACACTCTTTCGTGAAATGGTCACCTCCACATAACAGACATGGATATTTCAATTTTCTTGTCCCTGTATCATTCTTATTGGTGGTTGTTTTTGGATTCTTCTGTTGGTTTCCAAGTTTTTTGTTTTTAGCTTTACCTTTATTTTTATTGTTGTCATGCATTTGAATACTCTGAATGGAATTGACCTTGGTGAAAACCTTGGGAGTTGAAGGAATAGGGGTGGAATTTTGGGATTACGTCGCAGGTTTTGCTACAGACGAGGACTAGATTGAACCAACAATCCCATCAACAGGAGTTTCTGCTAGTGGCTTTGCAGGATCAATGCTTGGGAGAGGATCTTGAGGGATCAAGTCATACAATGATCTTGACTGGGAATAGACCAAATCTAGATATTGGGCTCGAATAATGGATTGATCTTCAGTAACAACACCGCCCATAGCCACATCTTGGGTAATTGGAGGCAACAAATATTTAGTAAACCAATAAACTCATAACTGATGCGAGATAGGAGCTTTAACAAGTCTTCTCTGCCTTCTCCACTCATGGATATGATCGGATATGTGGGTAGAGGTGTTCTGTCATAGAGAAGTTAAGAGAGATGTACCCATTTCATAATGGATAGGAAGCTAAAAGTGTGTAAGAAACACAGTTGCTAATGAGCCAAAATCCACAAAAAATGTTGCAGAAGTTCCATGTACCATTTCACAGTGGTATCGATCAAAGTTCGCTGGAAGAGTCTTAAACAAATTGAATCATCCACAAGGGAGTTTGAAGAACACCACAAATGGAATGTCATGGCATGGTTTTTCGAATCATCTCCCTGCTTCCCATCAAATTTTGGAATGTCTGATGGTAACTTTATCGGAATGGGATGCCACGAGGGGTTATGTCGAATGGGATCATTAATCAACTTGCACAAATTAGGCAAGTCCAAAGTTTCTAGCAAAGGTAACTGACGATTAGGTTGCACATATAGGTAATATTGATATGGCATATAAGTACCAGTAGGACCATAAGTAGACTGATATACATGTTGTTGTGATGAATATTCGATGGAAGATCCACCCACGGGGTGTTGATTTTTGGGATCAGGACTGTTAAGACCACTGGAGCCTCTAGGACAAGGACCATCAGAGCCTCCGAGACCACCAGGACTGTTGGCACCACCAGGAGGAGGACTGCCTGACCCTCCAGGACCCCTAGGAGGTAAACCTCTGGAGCCTCCAGAACCACTAGGAGGAGGGCCACCAGACCCCCCAGGACCACTAGGAGGGAAGCCACCAAGCCCCCTAGGACCACTAGGAAATTAGGACCATAAGGTGGAAAGCCAACAGGCCCTATAGGACCATTAGGTCCCCTAGGGGGAGGACCTCCATAATTTAGTCCTCTGGCACCCCCCGCAGTATGTATAGGTATCCCTCCCATAGCTAGCATGTAGGACAAGTTAGGTTGCCCCCATGGCATGAAAGTATTTCTAGGATAGGGAATTCCAAAATAATACATTCTTATAGGGTTAGGTTTATAATTGATGTTTCCTACAAGTACTTGATTTTCTATGTAACCATACCCCCAAGAGGTTTGATTGGTTACAGGTTGTGTCCCCAAGGGCTGACCTGAATTGGATGGGGGGTTCACCACATTCATATGGGTAGGAGGGACATAAACTATAGATTTCTCTATACTAGAGGTCTGTCCATGACTAGATATAATTCCAGTGACAGATAACCTAGTTCATGCCAGCGATTGCCCCCCGGCATTAGAAGGTATTGATGAAACATGATTTAAATGTTGTTCCCCAGGTGCAGAAGACCCAGGAGGATTTGGAATAGACATAATATGGGAGGTAGTGGGGTTGGTAGTTTGACCTGGATTATGTGGAGTCACATTACGATCTAGAATAGGTTCAATGGGTCTCATAGAATTATCAAGTGAGTGATATCCCACAGGAAAAACTGCTGAGTGAGGTCGTGGTGTACCCAATATACCATATATTTTCTTCTCAATTTCTTGTGCACAGAGAATAGATTCCTGGTATTGTCTACGTTCTTCTTCATTTGGTGAAACTTCTTCAGAAGAGTTTAAACAGGTGCCAAATGAGGCAATGGCATGTCCTATAGAGGTATCCCAAAATAGAGCATTGGGACCATAATATGGACAGGTAGTATCATCAACATGACCTTCTGTGGGAGAATGCAATGAAGTTTTACCCTGAGAAGGTTGTTGGGCCAAGGGATGTGCATGTAAAGGATATGGATCTCTGCTTTCTGCAACCACATTTTCTCCCACTTGGGAGTTGGTAGCAACTCCTTGTTCAATATCTTCCATAGGATATTCTCCCGAAACATGAATAAAATCCGATGGAAAGCCCGTACTCTTATGGATTGTCTTAGCTCAGCCAGTTTGTACATTTCCTATCTAACCTAGGGTCTCAAAACTAGAAAACACACCAAAAATTTCCCTACTCAAGCTATAGGCCAAACAAGCAAATTTAAATGATAGGAGGAGTTCAGATAGTTAGGTCTCTCACCAGGATTGTCAAGAAGGTTCTACTCGCGATATACCTCAAGGGTACATGTGTAGTAATCTCCCCAAATGTTGTTTTTAGTGTATGGCTCCAAGCAAGACAACCAAAGGGATTTTATCAGATAGATAAGGTTTCCTAGTGGGGTCTTCCGATATACACAAGGTACGTGGGAGCTCAAATCGGTAGTAGTGTTGTTTAATGCATAACTGTTCACAAGGGGCCTTCCTATATACAATTGAGTACGTGAAGTACCTTTCTATATACCTCAAGGGTACATGAAAGGCCATTCGATATACTGACAGTATGTGGAAGAACCACACAAGTCCCGGGATGCAATGCGGACGAGTAACGACAGCTCCTATGCTTAATGACACCCGAACACGTCTCTAGCCTATCACTCAAATTGCTATGCAAATTTTAGCCTATAACTAACGTTAATTTTAAAGTGGATGGTTAGGTGAATGCATGGAATTTTGACAGAAAAATTAAAACCATGTAGAATGTAGATGCAAATATTTCACTTTACCATTCGTGGTATGCCTACCTATGGGAGGGAAAGAGATGATTTTCTTTTCATTTTGAAGACCAAAAATTCCCAAACAACTACTTTGAACAAATCAAAATCAAAGACAAGCAACACATTCCAGAATCATTTTTCTTTTCAAAAGCAATCAGAGGGGTAAGAATCTCTTTTCCTAAAAGAAAAACAAGCACTCTACATGCATATGCACTCTATTTTTTCATTTTTTCTTAAAACATAGATAGATCTAACTTAAAACTACACTACTTTTTCTTTTGATGAGATAGTACTAATGCAAGAGAGACAAAAGAACAAAAAGAACATGAAAGCTTGTGAGGCTAATCAGATATTTGATGCCTTATTCTCAATAATGATAATGAACTAATCTCAATAAAAAAAATTTCTTTTTAATAAGCAAAAATAAGTCCTCTATGGAAAATGAAATTAAGATGATAAGGAAATGGTTTTTATTTCAATATTTATAAAAGAAATGAAAAGAGAACTCATTGAAACCTAAGATTTCAAAAAATTCCTTTCAAAATCACAACCAACAAGCATCAAAGCAAATGAATGATTAAAAATCCTAATTTAGCTTTTGAATTCTTCAACCAAACCAATCTTTTACCACAGAATTTTCAACCATGAGCATACAGATTCTAACACACAAGCCTGGCAGTGCAGGGTTGAAAGCAAACACACTCACCTTTTTGAAAAAAAAATGATAAAAAACTAGTTCTAGAACAAGGCCTACCTGGCACTGCGCTGGAGGGGTCTTGATAGAGCGGTTCTAGATGAGCATCGCTTCTAGATAAAGGGACTCAACTGGTGGCACCACTTATGGTTAACATAGTTCAGGCGGTGGCACCGCTTGTTGCCAACATCAAATGTGCGGTTCCCTGAATGGATCCAAAACACAAGCAGAATGAGAAATCAAGTTAGAAATTGATCAAATCAAGGAAAATATTGATGAATTGATAGTAAAAAAGAGCATATAAAGTCGAAATAGTTCAGATCTGAACATATATGAAAGTTTCAAACCAAAATTCACTAAGTTAGATGGAATATCTGACTGAAGAGAGTTGGAGATGGAGCCTAGATTCGGAAAAGAGTTCAAGGACTGAGGAAGATCAGATCAACTAAAATTTGCTCTGATCCCTAACAGAGTCACCAGATTTCTTATCAAGAATATTGCACCTTCTGTGAACCGAAGGTGTTCCTCTGGTTTGAATGGTTCAGATCCAGAACAAATGAGTGAATGGAAAAGGATGAAGACCTTCCTTGAATGTTGTAAACACCTGGAGTACTGCTTCGATCATGAACCTGTGTACCTAAAAACATGTCAAACATACAAGCACATCAAAGATACTAGAAAATCATCTACATAGCCATACTAGTGACTAAGGAATCTAGCATCATATACATGTGAAATCAAAACAACAGATATGTGGTATGGAAATCAGCTTTGCATTAAGAAAGTGTGAAGAAGCTTACAACTGTTGCCTTAGTGTCGACAAGCTTCTCCATGAGAAAAACACCTCATCCCCATAAGCTCCATATTTTCTCTCTATTCTCTCCAATGATTTGGACTAAGTAGTCAATTCAACAACATAACAATAGCTCTATAGTTCTCCCCCTCAACTATGGATATGAGCTTGTATTTATAAGGCTCAATGGATATGGATAGTTGAGAGAATGGTGGGTGAGGTGGCTCCAAGATCCTATCAAGGGGGATCTCGAGCTCAAACTAACCTTTAATGATAGGGATAAGGGAGGACACAAGGCTCAAGTTCTAGAAGCCTCGAGAAACTTCTCTTTTTCCCATTTTACCCAAGGTACCTCTTTTGTTCCCTTATGACAGAGCGGTTTAGGTGAGAACCAATTTAAGAACAAAGCCTATATGCAATGGCACCACTTCTCTATAATAGGATACAGGCGGTGCTGGAAAAGGTACCACTCATCAGCCACAGGGTAAGCACGGTGCTAGGTTTTTTCAAGTAGAATTGATAAACATATCATGTTTCCATTCCAAGTGTTGGGATTAAGGGAAAACACAGGGGTTAAGGATCTCATCAGATGATGGTGACAGGAATTAGATATAACATATGTACAACTACATGATGAATCTTGGGATCATGTAAAACAGCTAGAATGCACTGATAGGAGAGAAAATGGTTCTCTTCATACTTGAGCTTCGAACCAACCAGGGTGCCATGTCCAAAAGAGACTTGAACTGATTGAGATTATGTGACCCCAAGTGAATCATAAGGCTCTTGAAGCATTGAATTTGAAAGAAGGTTGTAATAATCTCCAAGAAGGTGCCCCATTGTGATGGAAAAGGATTCTCCATCTTTAGATGAACTCGAAGGAAATATACTAGTCATGGTGGAGGAATACATAGCAAGAAAAAGAGTGTGAAGCAATGAGAGATCTTCACTTGACTTGGCCACATTATTATTGTGCAGGAACTAAGTAAGCTCCTCTGAAGGAAAATAGTTTTCTTGAGAGTGAATACATGACCCATGCGGCTGAAGCCAAGTTACAAGTATGATGACTAGTGCCATCCGCAAAACCTATGAACCAATCAACTAACATTTGTAACAACCAAAAAATGATATAAGAGACATTAACCAACTAACTATTGTACATAAAAAGTACATACAATAAAAATAAAAGAAAACGTGCTAAGCCTAGGCATAGTAATTCTTCAAGTAGTGCCCATTTCTAGGCTCAAGCAACTTATTTCCACCAAAATCCATTTATTCATACGCTCCTTTATTTAAGACCTTTGACAGAATGTAGGGACCTAACCACATGGATTTGAATTTTCCTGCCCCTAGGGGTTCTTTGTCTTGATCCTAGAGCAAGACAAGCTCCTCTTTAGAAAAAATTCTATGGTTAATAGCCTTATCATATTGGTTTTAAGCCTATTTTTATGAGCTTCATTTGTCGTCAATGCATCTCTACATTGTTCATCTAGATTTTCCAAATGTAGCAAACATTCTTCTAACTCTTTAGTGTCAAAAAGTACATGAATGATGATTTTAAGTGATGGAATTTCGCATTCAACTGTAGTGACTACTTCCACATTGTGAATGAGTTCGAAAGGTGAAAACCCCATGGCAGTATTGACATTAGTACGATATGAACAAAGTGTAGGATATAGCATAATGTGCCAATTTGACTGGGCTACATTGATAGTACGCTTGAGAATGGTCTTCAAGGTCTTATTGACTACCTCTACTTGACCATTTTCTTGTGGGTAGAAGGAATATTAATAGTATTGCTTGAACCCTAGCATAGTATTCAATTCGATCATCATGCTATTCTAAAAATGACTGCCATGGTTAGTGACAATCTCCTTTGGAATTTCGAAGCGAGTAATGATCTGGTTGAACACAAAGAAAGCTGCAATTTCACCATCATATTTAAAGGTAGGAATTGCCTCTACCCACTTAGTGAAGTAATCGATAGCGACAATGATATATTTGTGCCCCCCAGCTGAGACTGGGTTGCACATCACGTAATCCACCCCCCACTTAGTGAAGGGGCCCACCGCAATGATGGGAAACAATGGAGAAGGACGTGACTACATTTTCTTGGTGTAGAGATGACAAGAATGATATTGCTTCACAACTTCCACACAATATTTAAATATTGTGGGACAAAAATAACCAACACGTAAAATATTCTGGACCGTTGCTAACCTAGGTAAATGACCCCCACATGCTCCACTATGGGAATCATTTAGGACACGCTCAACCTCCTCGTTGGTGAGGCATCGACGCAAAACAAATATAAACCTCTATGGTACAAAGTATCCCCAATGATAAGGTATTTTTTTGGATGTATACACAGTTTATGCCACTCTTCCCTCGAGAAGGACGTGAGACACTTCATAGTTTGGAGATAGATAAGTATATATCCGTACCATGGATTAGAGGTGGAAATCAAAAAGATGTACTCATATGGGAATGAGTCCTCTTCAACCACTACATTCTCTTATGTAGGAAATTATGCAATAAGCTCTGCAAAAACTAAGTACTTTTTAGAGTTGGAATACTGAAAATACAAGTCAAACTCTTAGAGAATGACTATCCATTTATTGAATTTTCCCTCGATTATCTGTCGAGACAAAACATATTGAAAGGGATTGACATCTGCCACTACTGTAGTTGTCCTCAGTAGGATGTAGTGACGTAACCTATGAACAACATAAACAACTACTAAAGCTAACTTCTCTATGTGAGAGTATAAAAGTTCAAGACCAATTAACGCACAACTAAGATAATAGACAACATGCTCCTGGAGCTTGTTGTCCTCCTGAAATAATAATACCCCAATGGTTGACTCTGAGGCAGCTAGAGACAATATAAAATATCTAGATTAATTTGGTGGTCATAATAAAGGAGCCGACATCAAATTTTTTCAATGCCATGAAAGCAAGTTGTGCAGTTTCATCCCATACAAATGGAGTGTCCTGTTTTAGTAGGCACATGAAACCCTTAGTAATCTTGGCATAGTTAACAATAAAACATCGAAGGAAATTAGATTTTCCTTACGAGCTCTAAAGTTTCCTGATAGAATGAGGAGGAGGTAGATTTATAATGGCCTCAACTTTCAAAGGATCCACATGAATACCCTTGTTCAACATGAGGAACCCAAGAAACCTTCCTGACTCAATGCAGAAAACACACTTGTGGGGATTCAAGCATATTTTATAATGTTTGCATCGTTAAAAAATTAAGCAAAGGTGATTTGGATGGTTGATTCTCTTGCGAGAATGAGCAAGCAGATCGTCCATGTATGGTTCAACAATATTTTTACTATCGTGGAAGGAAAAATTCATTTCCCGCTGAAAGGTGGTCCCTACATTTTTCAAATCAAAGGGAATTTTCTGATATGGAAATGTATCCCATGGACAAATAAAATCCATTTTGTGTTGGTATTTCGGCTTGATTTGGATTTGATTGTATCTGGAAAAACCATCCATAAATGAAAAAAATGCACTACCTGCACAAGCATCAATGATTTGATCTATAAAAGGTGTGGGGTAATTGTCCTTGGGACATTGTTGGAACTGGGGAAAGCACGCAAGAAATAAGCGCAAAAGAAGACATGCACAAGAATTGATCCACCGTGTAAGAACAAGCAAGGAAAACTAAGCATGCGAAAGGGATAGAAGAAATCTGTACAGAAGAAGGAATATGCGCAAAAGATCTCACCTGTGTGAAAAAAAAAACTGCACGGAAGGAAGATGCCGAAGGGTAAAATTGTAGCACAAGTGTTGAATAATGGTCGAAAGCGACATGGCGATCATGGGTGCTGAAGTCATCTTAAGTAGGCAGATGCCACATGAGTGAACGCATGCTGTAAGTAAGGTCATTAGTGTCTTGTGTCAAGTCATGATTGCCACAGTTGTATCCTGAGAGGTTGTTGATGGTGACAGTTAATAGACTGCCTATATGTAGTCGACCCTATGTGTTCATATAAAATAGTATAAATAGGAGGGATTCAATAGTTAGAGGGTTGGATTTTGGTTGATGTTGGTCATTGGTTGTTGTTGTTTTACTCTTTAGTGGTTTAGTAGTCGAAAGATCTATGAAGGATCAAAGTCATGAGATATGTTTGGTATATTAGTTAGAAGTCTGTAGGAGATAGTCAAAGGTAGTGTAGTAGGAGAGAAGCTTTGATAGAGAGGTCGATCCATGCTGTGTGCGAATCAGTGTATGGTAGCAATAGAGTAGGAGAAATAACACAGAGAGCATGCCAGCAAGAAAGAGTCTGAGCCAAAAGCTAGATCAAAGACAGTCCGTAGTCAAATGCAGGCTAAAGGCACCATATATTTCTCATGCTAGATGAAGAGTGCCTTGTGGTTTTTCCTAGATGGGTTTCCACGTGAACTCTCGTGTGTGTTGATGATTGAATGTGTATGGTTTTTTATGTTTTGTTTATTTTTATGCTTATGACGCAAATCCTGTCATGGTTGAATGAATGCCATACTATCAATTGAATTATGAGTACATGAATAGGTTATTATGCATTGCTTATGAGTATTAGTTTATGTTTACGGTGCAATCGCTGTTGCGTGTCTATTATATTGTGCCTATCTGTTAGCTTGCTTTTATATTCCATTATGTTTAAAGTAATAAGGCCGAATTTATGTCACACCGTTTGTAGTTAATAAAATATATGCGCAGTGTGTGATATAGTTTCGGCGTAAATGACTCCATCCTTGTGGCTTGGTCGATCTCCTTGGCCATGCACCAAGGGACTATAATCTCTCGATGGATCATGGAAACATGGTTCCGACGGTTACCCATCGAAGAGATATCTCGGGGGAGATTACATCTGTTTTGAGGGTGTTATCGATGGGGCTTTCCCTATTGGACCGGTATCTCGGGTGTTTGTTGGGTTTATGGGCTGCATAGAACCTGGGTCGCGTGAGTTAGGAAAAGTGGCCAACAAATGGTTCCATTGTCGAGACCCTATTGATCAAAATGAGGGAAATGTTGTGGCATCCAAATAAGAGTGAATTCGAGGATTGGATGGAGCCGAAGACGTTGATATTCGCACTGAAGGAAAGCAAGAGTTCGTGGCTGATCCATGAGAAATGGTTTATAGTGATATCTATATTTAGATATCCATGAGTTTTTTTGTGTGGAATTCCCCGTTATATTGCAAGAATGGCTGTCGGAGTTAGTAACCCGTCAGACTAACTTCCAAAGAAGAGGAGTAGCTGAGTGGACCGACCGGTTAACACAATAAGTAGTGCAAGTAAGTAACCCTATTTCAAGAGATGTTGATTTTTGGATTGATAGCATACTAGAAGGATATGTTACTAAGTTTTCCGTTGAAGCGATAAACTTGTATAGTTAGGCAGAGACATTTTTTCCAAGGACCTCGGGGAAGGGGATATGTTGTGTAAAATTTAGGAGTAATATGGAAGGTAGTAAGAAGAAATGTTCACAAGAAGCTTAGAAGACAAGTTGGACACTGGATTCTTAAGAAGCGGAAGGAGGTTCCGATCAAGGAAGAGGAGGAAGATAGCAGGAGGAAGGAGGGCTTATAGCCTGCCCAGGGAAGGTGAATATGGATGTGAGCCACACCTAGATGAAAGGTCTTGCGATGAAGAGGAGGTCTATAGTCTAATTTCTGAGAGAGAAGAATCAAAAGAGTTTGTATAGACGCCAAGGAAAGGGCGTGACTATGACATTACAAGAAGATCCCCTGAAGTGAGACCTAGAAGTTCCTCACCTGAACTGCTTGTGAACACTAGTGGTCCTATTTTTGGGACTAGTGCACAAGGAAGCCCATCAACGATCCTAGTAAATCCAGCAAATCTCGGGAACCCAGTGAATAACCCTAGTGCAACCTTAGTTGTGGGGATAGACGTTAGAATACCCACATTCAATGGGAATGGAACAAAGGATCCAAAACAACACTTGTTCCTCTATGAGGCGGTATGGACGGTCTGCCTCGTTAACAATGATGACATCCAAAAAGCATAGATGATTACAACTATGTAGGGCCAAGCATTGGATTGGTACATGAATTACTGTGTAGTACCACTCAAGCATCCACAGAGGACTCTTGAGGAGATTTGAATCATAATGATCTCGAAATTCAAAAATCCACAATCTAAGTCCCAATGTATAAACAAGATCAAGGAGATTAAGTAGGCTCCTACAGAAATAATATGGGACTTTGATCAATGGTTGAAGATGTTGATGGCCCAAATTAAGCTTCCAGATGTCGGATGTGTAGCATAAAAAGTGGTTTATTGCTGCGCTACTACCACACATTAGAGGACCACTCATGCAGAAAAAGATTGCGATGCAAATGAAGGAATTGGAATTGGTGATGAAGCTAGGGGCTTCACCTATTGGAGATGGAGCCATAGGGATGATACATATTTAGTCGCAATTGGCTAATCTGACACTTAAACACTTATACTATGAAACGAGAACTCGACATAGTTCTCATTTTTCTCTCTCCTAATTTTAGTAGCTAATTTTATCTCCATTTAAAAAAGGGTTGATACCAGTATCACACATTTTCATTTTAAGGCATTTTTTTGGCCTTTAAATCATCTTCATCATAAAAAAAATTATTACTTTCTATTTTCAAGTGCGTTTTTTAGACATTTAACAAAATACCATACATTTAGAAGCAAGTTATATTGAAACACACACACACACACACACACACACACACACACACACACATATATTGCACTTTTTCTTTAAAATAAGACATTTTTATAGGCAAAATAAGACTTTTTTATTGACAAAATTCTAAGAAATTCTATAAAATAAAGACATTTACAACCATTTTCAATATATTTTCATAGATTTTTTGTATAAAATGATACTATTTCATACTATATTCCTAAATATTACGATTCACATAAATTCATGAAAAACTATACCATATATTTTTGAATATCATATTAAAAACAATATATATAGAGATTTTATTTCTAAAACAAAGTCTGAAAGTAAAAATAGTACTAATATATCTTATCAAAAATTTGTCAAATCTA